>JADLZL010003324.1:0-142451 GCA_015844335.1 Chrysopogon serrulatus | reverse complement strand
TTCCTTAAGTTAACCGCCTGTGATGATCCTCTCCTATATATACCCCTTCTTCCTCCCCACCACAGCCAACAGAACTGTAGCTCGACAAGTTCTTCCATGGAAGAGCTTTGAGGTCCAGATTTCACTAAATACAAGGGGGAGGTTTTGCTCTTAATTTCTTCTGAGGAGGTGACTAAAAAGGTTAGTTTATGTGTTTCTTGCCTCATTTCCCCCATTCTTGCTCAATCCCACCCACATTTGAGATCTAGGGTTTCACCTCATGTGAGAGAGAGAAGGGTAACTAGGTTTTTTTTTCTCCATAATTCTAGTCACTATTTTTCTAGGGTTTTCCTTTATTTTAATATTTAGTTATATTTAGTTTAATTAGCAATTAGTGATGTTTTTTTAGTGGTGATTTTTTAATTATTGTTTCACTAAATTTTAGTTACTCTTATTTAATTATTAGTTAAAGTGTTATATTGATGCTTGCAATTAGTGTTTGCTTAATTATGTACTTATGTTTTGTTTAATATAATATGTAGTTAAGTTTTTTTAAATCAAGTAGCAAAGAGGCTTTCATTGGGGTTTAATTTACTATATTTAGTTCATTTAGTTGTGTTTAGTTTTTTTTAATTACTAGTTTATTTGTCATATTGATGCTTGAAAATTAGTATCTCTTTAATTGTTAAGTTTTGTTTTATTAAATTAAGCAGTGGTTAGGCTTTCATTTGGGTTTCATTAAGTAGTCCTCCTTTATTTTTTAGGATTTCATATAATAAAATGATGCTTTAATTTATTATGTTTAGTTCATTTAGTTGTGTCTAGTGTTTTTTTTAGTTACTAGTTTATTTGTCATATTGATGATTAAAAATTATTTTCTCTTTAATTATTAAGTTATGTCTTGTTAAATTAAGCAGTTGGTTAGTCTTCCTTTTGTTTTTAAGATTTCATCTAATAAAATGATGCTTGAAATATTTACTATTGCTTTATTTATTATTGAGAGGCGTATTTATTTAACTAGTTGTTTTAACTATATGTAACCCAGACGTATGTTATTTGAGAAATATACGACGAGGAGTTCTTTTTCATCTATAATCCATTAAAGGAGTTTGTTTGATCATCTTTAAGGTTTGTTATTAATTATCACAGAACATTAATGTCTCCTTTTTTAGTGATTATATTATTTAAATCTATTAAACTCTATAACAGGTAACAATGGACAGAGCATTCGGATGTATAACTTAGACAGAGTAGATCCATCCTACGTACTTGAGGTCCGTAGGTTTATCGATGCAACTAAAAATCATGCTTTGAGAACACGCAGAAGCACACATATATTGTCCTTTGCGTTGCAGACTGTAGAAATCTTGTTGTTTTTTGAAGACACAAGTCCAATCATGGCTCATGTGGTCTGTCGAGGATTTATGAATGATTACTTGATTTGGACAAAGCATGGGGAGGGAAGCTCTGCAACGTATGTAGCTGAAGACCCTGTGAATCTTGGTGGCAATAGCCCAGATATGCTTGTTGATGATGTATACCAGTTCGGACATGAGACAGAACACCATTGTCCCCAAGAGAGTGAACATGTTATGCCCGATGTTCATGATGATGATGATGCAAATATTGGAGGAACCAACGCCAACAGGACTCAGGTGGAGGATGAAGACGCAGAATTGATGGCTGCACTATTGCATCGTCATACGGATCCATCAATGTTTTTCATGAAAGGGATGAAGGCCTTAGAGCAGGCAGCAGCAGAGCCCTTGTACGACGTGAGTAAGGTTGCACCAAAGAGTTCACGACATTACGGTCTGTGCTTAAGTTGTTGATGTTGAAGGCTAGGTACGGATGGTCCGATGCTAGCTTCGATGCATTATTGAGTACTCTTAGAGATATGCTTCCAAAGGAGAACAAAGTGCCTGCTAACACTTACTATGCAAAGAAGCTAATCAGTCCGCTTACTATGGGTGTCCGTAAGATCCATGCGTGCAAAACCACGTATCTTATATCGGGGTGATTACAAAGACTTGGATAATCTGTCCAAATTGTAGTGCAAGTCGGTACAAGACGAAAAAAGACTATCTACAAGAGGAGAATGCAACTTCGCTTCCAAAGGGAAGAAGAGAAAGAAGACCCAACAGAGTTCAAAAACTCGCAACAAAGAAAAAATGAAGAAGAAGACTATTATGCCCAGAGAAAGGTTCCAGCTTTTGGTGATGTGGTATTTTCCAAAGTAGTTGATCGTCTGCGGTGTTTGTTTGCAAACCCCGAAGATGCAGAGCTTATGACCTGCATGCTTTTGAGAAGCACAAAGTAGACGGAAAGCTTCGACATCCTCGCCGATGGGAAGCAATGGCAAAAATTCAATGCTGACCACCCGTAGTTTGCTAAGGAGACAAGAAATGTTCGGTTCGCACTATGTAATCGACGGAATGAATCCCTTCGCCGAAAGGAGCAGCACGCATAGCACATGGCCGGTGCTCCTCACTATCTACAACCTCCCTCCACACTTGTTGCAGAAGCGCAAATACCTTTTGCTGACCATTCTTATTTCTGGACCTACACAACCTGGTGTTGACATGGATGTATTCTTGGAGCCATTAATGGAGGAAATAAGAATATTGTGGGATACAGGAGTCGCCATGTTGGACGAATATCGGAAAGAGTCATTCACACTAAGAGCAATTATTTTTGTTACGATCAACGATTACCCAGCTCTCTTTGTATTGTCAGGACAGTTCAAGGGTAAGGTCGGTTGTGTAGTATGCTTGGATGAAACTTTTTACGTGTCCCTCGCCTCCAACAAGATAGTATACATGAGACACAGCGTTTCTTCTCGAGAGGACACAGTACCGCTTAATAAAAGATGGATAGATACTTTGACAATCACGACGAAACAAGGTCCACCGCTCCATCGGGTAATAGTAAAGGTCAAAGAGTGTACGAGATAGTAAAGAATATCAAGTTTGTATTTGGCAAGAAGGCAAAAGATGGAAAAGCAAGAAAGGATGTGAAGCCAACTCCCCGGAGCTACATTTAAGAAGATGTCAATTTTCTTCAAGTATTTGCCATATTGGAAAGAGTTTGACATAAGGCACGCTGTCGATGGTATGCACATTCAGAAGAATGTGTTTGAAAGCATAATTGGTACCTTGCTAGATATAAAGGGTAAGACAAAGGAAGGATTGAGTTCACGTCGGGACCTGGTCAATTTAAAGATAAAACCGTAACTTCATCCAGTGTTGCTAGATAATGGAAAGTACCACCTCCCCGGCAAAGAAGCTACAACCCGACTACGGATGAGAAACATGCGATATGTGTTTGGTTGAAGAAATTGAAAGTTTCAGCTGGATTTTGCTCTAACATTAAGAACATTGTGTCAATGAAGGATCTTACACTCACCAACTACAACTCACATGATTGCCATATGATGTTGACAACCTTTCTCCCTATTGCCATCAGGGCAATAAGCCCGATGTTCTTAAAGATGGCAATCACACGGTTATGCTACTTTTTTTTAATAAGATATCACAGAAGGTAATTGACCGAGAGCGGTTGGAGTCTCTTTAGAAATTCACGGTTGAGACGATTCACACGACTTGAGATGTGTTTCCCACCATCTTTCTTTGATATAATGGTACACCTTATCGTGCATTTGCTGCCACAAATACAGGCTTTGGGTCCCATGTACTTGCATGAGATGTGGACGTATGAACGTTTCATGTCAATACTGAATGGATACGTATCCACTCGTGCTCGTCCTGAGGCCTCCATGATAGAGGGATACACTACCGAAGAGGCCATTGATTCCGGAGGTCCATTCTGCAATAATTTCATAAAAGACCAGATTGCAATAGGTTTGCCTTCATCCCGACATGAGGGCAGACTACATGGGTGTGGGAGGATGGGCCAAAAATCATTCATCCCATTAGACTATAATGTAGTCCTCGAGGCGCATCATAGCATCATGCATCAGCTCTCGATAATGGAGCCTCTGATCACACAACACATAGAAGAGCTAAGCGATCAAAACCCTGGGCAAACAGAGGATTGGCTATCAAAGGAACACAAGCGTCGATTCACTTCATGGCTAATGGAGCAGAACATTCCAAATGGAGAAACAATTGAGCAACAAACAATCAAGAGGTTGGCAGCTAGACCATCTCGGCAGGTCACATCATGGCAGACCTATGACATTAGTGGCTTCACGTTTTGTACCACTTCTAGGGATAAAAAGAGCATGGCGCAAAACAGTGGTGTTCGTTGTGAGGCGATAGATGATTCAAATGAAAACGCTACATACTATGGCTTCATTGAGGAGATATGGGAACTAGACTATGATTCATTTAAGACGCCCGTGTTTCGATGCCAATGGGTTGATGAGAAACATGTCACAGTGAACAACTATAGCCCGAGAGTTCTTGATCTAAGTAAAGTAGGCTACAAGGATGATCCCCGGATCCTTGCTATCCGTGCTTTGCAGTGTCTTCTATGCCGAACAAATCCTTTGTAAGGAAGAGAAGAAAAAAGTAGCGACAAGATGAAGCATATAGTTCTTCCCCGAAAGCAACAAGGTTTAGGAGTTGATGGTGTAATTGACCTAGATGACTTCAACCATTTCGGGCACATGTCTCTCTTTGAAGATCATCCTTTGAAGATAAAGAATGTTGAGCATACCATCCCCAAAAATTCATTGCCATGGGTGCGCCACGATAGAGAAGGCGAACAAAGAGTCGGCTAGCTAGATTTTATAGTTAAGTTAAAAATTAGTTATTGTCAAGGCAGAACAATTTATCTTTTATAATTTATACTCTTGTATGACTTGTCTTGGTATTCATTTTCTAATTGTTTAAGTTCTTTTCTTTCTACTTCTTAATATTTATTTTACACTTAATTAAGTTCTAAAACAAGAAATAACCTAAAAGAAAAAAAGCTACCACAAATAACCTACAAGAATAACCTAAAAGAAATTGCTCTTCTTGGTATTCATTTTCTAATTATTTAAGTCCTTTTCTTTCTACTACTTTAAGTCCTTTTCTTTCTATTTTTTAGTCCTTTTCATTCTACTTCTTTTAGTATTTACCTTACATAAATATCTTCAAGAATAGTAACTTATAAAAGAATTAACCTAATAGTCTATCCCTAAAAAAGAAATATACTAAAAGAATTAACCTAAAAGAATTAACCTAAAAGAAATAACAAAAAAAAAACCTAAAAGGAATAATAAAAAAGAAATAACCTAAAAGGAATTAAGTAAAAGAAATAGCCTACAAAAAAATATACTACAAGAAATAACCTAAAAAAAATTACCTACACAAAATATCCTAAAAAGAAATATACCTACAAGAAATATACTAACAGAATTAACCTAAAAGAAATAACCTAAAAGGAATAATAAAAAAAAATAAATAACCTAAAAGGAATAATAAAAAAGAAATAACCAAAAGAAAATAACCTAAAGGAAATAGTGTAAAAAATATAGTACAATAAATATACTAATTTGTACATATATATATATATATATAATACATATAAAACAGAATGTGAATAAGAAAGAAAAACAGGAAGGAGAAAATTGATATTGGGAAAAAAGTTTACACCGGGCGGTTGACCTGACCATCCGCCAGTGGAAATACATTTCTACAGCGGTTGGCTAAGTCAACCGCCGAAACAAATACATTTGCACTGGCGGTTATCTTAGACAACCGCTTTGGAAATTTTCCACTAGCGGTTGGCTAAGACCACCGGCAGTGCAAATGCTTCCTCTATACATGCCGCCCACCCGGACTTGAAATTTTCACAAGTCCGGTGGGCGAGTTCTTTTGAATCAGCGCCGCCGAGCTGCCCAATTTTCGCCGTCGCCGCCGCTTACCGTTGCCTCAACGCTCCGCCGCCGACATCAAGCCGCCGCCGCCGGAAAACACGCCGAGGATCGCCACCGCCCGGGAATCGCGCGGAGGAGCGCCGCCCGCCCGGAATCGAGCGTAGGAGCGCCGCCGCCGCCCTCGGATCTCCGTCGACCACTCGGGCGCCGCCACCACGACCTCGGATCTCCGTCGACCACCCACTCGAGCGCCGCCGCCATCGGTAGATCCAGCGCCGCCGCCACCATCATCATTTGAAGCGCCGCCGTCGCCTGTGTATGTGAAGCCCCGCCGCCCGTCGCGTGGGGCGCCGCCCGTCGGTATTTGTGTGGATGTGTTGGCCGAAGAACAAACAACAGGGAGGAGGGCCGCCGGTTGGGGCAGGCGCGAGGCCCGCCGCCTGCTGGCCTCGCCTGCGGCGGCGGCGGCGGCTCCGGCCCAGCTGGGGCCGCGCCTCCACCGTCCCGAGAGCAGGGTTAGGGGTCGGCCCTTCCTGGGCCTTCTGGGCGGCCCGGGGCCCCCCTAATCCTTTTTTTTTTTTTTAATTTTATTAGTTAAATGAACTAGCAAATGACTCCCTTCATTATATATTTAGCAAATGTGTATATATAAAAACCAAATGTTTAATAGAGGGAGTATATATTTAGCAAATTAGTTAATGACTTCGCAAATCGGTTAATGACTTTGTCTATGTGTAATATTATAAAATGTGTAGCAAATGTGTATATATAAATTTTTTTATAATTTATAAATTATTAATATTGTAAAAAGCAATTGTGTATATAAAAAAAATAAATTGCTAATGACTAATTGTAGTAATGACATGTGGTTCTATTTGTTGTGATTATTATACTAATTCTATTAATTGCAACTTGTGTTCTATTAATTTACAGTCATCACCGCCACGATCAACGCCAAATAATCATCGTGCCATCGGCTTCTCATCGTTCCCCACCACCCTCGATTCAGTCATCACCGCCGCTGGTAATTATCTATAGCTTATGACTTATTGCTAATTTAATGACCTAGTGTTAATGACTTATTGCTAATGACTTAGTGAGAAGCATGTTAATGGCCTAGTGTTATTAACTTAGTGCAATTTTCTAATGGCTTAGTGTTAGTGACTTAGTGTTAGTGACTTAGTGTTATAGTGTTTATGACTTAGTGTTATTTCCTAAGTGTTATTTTCTAATGACTAGTGTTAGTGACTTAGTGTTAGTGACTTAGTGTTAATGACTTAGTGTTATAGCAAAGATTATTTTATGTAATATTCTTTATGAAATGTTATATTAAATAGCAACTTAGTGTATAGCAATTTTCTTTATTGTATGTTATATTAAATAGCAAGTGCATAGCAAAGATTATTTTATGTAATATTCTTTATGAAATGTTATATTAAATAGCAAGTGTATAGCAAAGATTATACTAATTCTATTAATGACTTAGTGTTATTTTCTAATGACTTAGTGTTATTGACTTTGTGTTAGTGACTTAGTGTACGAGGCTTAATGACTTAGTGGTATTGACGTAATGACTTAGTGTTAATGACTTATTGCTAATGACTTAGTATTATTGTCTTGTTATATTTGAAGTTATCGAGAAGATGACGTCTCCAAAATCTAAAGACCATCAGACAGAAGAGCAGCGTGCAGAGTCACCCACTAAGACTCACACACCCCCGGAGGCACCCCTAGCGGAAGAAGGACAAGAAGAAGATTTCCATGGTGACATGTTGGAAGAAGAGGAAGATGACGGCGTGCGAAGTGATCCATGCCCTAGCATAGATAGGCAACGCCGAAAAAAGTGTTGACCCGATTATGATCCGTATGATGAGGTATACTCATAATATGAAAACCAATACTTCCCTTCATAGTATTATAGTCATAATGATCCTTACACTCTTCAATTCTTTCGACCAGGAGGTTATGTCTCAAATGCGGGAACTTCTCGCGGAAGAAGAAGACGTGCCTCAAGACGAAGCACCAGAAACGACTGAGACAACCACCTCCAAATCAAGAAAAAGGAAACAAAGTGACCGGAAACGTGGTGACCGAGGAACAAACAAGTGGACAGAGAAGACATATATAGTTCCTAGCATCGGCCCGAAAGGAGAGCCTCTAGTGCCTGATGAGGTGGCGGCCAAGATAAGGAATGCAATTGGTTGGCTGGTCAGTGATAAATTGGACATCACAATCACTAGGTGGAAGGATGTGGATGAAAATAAAAGGAATGATCTATGGAAGAAGTTTATAGAAAGGTTTGTGTACCCTACGGGGACGGAGAAACCGGCTATGCAAAGTTTTTTTCAAGCGGTTGCAACATCATTTCGAATCGGCGATCCGAGATGAATACCAAGTTTCTCAAGCATGGGTACGACCCAACGAGCAAGTATAAGATCACACAAGCGCAGTGGGAGATATTCAAGGCGCAGAAGAACCGACCCACCGCCAAAGCCAAGAGTGAAGCTGCTTCAAAGACTAGCAAGGAAGAACAAATACCACCATCACCTTGGCACCGGTGGTTACAAGAAACAAATTCCAAAATGGCGAAAGCGAGGAGGAGGAGCTAAAGAAACAAGGGGTTTTACGTGCTATCGAGGAAGTTGGCGAGAGGTCGGCAAATTGGCTCAGAGGTAGAGGAACAAGACAAACTGCTACCGGTGTGAACTGTCTCTTAGACATCACAGCCCCAGCTGATAAGATGTTGGAGCTAGCAGTAGAGGTCAAACAAGGGAAACTCAAGCCACGAAGTGAGAGAGACATCCTGAGTATTGGACTGGGCAACCCTGAGCATCCTGGCCGTGTACGAGGCATCTCCTCGAAGATGGGATGGAAAAAAGGATTTGGTGAGGAGTGGGTGGGCATGTATAAGAAACGCGATCAATATAAGGAAGACATGCAGTATTTTTTTTGAGGAAAAGGCTAAGGAACAGTTCAAAAAACATGATGTCGGACTTTCTAACAAATCCTCGATCCGCACCGGTGCGCGAAGTTTGCTAGTGCGATTAATCTGCTCAGCGGATGAGCATACAAGGCCCACAGATACAGCTCGTTCCAGCACAACCCTTGCCTGGAGCTCAGGAGATGAGTCATGGCATGCCCGCTCAATCTGCTCTCTTTCCAAGTAGTGTGGGGTCTACGCGAAACACACACCGCTACCCTGTGGATGACATCAATGGGCCGACACCTTACAAAATGCTCATACGATACGGTATGAAGCATCAACGTACAAGAGAGGTAGCCACAGGCTTTGCGATCCCTGGACGTGACTACCACGGTAAACCTATACCAGAAGAGTACCGCAAGGTAGAAGTGCTGACGGTCGTCCCAGGCTACGAGGATGACATGCTAGAAATTTCTGGTCCCGAGGGTATTGAGACACTCGGACAGGCCATTAATAATTTCATCCTGTGGCCTCGAAGAGATGTCCAGTTGACCCAGCCACCACCTTCCACAGAAGCCCTGCCAGAAACTCAGGAGTCAGCACTTGATCTCGACCGTCAACAGGATCCAAACCCACCATCACCACCTGCTGCCGATCCTTCAAGAACCCCACCATCAACATCGAAACCAGCAGGATCTCCGCCACAAATAAGTACACCAGTCCGTGAGCCTCCGTCCCCCCACCGCCACAAACAAGTACACCAGTCCGTGAGCCCCGCTTCGTCCCCACCACCTCAAGACATGGAAGCATCGCCTTGGACACCACCGCCGCCACCAAAGAAGACCCAAGAAAAACCCACCAAGAAGAGGAAATTTTCTGTTCCCAAATTGGTTTCCCCATTCGAGCCGAAGAGGAAAACAGCTGGCACTACCAAATTTTTGGAAGGGATTGCGCTTTCTCGCAAGTCAACTACCGTGGACTTAGCTGAGCAAGAGAAGGCAGCAGAAGAAGCAAAGATCCGAGCTCTAAAGATAGTGAGGCCAACATGGGATGACTATCAAAATGTTCCTGATAAATATGTACCCGGTAGGCCTCTACTGAGTTGGGAACGACTCCAAAGGCTCCCGCCTGGTATAAAAAGACTTCATGACTGGTACATGCGAGCGGCTCGAGTCGGGATCGACGCAATCCAAGTAAACATACCACCAGCTGCTTTCATGAGTGAACGAGACACGGCTTTCGTTACTTTTGAGGACATCTGGTTGATGATGAACCTTAAGCGGCTCGACGTTCAGCTCGTCACGCTATTTGCATTGTAAGTGTACCTCTCGTACTAACATGAACTTTCGTTTATTATTATTGACTTCTATCTTGTGCCTTGCAGAATGCAATATGATCAAGACGAGTTCGTGTACGGTCCCGGACCAAACAAGAATGAATTCAAACGGACTAGGTACCTAAGCCCGAAAAAAATATGCGAGAATGAGCACACCTTCCTAATTGGTGACGACAACGACAAATTGAAAGGGTTATCGAAGAAAGACAAAGAAAGGAGAAAAAAAGATCTGAAGAAGGATCATGAGACTAGATACGCCACCTACATAGGCAATGCATTGCTTCAGTACAAACACAGGGAATGCGTAGTTGCCCATTATAACTTTAGGTAAGTATGGGTTCATATACATACATCAGCTTAAGTATCGGTTTATATAAATGCATAACAACTCGGTTTCGATCGTGCGCAGCGACCACTGGATATGCTTCTTTATTTATCCTAGGGACGGAAGGGTGCTGGTCTTTGACTCCGCCGACTACCCACCTCAAAGATATGCAAAATTCCAAAGCATAGTAGAACGGTAAGCTGACAAAATGTAGCATGATCTTTTAATCGATGAGAGTTTAAGATTGCTTGCTAACTGATTCTTTTTGAGATCATAGATATTGGAGATTCTATAAACTAAGAGGTGGAGTGTTTGATCAGTCCATGGCGTGGGAGGAAATAAGAGTTTTTCACAAATGGCCGGTACGTAAATTTATGAATCAAAATCATGCATGTTACATATATAAGATGTAAGTAAATAACTCTATGCAATTTATGTAGTGCCACAAGCAACCAATCGGTTCGCTGCACCGCTGGATTCTACACGTGTGAGTTCATGAGAACGGCCGGACGGTATATCGGGAACCCTAATAAGGTACCACTAATAGTAACATTTGTATTTATATTGTTAACAATACAAATTTACTTAGACACATGGAAATATATATAATGCTTACAAACTTCCTTTTCAGCGTATCAAGAAGCGGAGTCCGAGAACTTCGACGACCTAATTCTCAGTACGGAATAATTGAGAATCTCTGCTCATTTATCATGAGAGAAATTATTCCTACAGAGGGAAAAATATCACCACCCGAAGGCACCTTAGCGAGGCGAGTTCGAGCGCTAAGGGAAATTAGCGCCTGAATTTAAGTCGAAATGATTATTAGATTACTCTCCAATGTAAATTTTATTATCACATGGTGGCCACAAAACAATTTTGATGTAAACAATGTATGATGTAATTAAATTGTTAATGATGTATATATGTATATAAGTATTGTATGGTATAATTACTTTTTTTGATGATGTATTTGTCATAATTAAATAGCTTTTGTATTGATCAAAGTAAGAGAGAAAGATGAGGAGGAGAGAAGGGAGGAAGATGAGGGGGGAGAGAGGAGGGAGGGAGGGGGGGGAAAGAGGAGGGACAGAGATGAGGGAGGGAGGACGACAGAGAGGGGCGCCAATTCAAAAAAAAATGAAAATTCAAATGAATTTTGGCGGAAAACAATATCACTGGGCGGTTCACCTAATAAAACCGCCAGTGAAAATGGCATTTTCACTAGCGGTTCCTTAAGTGAACCGCCGAGTGGAAATGCTATTTTCACCGGCGGTTACTTATGTCAACCGCCTGTGAAAATGGATTTCCACGGGCAGTTTTCAAGCAACCGCCAGTGAAAATGCAACATTTTCACTGGCCTCTTGCACAGCGGCAGGCCAAAACGCCAGTGGCAAGGCCTCTAAAACCGTCTGTACAAATGCTTTATGTACTAGTGTGATAATGAGCATCATAATCATATCGGATAATAATGAATTGTGTAGTTGATAATATGCTTACCTCACGAAGTGGAGCATGAACACCAGGCAAACACTATGTGTGACGTAAAGTTAAAACGACCTGTGTAATGCAATATTACAAGCTGACGCAAGTCACTGCAATCGGAATACAATATTACTGTGATGTACAACTAAAACGACCTTTAATGCATTATTACAAGCTGAGGCAAGTCACTGGAGTCGGAATATAATATTACTACTATGTGATGTACAGCCTAAAACGACCTTCAATGCAATATTCGGAAGCTAATCCCATCTACACATGTTTGAAGTCAAGAACCTTACAAGCTTTGCATGCAAGTCATTGGGTTCAGAATTTACGCTGCAGCTTCCTCCGTGTATAAAGCTTTGCCTTTGCTCGCCCGATTCGATGAATCACAACCAGTGTACTTATTAACTGCTCTGTTCTTGGCCTCACCTTACCCCCTTCATCATCCTTGAAGAATAGCTAGAAAGGCTGTGATTGATGGGCGTGCAGTTGATGTTCGGCGCGCATGGCTGCAGCTAAGAATCTATCGGAGAATTAATGTAAGAACTATATATATATTACTCTAGATCATGTCTGCTCAATATCTCAAACTGAAATAGGTCCTTTTGTCTCCTCAGCAGGTGGAAAGGAGTGTACTCTACATGTGGCTACCTCTGTAATGGCCGAAATGGTGTGTTCAGCCCTTGTTCAGGAGATCGTGAGCAGAGGCATCTCCGTTGCCTTGGGCAAGCACGAGGAGAAAGCATCCCAAGGCCACTTGATGGTGAGGCTCGAGATGGCAATCAGCGAGCTGGAGTTTGCCCTAGAGAGGGCCAAGGAACTGCCCATCAGACACGTCTCCCTGCTTCAGCGCAGGAAGCGTATCAAGTCTGCATACGTCGAGGCCATGAAACTGGTCGATAAGCACAAGAAGCAGGCAGTGCCTATCGTCCAGGAAGAGATCCCCCCCAAGGGTTAAAGCGCAAGCGATAGAGTATTTGTGCTAAGAACATGTCCATCACACCTTTTGGTGGCATCAGCATGGATGAAGTTCGAAGATTTGAATGGTATGCCGATTGTGCCGGCAGGTTTTTGAGGGACGTGGAGTCTGGCTGTTCACTTCATCACTACACCTTTTGCAGCTCTATTGTCAGGCATCTTTTTGAAGGCAAAAGTCTCTTTTATTATTCGGAGCAAGGAAACCTGCTCCGATATTTCTACATATGTGCCAAGTATTCTGAAGAACGTGGAGTGGACGCAATGCTAGTATACCGTTATCAGGACACAGTACAATGGCTGAGAAATGTTTCACCCTGGGGTTGTCAATACGACTATCAGAAAGCACGGACATAGCTGGCGTCGCTACGAAAGGCTTGCAATTATTGGCATCTGGATGCAAAGCTGCAACTGAATGTGCCATGGGAGAACTCACCCTACTATCTAATTTACAAGACATTGTCCATTTCAATGGCTATACATGGCATATTGAAGAGAGGCATTTCAAGCACACAGAAAGTTTTCGCCCAGACCCATTATGTTGCAAAGGAAGCAGGCATGGACTTTATGCTAACAATGACATCCCATCTGAATTAGCAGATATATTCCCAGAGCAACTTATTTTTTTGGCTTTTGGTTGCTACTATGTACCAGAAGAGCCCGGCTCGTCATTTGGTGCGATTGGTACACTCAACAGCATAGGCAATGGGAAGCCACCTCTTGTGCTAAGAGCTGCATTTTTGCCTCATTTTGCTACTGAGACACAGGACAGTTATGGACTCGAAATAATAGGAGACGTCAAAGAGTATAGAGGTGTTACAATACAGCAAGCAGCCGAGACACTAAAATCGGACGCAATCAATTATTTCTTACTTCAGCGAGAGCTGAAGGAGTACAAAATATATTGGCACTCTAAACATGGTTATGCATTCTTTACGGTGAAAAATGGAGGCATGGAAAGAGTAGGAGCGCTCCCAAAACCAGGAGGTAAGTAGCAGTAGCAGGACTTAGTCACGATCCAACCAGCACTAGCCGATGTGAACTAGCTAGTAAGTGTTCTGTAGCCACTTGTGGTAGTTATATGGTACTAGTCCATTATTTGTAACATATGCACATATGTCTACTGTTCGGGAAATTGAATAAAACTGTACTTTTTTTTGCCATCTGTACGCTAATTTCCCTTGTACATCGCTTGTAACTAATATAATACTAGTGCTTATATTTGATTAAAAACAAATATAGTCGCTTAATTATGACTATGTGATGTGGAAGTGGAACATGAAATATGCTCGGTCGGACTCGATCCATTTCGCTAGCTTCTGTTGTCTGGAGAAGGGCAGCTGCTCTTCTCCTGTTGGTGCTCACCCAAGCAGCAAGGCTGCTGCTCGCCCAAGGACCAGATCTGCCCGCGCCCTTGCCTGCTGATCGGCTAGGCCGACAAGGCCAAGCGGCTAAGCCGATTTTTCCAGTGCAGCAGCAGTTAGCTTTGTATTTCTTGAATTTTGTTGTTTCGTGTTTCATGCAGTCTGTTTCGGTGGATTACTGCTGTTCCGAGGAATTTTTCTAAGTTCTAGTCACCAGTTGGCTAGAGTTTTTCGAGTCAGGCTTTTTTAATTAGAACTGGAGTGCACTGTTTTAATTTTTCGATCTCGCAAGTGGCTTTTGGTCATTTGTGGCACTATTAGAGAATAGACTTTTGGACTGCATGTGATTTTAACTTTAGTCTCGAAAAATTTTATGTTCGGGAGTAACGGATCTTTAGTCCCGGTTAGAACAACCAATCCGGACAAAAGATAACCTTTTAGTCCCGGTTCATATCACCAACCGGGACTAAAGGTCTTGATGCTTTAGTCCTGGTTGGTAATACCAACCCGGATTAAAGGCCCCTCTAGAGTGAATTTAAAAGGAGAGAGTAAATTAGATGTGTGCGGGAGTTAAGATGGTAGAGTACATGCAAGGGTTGAAGTGAGAGGTCTTGGGTTTGAATCTCCACAGCAGCACAACTTTTTTACCTAATAATATCTTTTAGCCCCGGTTGTTGGAACCGGGACTAAATGGTAAAGACCAGTTCTCCAGTAGTGTGGTGATGTATTGCTATGTTTATAGTGAAAATTCAGTCACCAGTTGGTTTCAGGGCATCATGTTTGTTGTTTTCAGAGTCTTTGGCATTGATTTTAGAACAACGGTTGAAGGTTTCTAAAACATTTTTTAGCTTCCATTCATCTCCCTCTGGTTGCCTAGTTTGGTCCTACATAAATATGCCGGAAATAATCAAAATAAGAGTGGAAGTAATCGACAGAAGAGTAGACAATTATGAAGCAACAATCAGGCAAGACACCTAGCTTCGCGTGTAAGCCAAGATGGAGGTTTGCAGTTGCAGCTGTCGTCATTCCTGTGCAAGAGCAAGCAGCCCTTACATAGTTGTATTATTGTCCGACCAGTGACGACAGTAAGCTCCACTTAAAAACAGAACGGAGTGGTTGATAAATGTGACCTCACCAATTGAGTAACTAATAGTAATACAGAGTAAAGTCAATGGAGTGGTTGGCAATATTATTATCTCACGAAGTTGACGAACGCTATATATAGCCGGTAAAGAACCATTTGCAATTGTTTACGAACGGTAAAGAACCGTACGAGCTTTATATATTACTATACGCATGGATGTACAATGTTCTATTAGCGGTATTATTGCCGGCCAGTACGGTGACGGAGTGGTGGATGTTGATATATAAGTTGACCCTACACCTAACACAATAGTAACGCGAGATTAGTGGTAGACTTTTGTGGCCTGTTATTTTTCTAGATAATAGAAAAAGTCAGCATCAGACTTCTTCGAAGAAGCATCAGACTGAAATTCTTACATTTACAAGTGCATACACATCCGTATGGTCCATATATTGTAGTTTAGTGTGACATGATGACATCCCAAGGAGCCAGTACCTTCATCCTTGAGCTTTCCAGCTCAGTTTGGGCCACAGATTTTCTCGGTCTGACTGTCGTAAAAAAAATATCAAACTAGTGCACCCCGCCACCCCCGCCCCCTTCTCCTGCCATTTCAACCAGCTTGTATATAAATACAAGTGCACCATCTCTGATTTCTCGTGATCCCAAGTTCCCAGTTTCACTCCATGTTCAATTGGCTACCTCGTATTACTGTTTTCTTTTTTGTCTTCTCAGCAGCTACAATGGTGCCTTCAATTGCAGACCAGAGCAGATCCGGACCCACCGTATTGGGCAAACGCAAGGACATGATGGCGTCAGAACTTGGAACTTCACAGCGCGAAGAGCCTCCAAATGGCACTTCTTCACAGCGCGAAGAGCCTCCAAATGGCACTTCTTGCCAGGTTAGAGTTTTGGCTAGTGATATATACCAGCTGATAAAGCTAGATCAACTGATTTGGACTAATTTATTGTGAGAAAAAATATTGTTTAAATAGGAGCCGTGGACACCGGAGAAGGACATGTCGTCTTTGCTTCATTATCGGTGCAACTCCTTTCCGTCCTCGGCAACATGCATAGCATCGCGTTAAAAGGTACTGCGTACGATTTTCTCTATGAGCATGCATACGTGCTGAATTAGAGACTCAAACTTAGATAGGCAGATAACTAACCAAGCATAGCGCGTTTGTTCCATGAAACCTAACAGTTCCTTCCTGCAATATTTCTCTTTCAACTGAGCTCGTTTCTGGGCGCTCGAGTTGCAGTGCATACATATTAAACTCGAACTTAGATAGGCACATAACTAAAAGTTCATTGCCTATGCATGCTATGCCTACCGTTTGGGTTTCTTTATCCTGCTGTCCATTGAAGTTCTTGCACTGTCAAGTGCGTCACATATTCAGTTCGGATCTTGGTCTCTTTGCTGCAAATTATCATTCACTCTGATTTGATTAGCTTATCTTTAAATAGTTTTATCCATTGCATGGAGCTGCATATATTTACTCCTTTCGTATAGAAGTTGTTTTGGACAAGGTTTGGGTTAAACATTGGGAACATAAATCATGAATAACTTTTAAATTGTTAAGTTTAGAAATATAAAAACCATATGAATGATTTGTCTTGAAAAATACTTTCATAAAAGTATAAATATATCACTTTGTGATAGATAATTTTATTAAAATATGAAGTCAAAGTCATACTTTGGAGACCGTATCATTGTCCTAAACGACTTCTATTTCCAACTTGGAGGGAGTATTAAACAATTGATGTAGCACTTTTCCAGGAAGGCACAGCTGCAATAAAAATATTTTGAAACTCAAACTTTGATGCTTACACATACCTGTTTGGATAATGCAGTTTTTAAAAACTACAGTATCATAAAACTATAGTTTTATAAGCCAAAGAGACAAAACCGTGGTTTAAAAAAAAGAGGTCATGAGTGAAGTTTTTAAAACTCCAAAAAAACTACAGTTTTGATAAAACCATGGTTTTAGATACTACAAGATTTGTTGCATCTAAGCACCTAGTAGCTTTTAAAACCAAAGCATTTTATAAAACTATAGTATTTCTCCAATACTTTAAAAATATTTTGACGCAGGTAGTGGAACATCAGCAACAGCGTAATGAGTCTGCTAGTGATAACTCATTGCCTACAGTTGAGATTGGTGTTGAGGCAAATCGTTTGCAGCAAACCCCCACAGCTCGGGTCGTTCTCCACACAGTTCATGACATCTGCACGGTGGGGTCTCGTTCCCCATATGTATGCTTGATCAGCATCAGCTAGCTTGCTTTTGTTCTTCACACTCTCTGCCAAGCTGATCATTGTTTTAATTTCAAGAGTGGACAGGCGTTTGTTGACAACAGCGTTCCAACTGATGAGCATGAGATCGAAGAGGAGCAGAGGCGTTGCTCCAAATACTCGCAGCATGCTATCACGTTTGCCATTGCCACATTCAATGGATTCGTTGTTTCTGAAACATCCTCCACTGCAAACACTGCAGTCAGGGTCACCGCCGTGGCAGCCTTCTTCGTCGCCATTTTTTCTGACTTGCTTACATGGAGGATGAAACCAAAGTGGGGGAGGGCCTTGGTATATGTCTCTTCGTTCCATCTGGTACTGTTGACATTCCTCGTATTCATCTCAGTGGACAAGGTCTATGCATACTCTATTATCTTTGTGCCGGTAACCATTGGTGCTGCCATCCTCCTACAACATAAGTTTTGGCCTGGGATACAGCGACAAAGCACAGATGACGACGCAGTCAATCAAGATCGTCTGGACTTCATGTTTAAGTTGTCGGCCCTTATCCTCAGCTGCGACACCAACAGCATCACCACCATGATCATCACCATCAGTAAAAACTTCCCATCAGGGTTCAACACTGCAGGGTTCTTCTTCATCTCCACCATCATTCTTAGCGTCTTTCTGATGATGGTGGCAACGGTGAGAAATGGGACGCTCGCTGTCCATGCCATCTGCCTCGGCGTTTTGCTTGTGATCATGCTGTTGAGCGCACTCATCGCCACCTCCATCACGTTTATTTATATTTCTGACCAAGCAACAGAGAGGAAGGTGCCCACATAACAGTCATATGTATAATTTTTATTTAAGAGAAAGCAATTACCAAGTTGAACTGTATTTTTTTTTTCTCTTTTTGATGAAACAGTCGTGGCTAGACTCTCTCCTGAGATATTGAAGAACCGAAACTGTGACCAGAGAGAGGCCAATGGGAGCCAGTTAAAATTATTCAAAAGAACGTGGCCCATATCGCAATTCTGACTAGGCGCACCTCTCTTTTAATTAATTGCCAAGGTTACAAACGACAACTAGTGATATGTTGACCCTATAAATGATTAGGTATTTCTCAAACCAACGCGGAGGCAAAATGATAATTCACTAAATTCCCAAAGAATTGCTGTAAGCTAGGACTAGGACATAGTAGCTCACAAAAATTCAGCGGTGAAGAGCATATACAGATTGACTTCATCATGGAAACGGAATAAACTAATTTATCAATGATTTATTAATGATTACTTGAATAGTATATTCGCTATTGCATGAAAGTGACACTTCAAAAATTTAAGACATGCTGCTGCACCATCCGAACTGCACAAATACCACAGTATTCATAAACTGAAACTTTTACTTAGTGATAAGTATTTCCTACTACCGACTGAACTAAATTTCTGAAAACTGAACCAAACTGCAGGACACAACACAAATATACTGCCGGACAGAGGAGGTATAGAGACACACTGACACAAAGACCAGAAGCTGCAGAACTAAACTTTCAGAACCAAGTCCTTAACCATCCGAAGGCAACAAAGTTAGCTGCCGAACACAGGAAGCCAAGGAAATTGCTCTGTTGCAGTTCTTCTATTTTCGGTCTACTAAACTAACAAAATACCTCTGATGGACAAATGTGAGAGAAGGTTAGGGAGTATATCAGGCTTCCTTTCTCAGGCTGGGGACTTGAGTTGACAAATGCTGTTCCACAACCTTGCCCACCTTCTACATGTGCACATTAGCGCTACCAAAGGCTGTAACTGAAAGGATTGACACCTTTAGAAAGCACTGCCTTTGGAGAGGTAGTGATATCAATGGCAGAAAACCACCAAAAGCAGCTTTGCAAATGGTTTGCTTGTCCATGGAAGATGGGGGTCTAGTGGTGATTGATATTAGTAAACAGAATGAGGCACTTCTTCTCAAAAACCTCCGTAAATTCTTCAACAAGTAGGATTTACCTTGGGTACAATTGGTTTGGGAGAAATACTACAAAAGTGGAAAGCTACATAGTCACGTGAACAAGGGATCATTCTCATGGAGGGATATTCTTAAAAGTCTCTCAAACTTCAAGGATATGGCAACAACTCTTCTACATAGCGGCAATACTATCCTTTTTAGGCAGGACAGGTGGAGAAATCAGGACATGCAATCCTCATCGCCAGAGTTGTTTTTGTTTGGAAGAAACAAGACAGGCTTATCACAGTACAGACAGCTCTTAAAAAAGATGATCTTGCACAGCTATTTCACCTGCCACTCTCAGAACAAGCTTTTGCCTGGCTTCAATATGGCTGTAACATTCTCTAGAAAATGTTCTTTTGACAGAAACAATACCTGGAATTCTAGTTACAGGTGGGGACAAGATTTTAGTGCTTCACAAGCCTACAGAAATTTGGTGGGTCATTCTGAAGTCCATATTGCATACCTATGGCTATGGAACAATCTCTGCCAGCCCAAACACAAGTTTTCTTTTGGTTGGTCATCAAGGACAGATTAAGCACAAGAAACATTCTTAGGAGAAGAAATATGGAACTTGTATCCTACAGCTGTGTTCTTTGTCTGCAAAATGCAGAAGAGACCTGCCAGTAACTATTCTTTCTGTGTCCTTTTGCTCAGCAATGCTAGAATTTCATTCAGGTCCTAGATCATGTGAATGAGGATTTCCCGGAGGTGATTGAATACTTCAAGAATGTAATTTAAAATCAGTTCTTCATGTCGGTAGTCATCCTCTGCTGGGTCATTTGGTCAATGAGGAATGATCTGATTTTTAAGGGGATTCAAGCAAATTTGAGGATTTGCCAAAATTCTTTTCAGAATGGATTCAGAACCTGCTGTAATTCTCAGGCTAAGCCTGATTATTTTTCTGTTTCTTTCTTCTGTTTCCTAAATTCTCCCAGCTTCCTTCCTTATCTCTTTTTTTTGTAAACTTTTATACTTTTTTAAAATGAAATCTTCTGTATGGGTGCAAACCCCTCTAGTTTCCCTCAAAAAAGATAGTCAACGCTGGAATTGACTGACTGAAAATAGAGAAGAGAAGACCTGACAACTGAAAAGTGAAAACAGAAGCAAACTGCAGATAAGGCCGATGAAATCTTTGGCTTAGCATATTTTGGAAACCAAACAATCAGACCCTAAATAAATCATTTATAGAAATTTAAAAACATCTAAGGATGAAGAAAGTGCTTCACTGATCCATCGCCTAAAAATAGTCATGTACAGTCCTACAGGATGAACATCTCGAATAATAGTTTCTTTGTCCAACCTCTTAAGCCTTAATGTGTATTTAATGTGTATGCAATAAAAAATCATCATTCAGTAGTTTCTCCATCAGCATACTCTATTTAGTATGGCAAATAATAGTTTCTCCATCAGCAAACAAACCATAGCTTGGTGACCAATGACATGGTATGGCAAATGTCAGCGACTGGCGATGCTCTCTTGGCCTCCCAGCCATTGCTCAAGGACTTATGCCTTTCATTCGCATTGTCCAAGCTGCTTGCACGCCAGTTCGCCAAGGCTCATATTGCTGAGACTGGCTCTGCCAAGGCATTTAGTTTTGTCTTAGATGTGTTGCTTAACAATGGTAGCGCTGACAGGGTATTCACAGTGATGGCAGATGAGATCACCTTCATCCTTGATTCTTACTATTCATCATTGCCTACTTCCAACTTTGGGCGACGTCTTCCAATTTTCAATTTCATCATCTCCCTCTCAATTATAATCTGGTGCTTAGCTAGGGCTGCAATTATATCATAGCGGTATAGTGTTCGCAGCAATCGTAACCAGATATATTGCAGGCCAGAACCCATGTCGTCGTGCACGTTTCCACCCCAGTACATGAATGATAATGGCTACCGAATAGTATTTGGTAACATAGATTTTAACACCCACATTAGCACTTTTCGCTGCCGTCATAGTCGCAGAGGCATGGCAGATTGTGTCATATTTGTGCTCCAACTGGGTTAAGGTAACCATGCTTTGCCACTATATGACCCATGCGTCCTGGCAGCAATCCCCTCGTGTGCAGAGATGGCTTGGTCTTGTTATGAAATTGAGAATCACATTCAGAAGGAGCTGGAGCAATCAGATGGGACAGAGGTCACTACTACTAGCACTGTCACGCCATCAACAGCCAAGTACACGGCGGTATGGCTTGATGAGCCAACGACTCTTGTTTTGCTTCTCTAACCAAAATTTGCAGCATGTCAGCGTTCCATCAGAGGTGAAGGCCGCCATTGTTGACACTCTCAGAAGTAGCAACGGTATCCTGAGCAAAGGAACAGAAGCTCTCCACAAGCACATCATCGGTGTTGGTAGTAGCAGCCTCCTATGGGCATGTGAAGGACAAGGCACATCCGATGTGATCCTCGCCTGGCACATCGCCACTGAAATCATCGAGCATGGACACTCGTCAACCAGCATTCACCCATTGGCCGGTGGCAACCGCAACAGAGGGCTGTCGCTATGCATCTATCTAGGTACTGCACCTACCTGGTGGCAGAAGCACCCCAGCTACTGCCAGATAACAAGGAATGGTCTAGGAAACTGTATAAGATGGTGAGCAAAGACATCAACCGAGCACTTGTAGGACAGTCAGTGGAGCACAATGGCATGAGCATGACCATGGATGCACGTCTGGGTGATGAGGGGTGTGAGGTTGGGCAAGCAGCTCATGGACATGGAGTTGGTTCCAGACGAGGAGGCAAGGTGGGCTCTCTTGGCCAGCTTCTGGTCTGAGATTGTGCTGTACGTGGCTCCATCTGATGACCTCAAGGCGCACAAGGAGGCCATCGCCCATGGTGCCGAGCTCCTGACGCTCATCTGGGCATTGCTCGCGCATGCTGGGATCACTACCAGGCCAAGCTCTACCGGTGATACTGCTTAGTTATATTAGGTGCCTGCAGTGTTAGCGTGCAGTTATTTTAAATTTTATGTAGTGTTTTGGGATGTACGTGATCACAGCTTGTTTGTTTTAATTTCGTTCAATTTCGTTCTTTGTATTTTTCACGTTGTGTGGCATTCGGGTGTCCGTCGTACGTGAAACTCTCAACTGTACTGGCAACTCATATGTATCATTTGCTTTATGTGGAAGAGATCTCTACTTGGAATAATTCTACATAATGATCTAAACCACCTCTTGCTTACACGAACTTAACAAGTGTAATTAATGTGTTTCTAGGAGATAAGCACACAAGCAGGACAGTGTACTGTATTTGTTTTCAAATTCTAGATCAATAGTCATTTGGATATGGAACTGCCCGTGTTCAAGCCAGTTGCATAACTACATAAGAGACGCGCAAACAGTGTTTGGGGCATTCACCAGGATTAAAGTATCTATATAGATATAGATATAGATCAACGCCATTCAGACCTCCTTGCAGCAGCTACTACTTGGAAAGTTGCAATTCACATCTCTGATTTGACAATTTCGCGGGTAAAAACTGGCCCAGACTCAGTAAGAAAAAAAAACTGGCGCAGACAGTGAAACCCAACAGCGACAGTCAAGTACGTGGCCAACAACCACCGCAAGGTTTGCAGGTCATGTTGCTCGGAAATTACACTGCAGCTTCCTCCTTGTGGAGTTCTCCTTGAAACAAAAAGCATCCTATTTGCACTGCATTTGCTCCTGTATGGAAATTACTACCTCCACTTCTTCTTTACTACTGTAAACCGTTTTATAGTTGTATTATTGCCCGTTACTGGTGACGACAGTGAGCTCCATTTAAACGGACTGGTATGGGTGGCATCCCTAATAATTGACTAATTAAATTAAACTTTAGACCATGAGAAACAAGCATGTCCGAATAGACAAAACATATCCCCTTCGTTGTTTCTGCAGTCCCAATCAGTTCACCTAAAACAATCCCGATCAGACCATTTGTATGTTGCCGGAAGCAACCATCCGATTTCTGTAGTTTCCTTGGTTGCCGGTAGTGATGACCTAAGGATAATCACGAGTGGTGGTTCATTTTTGGTAAAGTGTATCTAAATCGCGTTCTTTTCGATCAGTGCTACAAGAGAAGAGGTAGAAAAGAGGGCCTTCTTCTTGGCCCCCTTCTACAATTATTAACAAAATGTTGGTGGAAGGCTAAAGTTTAGTTTGTGGCATATTAGATGTTTGGATACTACAAAAACTAGTATATTGCCCGTGCTAATGCTACGGTTGCATTTAGAAAAAAATAAATTATAAAACTAAAACAAAAGTAAAGATCATATAGTAAGAAATTTAAGATTAAAAAAGAAAAAATCAATTGAATGTTGAAATTGCAATTGACCTCAGAATTGCATCAGTCATCAACTGATCAACAGGTTTGGAGCATATAAAGGCATGTCTGTACATGGATTAGTCACAAAAATATCAGAATACAGCTATGTGTACTTTCATACATCCTTGTCATCGAGTGAAACTAATCCAAGACTTAGCCTTGCATCAACAGTTTCTTTGGCAACATCCGAAGGCACAAGGGATCAAAGTTAAAAAAAATAAAAAATAAAATAAAATCAGCTCTCCATAGTATACCTAGCAGCCATTCCCATCCATTTTCAAGCACACTGAAACATGCCCTGCTCAATGCAATTGGCATCCATTTTATTTAGCGTGAGACTAAATAAAATAAAATAAACTTCAGAAGTGTAATTTCTTGAGAAACCTTTGCATAACTACCTAGGCCAGTATTTGAATTGTAGAAATAAGAAAGACATGTGGAACCAAATCTTACCAGTGGAGAACATCACTTCGTTAAGCCAAACAACAGTAATCGATCACAATCCTATTGAACATGAATCTGGAGGCACCAAAGATGGCCTATCGAGCTAATGTTCACCTGGCTCTACTCAGGTCACAAAAACAAATCAGATAATGCTTTCTGCCACGATCAGAAAAGTAGCAATGTTCACCTGGCTACTCAGGTAAGAAAAACATAATTAACTGTCTTTGTTTGGATATATGCAATGAACATCAGTGCATCAAAACATTCTAATGGTATATACTCAAAAAAGGGATAGCCAGACCATCATAGATGATAAATAAAATCTTAAACATTGCTCTTCAGTTTCAGTTACCTCCTCAAAGCTCATGCCTCGTAGCTCTGAATCACAGTACAGTACTTTAGAAGATTTGACTCAGCTTGTACAGGTTAAAAAACAATTGTAAGTCACAATAATGAATAAATCACAAGCTTATACACTAATCTGATACTTTATCATGCCACCACAGCCATTTAATAATAAATCATCTCAAGGATAAAAAGATACATAGGATTACAAAATTATGGAATCGAGAGAGAACATACCTAAATAAACATATACCCCCATTCTGCATCTGCAGACTCCAGAGTAACAGACAGTGCATTAATCTGCCACTCCATCATGCCACTTGAAACAAAAAATCGCTATTTCTTATAATCTTGATTAGAAGTTCAAGAGAGGGAGGGCAGCATCTTCAACCAGAAATTTGTGACACATCAGATCTAACGTGCAGTTGCACCAAGGATGAAGGTGAAGGGGATATGATTAGCGACTTGTCCAACAGCACAGATGCTGAGGCAAAATGGATTTACCTGCCGATAGCCCGATAATAGGTACTCCGCACGGCGCTTCGTGAAGTGTCGGAAGTGAGAGGCGAAGGAGGAAGTAGATGGCGACACGGAATCCTGCTGGACGGATGCCTTGGAGTGGCACTCCCTGGCGGCGGCTTGGGGGGGCGGGGGGGGGCTCGTCCGCGGCGACGGACCTGTGGCTGGGCCTGCCCCGTGGAGGCGCCGGCGGCCGGCCTAAAGCTAGTGTACGAGCCGTGGCGTTCAGCTGTAGGCATCATCCTTGGTCCTGACGATCCCCTCGGTCCTCGGTCCTGGCAATGGCGGGCGAGCCGCGGCATTCAGCAGGGCGTCCGGTGAAGCGCGGCGCAGCATGACAGCGCAGCGTGCAGCAAGGCGGGCGGCGAGCAGGAGCCACGGCGCAGCAGGGCAGCGCGATGTGCAGTAGGGCGGGCGGCGTCGCGCAAGGATTGCGTGCGTTTTTGGCGGCGTTGCGAGGATTGTGCGCATGGTGGTTGAACGATGTGGGGGAGGATACGTGACACTTTTGATCTGGGCCGTTCGACGTGAATGAGTAAGGAGAGAGAATATATGAAATTAAATTTGGACTGTCTATTTTAATTGTGTTGGTTTTCTGGGTACAATTTTATGGGTGGATGAAGGGGGGACTTCTCAGCGGGGGATGTTTATTGTTTGTGGCTGTAGCAAAGAAAAGTTGATGCATTAGTAGGTTGATGATTTTGTGAGGCGGTGCGCTTTTATTAATTGTAGCAGTAACAAGATTTTCAACTGTCACATAAAATGTCTGCCATTTATTGTGGCGGGCGTGTTTTCTTTACCATAGGGGTCCAAAAATAACCGCCACGATAAATCAGGCACCCATCTCTATTCATAAGACTCGAAGCCCAGCCGGCCCATTAACTGTGCCACCTATATAAGTAGCACTTAGAGTTTCCCAATAGTCACGCACTCCGTCTCCTCATTCCCTCACTTCCTCCATCACCTCCTTCACACGGTGGGCGGCGTGGAGCTGGCAGCGTGCAGTAGCTCGGGGCACACGCTATAGGTAGCATGCACTACTCGAGAAATGGTCTTTGCCAAGTGTCAATTCCTTTATCGAGTGTGGCACTCGACAAAGAAAATCTTCGCCGAGAGCCAAACAAAAAACACTCGGAAAGAGAAGCTCTTTGCTGAGTGCCAAAAAAACACTCGGCAAAGGTGCTTCTTTGCCGAGTGCCAAAAAACACACTCGGCAAAGTGCTTCTTTGTCGTATGCTGAAAGAAACACTCGGCAAAGAAGCGCCTTTGCCGAGTGTTTTTATACACTCAGCAAAGAATTTTTTCAAAGCATATTTTGAGGCAATAAATTAATTCAAATGAAAAATTGTCAGCTGTAAAGTGAGTGTGTAAAACGATAACTACAAAGTGAGTGTGGCACTCGGCAAAGAACTCTTTGTCATGAAGAGAATATACCGAGAGCACTTCGCCGAGTGCTGCACTCGGCGAAGTCTTTGCCGAATGCAATTGATTCTTTGCTGAGTGTAATTGCACTCGGCAAAGCACCTGTCTGCCATAATGATGGCGGTGCGGGGCGCATGTAGTGGTGGCGCTCCTTCGCTCCCTCGGCCCACAGCTTCCCCGCGGCGAGCTAGCAACCTGGCAATGCCACTCCCTCCCTCTACGGCTCAGGCACGGGGCCCCTCTCTCCCTCCCAGATCCAGGAAGTGCTGGCGATGAGGAGCCTAGATCTAATGGCCACCGGGAGGCGGATCCGGTGGAGGGAGGTCTGATCTGGTAGTTGGCGCTAGCTCCTTCTCCAGCAGCAGGTTGCACGACGCTCCTCATCCATGGATGGGTTCAGCAGGGCCATAGATGGGCTCGCTAGATATTCTTTTTTTATTTTAATTAACCATGGCGGCTAGAGCAACCGCCATGGTTAATCACGTGATTAACTTGTATTATTTGGTGGCGGTCGAGAAAACCATCACACGGTAAATAAAAATTGACCACCACCATTAATCTTTGTGTAGTAGTGGATGCTAACTAGGAGGAGTAAACATGAGTAATTATTAATACTAATTACACAGGAGTAGACTGATTAACTAGATGAGGAGTAAATATGAGTAATTATAATACAAATTAATCCATAATTAGCAAATATTTACTGTAACACCACATTATTCACTACTGGGAACTGGTCCTTTGCCGAGTGTCAACCGGTTTGCCGAGTGTTTTATGTCGGCCACTCGGCAAACCTCCAGTTTGCCGAGTGTTTACATTCGGCAAACATAAACACTCGGCAAACCACGGATTTGTCGAGTGTCGGACACTCCGCAAACCGTTGCACTTGGCAAACATGGACGGGGTTGACGCCATTAGCGGTTTGCCGAGTGTCAAGGGAAGACACTCGGCAAACCTAGGGTGTTTGCCGAGTGTATTTCATTGACACTCGGCAAACCAATTTTTTTTTTTTTTGATTTTGGCTTCCAAAATTTTTCTGCTGTACTTGTATAGTATTGTGGGCACTATATTTGATTTTAGACATTATCTAAAACTTTTTTACTATATATTGTTCCTTTATTCTATTTATTTGATTTTTTTGTGTAAAGATAGTTTGCACTTGCAAATGCATCCGATAGTTGAATTTTATGATTGGAAAAATGATATTCATATAACTGTGTTCAATTTGACGCCGTATCCAGAGAGAGACTCAAAAGTTTAAACACCTTATTCACGGAACACGTGCGGGCAACGTGTGGGCAAAGGTATTTAAAATATATAAAATACAAATGAAGTTTGAAAATCATGAAACTTGACGAATTGTCTTTATATCGTATGCAGAGGCAATGATAAAAATTTGGGAATGTTTTGTGAACTATTTCTCGTCGATGTTTGAAAACCCAAGAATCAACGAGGATGTTTCATGATTTCATGTGACGCCTGTGTAGGGTTTCTAAATGATAGCGTGTACACGTACTCGAAATTATTTCAAATTTTTATTATAGGCTCCGCATACGATATTAAAACATCTCGTTAAGTTTCATGATTTTCAGACTTCATTTGCATTTTATAGCATTTTAAAAATCTTTGTCGACACGTTGCTCGCACTTGTTCCGTGAATAAAATGTTCAAAATTTTGGATCCGTCTCTAGATACGGTCTAAAAAATAGGAGTGATCAATGCGAATAATATTTTTAGAACAACTAAATTTTATTATTGGATGGACCTGTAGTACAAATTTGCTTTTCTCCTAAAAAATCTAAATAAATAAAATAAAGAACAATATATAGTAAAAAGTTTCAAAAAAAGGTCCAAAATCAAATATGGTGCACCAAATACTCTACAAGTATATCAAAAAAAAATTAGAAGCCAAAATCCAAAAAAATAATTAGTTTGCCGAGTGTGCCGAGTGTCCTCCCTAGGCACTCAGCAAATCTTAAAAATTAAAAAAAAAGGGTTTGCCGAGTGCCAGATCAGGGCACTCGGCAAACCGTTGCCCCCAGCCACTCAACACCACACACTCAGCCACTCTCACACACACACCACACACACACACGCACACACACTCAGGCACTCAGCCAGCAGCCGCCGCCGTCCCGCCGCCCGGCCAGCCGCCGCCCCGCCGCCACCGCGCCTCCGTCCAGCAGGCCCCGCGCCTCCGGCCAGCCGCCGACGCGCCGGCCAAGCGCCTCCGCCCAGCGCCGCCCCGCCCCGGCCAGGGGAAGGCGGCCCGCGGCCGGCCAGCTGCCCGTCGCGGCCCCGACGCCCGTCCGGCCGCGCCCGCAGACACCAGCGCGGACGCCGGCACGCAGACCGGGCCGGCCTGCCCGCCCGTGGCCCGGCGCTCGCCACCGCCGCCGCCGTTCCACGCGGCCTGCCCCCACCGGCGCCGGAGACGAGCAAGAGAAGGAGAAGGCCGGGAGGAGGAAGAGAAGCAGAGAGGAGAAGGACCGACGCCCGGCCAACTCGCCGTCGCCCCGTCGTGCCGTCGCTGGTCCGGCGAGCAGCAGCACCAGCCCCCGGCGCCCCCCGGCGAGCAGCAGCACCAGCCCCGCCGGGCGCCCGACGCCCGGCCAACCCGCCAGCCCCCGGCGCCCGCGAGCAGCAGCACCAGCCCCGGGCCGCCACCAGCACGACGGGCACGAACGCTATGGCCCCGGCGAACCAGCACGGAGGACTGTCCGCGCGGCGCAGGCCCTACCCGCACGAGTGGTGCAGAGCTACTTCCCTCATGCCAATGGCTGGCTCCACGAGGTGAGAATCTCCTTTTCTCCTCTTTTTATTTATTTATTTATTCAGGGTTAGGGTTAGGGATTTGGGGAAAATAAGATTCTTGCTTCTAATTGCTTAGCTCATGGAGTGAATCACCCTTAATTTCATAAGATTAGATCTAATTCGTGACTAGCTAATTGTGATAAATGGAGTGCTACTTGCTTCTCAGGTTGTGTTGATTGTTAGCTTGTCTCTAAAATCTGCAACGCTGAGTGCCAGTCCATCAATCATCAGTTCTTGTGCTTCTCAGTATCTGTAGTTGCAAAATTCCCTCAGTTTCAGTACTTGCTTTTTAGTGAATGGATACCTGAATAGTTGAATGGCTTGCATGTACTTGCAGTTCAGTTTCAATACTTAGCAGTTTATAGTTTTGGAGCTTAGTTTGTTTTCACATGCTAGATTGGTCTGTTTGCAATCGTTGGTATTTCTCTACATCAGTATAAGGCTACAAGCAGAATGATATGCTGAAATAATTTGGTTTATTTAATTGAAGATAACTGAAGAAGGCTCTATTTTGCGTGACTGTACTATAGTGCAGTCTTCAGTATTGCCATTTGCAGTTTATTGCAAAGTCCTTTGACAGATACTATTTGATAGTACTGTAATGTATAAGTTGTTATTTGGTTAGTCTACTCTAACCAATGCAGTTACCTATGTAAATGCGTAATATGCCTTTGTATGCTTTCTGGTTAGCACATATGCCTTTGTATGCAATTTAAGAAGTTTCTAGAAACTTGCCAATATTTTGACCATAAACATTTGTGTGTGCAATCTCCACCCACGATCCTCTCTCATCACCTAGGGCCCTCTCCGATGGTCAGGAGGTGGCATCCCGCTGAGGACGCGGCGGCATCAACCGAGGGAGTGGTGGTGCCGGATCTGGCGCACTGGCGCAAGGCGGCATCGCAGGCCGAGGAGGCTGCGGCTGGAGCAGGGAGGCAACGGCGGCGGATCTTGCACCCGAGCTAAGGACGATGCTGTGGTGGATCTCGGGCCCCTTCCTCGGTCTAGCAGGATTTGTTTGATGTGCCTTGCTTCCCATTAGTTCCACGTAAGTTGTTTGGCCCCTATTCTTTTCTTTTCAATTCCCTGTGGCAGTTCATCATCGAGGTGTATTTCTGTTTATCTATGGCAGTCCCTCACCACCCCCCCATCAAGGAGAAGAGGATAGTGCCTTGCTGTACAACAATATTTTCTAAACCTGCTTGGTAGGTATGGAGGAGACTAATACTTTATATATAGTTTTGTGATAATCTTTGTTGGATCCGTCTGTACGTAACTACTTGAGAGATCTGTAGCTAATTTGTCATGTGTGCATAGTTTAGCATCTTTCCTGGATTGGCTCCTATTTTTTTGGCCATGAGCTAATGTGTTCCATGTTAGTACTGAGCTTTATTTTGCTTGTATTCTTGCTTTAAGTTTATTAATACATGTATATTATTTTGATTAATATATTAATATATCTGCTGACCATGGCACTGGCAACATTTTGAGCTACTCTGTCTTCATGTGTTGTATTCCTGAAATTGGTTGTTTTCTAAGCCTTACATTGATGCAAAGTATTGAAGAATAGAAAAAACTACACCATAGTGTATTCATGTCAAGTAGTGAACTGTAGTTGCATGCATTCTTGGTACTGTTTTAGGTACGGTTGGTGTCTGCATACTGGGACATATCCAAATCAGGATACTGAGTAAGCTGTGAATGTTCTACAGGCAGATCAATGAGTTAACCTGTTTTGATTCTTGTGTATTAGCTTTATTGTTTTATGCATAGGCTACTATTTTCATCTGAACTAAATCTATTCCACTTGACTTGAGTCCTCCTTATCTGTACTGTTTTGTCCTTCACTTTGCATAGTCTACTTTGACATGCCAATTTGGATTTCTAGCTATAGTGTTAGATATAATCCAGACTGCTTTTCTGGGCTGCACACTGCATGCAACATGGCAGCCATCTCCTTCCAGCCCTCACTTAAACAATAGATATTTTGAAGGGAGAATTAGGTATTTGGCCTCAGAAAAAAGTGCTCTTAGGTATGAGGCCTTTTTTTTTCGAATTTGGGTGTATGACCCCGAAACAAAATTTTGTTAGGTATTTGGCCTTCCGTCCATTCCGTGAGGGTAGTCTGTTAGGTTGTGCACTGTTGGCCGAGTGAAAAGACAATTTTGCCCTTCATTACGTCTTTCCCACGCCTGTTCTTCTTCGGTCACGCCGGCCACACGATAGAAACAGAAAAAAAAAACGGCGCTCCACGGCCCGTCGGCGCCACTGCCGCCGCCCCGCCGGCGAAGCGGGGCCGCCCGGCGCCCCGCTGCGGCTAGTGCGCCGGAGCTTCGCCATGGCGGAGCTTCGGCCCGGCAGAAGCTTCGCGCGTGGCGGAGCTTCGCCGACAGCGGCTTCGCCCGCGGCGGCTTCGGCCGGGCAGAGCTTCGCGCGTGGCGGAGTGCCGCCACGGCAGCCAAGGCGGAGTTCGCCGGTTGGCGGAGCTAAGGGCGAGTTCGCGCTGCGGAGTTTCGCCCGGGCGCTCGCGCTGGGCAGGCGGAGTTGCACAAGCGCTGCCGCTGCGCCAGTGCATGGGCGGGAGCGCGCTTATCGGCCAAGCCACAAGGCTAAGTGGAGCTCGGCCGGGCGAGTTCGCAAGGCGCTGGCGCGGAAGCTCGGCTGGGCGGTTACGCGCGAGCACGCCGGGCGGGCGCAGCCGCGAGCCGGCCGGGCGATTCGCCGCCGGCGGAAGACGCACGCTCGTCGCGCTGCCGCCACCGGAGCCCCCAAACGAGCTCCGGCCACGAGCCATGGCCGCGGGCGGCCCGCCAGCCCGCCACGCCCACGGCACCGGACCCGCGCCCGCCCCTGCCCGCCCGAGCCCACACCTGCAGCACACGCGAGCTGAGGAAGAAGGCCCGTGGTTTTTTTTTCATTTTGTCTCCTGACAAGTGGGCCCAGTTCAGTAGTGAGATAGAGGGGTAAAATCGTCATTTTACCCCAAACTTAACACCGTCAACCCTCTAAATTGGACAGAAGGCCAAATACCTAACAAAAGTTTGTTTCGGGGTCATACACCTAAATTCAAAAAAAAAAAGGCCTCATACCTAAGAGCACTTTTTTCTGAGGCCAAATACCTAATTCTCCCTATTTTGAATGGCCAATAAATTTTTCCTCTGATATCTTGCCTTATATAACTGATAACTGTGATCACTTGTTTGCATGAAAAATGGAGACTTCAGCTGTTGCAAAATTAGTTGCAAAATGTTACTCAATTGGGATTAGAGAAAACATTCTGTGTACTGCTTGTCATTACTAAACGTTTAGTTGGTCTATAGAAAATTTGTTTCTGTTGCTTTAGCTATTGTTAGAATGCTTTGTTAGTTACTATTTTAGCAAGCTGCACTTGTACAACTCTGATTTGGTGAATTATCCTATTGCAGCCTTATGCCCAAAACATATGTATGAATGAATCATATTGGTTCTTTTCTTGCAGCTCATTTACCAGCCTACAATTAGATCATTATGAACTTGTTATATTCCAACAATTATTGATTTGTACTATATATATAGCAAAATGAATATAACTCTTGTTTCCATTTTTCATGGTTCATTTGCCATTCCAAATTTATTATATCCCTTATTGAGTGGTGATTGTTTGATATTTTTTTCCTTGGAAATCTGAGTATTAGTTACTAGTCATTTCTTATTGATGTAGAGGGCAACTGGAGACGATGGATCCTCTCATGTGTCAGCAAACCTGTACCACAAGTCATTTGGGCTGCAACCAGCATGTTTATTCAGTGTGTGTGCTGTGAAGCAGAAGTATTTTAACAACATCTAGCATCAAGCTTCCATTGACCTGTCTGGTGGAGCAGATTGTGGTAGTAACTAGTAGGAACAAACCTTGGATCGAGGACTGAAAACATCCAACAAGGACCAAGCAACTATGTGAGTAATTTTGGCACAATGAATGAGCCTTGTGTGGCTGTCTTGGCTGTGTGCATCAGCAGCATAGATTATTATAGAAATTATCTAGGTACTGCCATCTAGAATGTAGCCTATGTTGGTTTTGCAACAAACATTCCATTTTCCAATGCTATATGATCGTGTGAAAGGCTATTTAGGAAGCATTTAGCTTCTAGTTGATTGCTCAGATGTAGGTAGCAACTTTGGTTCTCTACTGACTTTGCTTCGTGTAGGCCTTAGATTGGCACATATTGTCAGATGTATGATTGTGTGCACAAACCGAGGATGTAAAACATATAAACTACTAGTATTATTGTAAGCTGAACAATGTATTCATGCAATTCTTTTGATGTTTGACAACATATGGTTTGCCGAGTGTTTTCTTAAAAACACTCGGCAAATCAACCATATGCATGTCACCTGGGAACAAGGTTTGCCGAGTGTATTTTAGGAAAACACTCGGCAAATCGACCAAAAGTTTGCCGAGTGTTTTCTTAAAATACACTCGTCAAATCTCCAAGGGTTTGCCGAGTGTTTTCCCAGAAAAACACTCGGCAAATCTCCAAGGTTTGCCGAGTGTTTTCCCAAAAAACACTCGGCAAACCCTGACATTTGCCGAGTGTTTTTTGAAAAAAAAAACACTCGGCAAACCCTTGAGATTTGCCGAGTGTCGGCCGTCTGGCACTCAAAGAACACGCCGTTGCCGTTTAAAGTCCGTTTGCGTCTTTGCGAGTGTCGGACACTCGGCAAACGATTTGCTGAGTGCCCGACAAAAAACACTTTCGGTAAACCTCTCATTTGCCGGCCATTTTTTCGCCGTGTGCGGTTTGCCGAGTGTTTTTTAGGGTTTGCCGAGTGTCAAAGACACTCGGCAAACCTCCTGTTTCCAGTAGTAATTAAATCATTGACTATTAGATTTAATAGATTCATCTCGCAAATTAGCCTCAAACTATATAACTAGTTTTCTAATTAACTTTTGTTTCATACTCCTAGTTGGTATCTAAAGATTCAATAGGACAGAGCTAAACTTTTGTCGGGGATCGAAAACAAACATATTCTTCCTTGTCGTGATTTCTGGGCAGAGCCAAGCCCTTGACTTGAGAAAGATGTAAAGTGTTTTATAGTTGTATTATTGCCCATTGCTGACGACAGTGAGCTCCATTTAATCGGACTGGTTATGGGTGGCATCACTGGTTGACTAGCAGATACTTAACAAAAAGCAAAGACTTTTGGAGATTCGGTAAGTGACAAGCAAACCTGTAGGAAGAACATGACAATCAAGGAAGCAACACGGTAATTACTTAGAAAAAAGGAAGTAATACGGTAACGAATATATATATACTTAAAAGTTATTTCCTGTTTCCAAAGCCCTCATTAAATCAGTAACATCGCTATTTCTGTTTTCAAAATATATGTTGCTGGAAGCAACGTGGTAGTACTGGTGTCGACGGTGGTGATGACCTCCGGCAAATCACAAGTGGCTGTTTTTTAGGACGTAATCACTGATTGGTTGATGATGTTAATACGGTTATTATCTCACCAAGTTGACCAACACGACACTAACCAAAGGCAGCCTGTAATGCAAGGGTGTTTTATTTGAGAAATCACACACTATGATCCATCCTAGATAACAATAAGGTAGTGCATCATGAATACAACCAATGAATTTTGGTGAGATTACTATATTAATATCTCACGCAAATATGAGTGTTAAGGGCCCATTTAGATCAGCTAAAAATTTTAGAAGCTTAATGGCTAGAGCAAGCTAGCTAATATCATGTTATAAGCTGTGTGGTTAAATAGTTTAAAATAGACTATAAGTTCAATTATAAGGTAGGTTTTCTGAATTAGCTAATGATTTTTAGCAGCTAGCAATTTATTTTAGTCAATCGAAACAAGACCGCTATTAGCTTGTGGGGATAAGATAATTATAAGCTAGAGTGTTTGAATTAGCTAATGAGTTTTAGCAGCTAGCCATTTATTTTAGTTAATCGAAATAAACATGACCTACATATTAGCATGTGAGGATAGGATAATGATGGATCAATTTTATTGCATTTTTTTAAAAAACTGACTAATGAGATGGTGATATATTGGCCACATCATTTCTCAAACTAAGCTATCCCTTTAGGATTTGTTTGGCTGCACACAAACACACCCTAATCCATATGGTTTGTTGGGAATTGGAGTGGAATTTGAACTAAATACATCTCAATCCTTCTAAAACCGTATGGATTGAGATGTATTTGTGTGAAGCCAAACAAGGCCTTAAGGTTAAAAGCCAACCTCATTTGCAATTCTTTTCTGAGAAGAACCGCAGAAACTGAACAAGTCATTGCTTTCAGAATTTACACTACAGCTTCCGCGATGTGTCATCATCTCCTTTTCTATCTTTCTGTCTCAATAGAAGTATAGCCCACGCTTTACCACAGAAGTTATTGATGATTTAAAATAAATTATTTATACAAAGAGATAAATAGTTAATGTTACTGGATGGCATGGTACGATGTCGTGGACAACTAAATATATACGATGTCGTGGACAACAAAATATATGTTAGTGAGTGATGTATCTTGTTGATATGTTGATCATAATTGCAAATGCTAGTTGGCCATAAATATATCCGATAAAGGACTAATAAAGTCGATAGCTTACATGTTGAGAGAAATAACTAGTGGAGTTTAGTTTTATAATAGTATATAGATATAGATTTGAACACGCCATCAACTTGTTCAAACATTGATCTAAAAAATATGGAGCTTTATACCTCCACTTGTACGACTATAAATTTTGGTTGCCCCATATCTATGAATACAACCAGCAGACCATCACTTCTCTATGTTTTTGATATTACCTTATGCCCTCAATTCCCCTCCATTACTTCAATACCAAGGCTATTATGGGCATTCAGTTAGTGCTTCGCACCCATAGCTGCAGCAATCTAGAGGAGAAATAAGGTAAGGACTACCCTCATATTAATCCCATCAGTAGCCCATGCTTGAAATTATTCTAGATTATATGTGCGTGATGAAACTAAAGTACCTCCTTTTGTCTTTGTGGGATTCGATCCTCAGCATCCAGAGGGCATCAGGGGACTGTATTTGTACTTAGCTGGCTAACTATGGCCGAAATGGTGTGTTCAGCCCTAGTTCAGGAGGCTATAAGTAGAGGCGTCTCCTTTGGGTTCAGCAGGCGCGAGGAGAAGGCATCCCAAGGGCACTTGATGGAGAGACTCGAGATGGCTGTCAGCGAACTAGAGCTTGCCCTTGAGAGGTCTGCAAAACTGCCCATCACAGACGTCTCCCTTCTTCAACGTCTGAAGATAATCAAACGTGCCTATGTCGAGGCCATGGAACTACTCTACAAGCACAAGCAACTGGCCATGCCTGCAGGGCATGAACAGGTCGCAACACAAGGGGTAAAGCGCAAGCGATGGTTTATTTTTTCTAGGAGCAAGTCCTTGAAATCTTTTAATGCCTTGAGCACAGATGATGTTCAAAGATTTGAATGGTACGCAGGTTGTGCAAGCAAGGTTTTGAGGGATGTGGAGTCTGGCTGTTCACTTCATCACTACACCTTTTGCAACCCTATTGTGAGGCATCTCCTTGAAGGGAAAACTCTCGTATTATTTGGAGCAAGGAAACCTGCTACGATGTTTCTACATATGGCCCATGTATTCCGATGAGCGTGGTGTGGAGGCAGTGTTAGCATACCATTATGAGGATATCACAATGGCTGAGAAATGTTTCTGTCTCGTTTTAGCACTACGACTATCAGAAAGCACAGACATAGTTGGGGTTGCTACAAAAGGGTTGCAGTTATTGACATATGGATTCAAATTTGCTGCTGAATTTGCAATGGGAGAGCTCACCCTACTATCTAATTTACAAGACATTGACCATTTGTACAGGCCTCCGTGGGTTGGCATTCAGGAGCAACATATCAACCACACACACACTGTTCGCCCAGACCCAGCATGTTGCAAAGGAAGTAGGCACGGGCTTTGTGCTAACAGCAACGTCTCATCCGAGTTTGCTGATATATTCCCAGAGCAAGTTATTTATTTATGTTTTCATTTCCATATATCAGCACTAGAGCCTATTGCAGAGTTCATTTGATCAGGTGGGCAGAAGCAGCAGCAGAGGCGGTGGGAAGCCACCTCTGTTGGTGAGAGTTGCCTTTGTGCCTCATGACGAAACTGAGACTCAGGATAGTTATGCAGTCGAAACTATCGGAGACATCCATGAGTATAGAGATGTTAGTAGCATACAACAAGTGGCCAAGTTGGTAAAATCAGATGCGATCAATTGTTTCTTACATCAGCCAGAGCTTACGGAGTACAGAATAGATTGGTACTCTAAACATGGTTCAGCATGGTTTGAGGTGAAAAAGGCAAGCATGGAAGGACCATCAGGTGTTCCAAAGGCTTTACTGCTCTCCTGATTCGTATTGAAGGGTGATATATTATTGTAATCTACCTTGTGTGGTATCCAGGTTTTGGACATTATTGTAATGCTCCGTTGTTTTTGTAACATGAAGATATATACTGAAGCTGTTCTGCAGGACTTATAAGCTGGATGATAAACCAAAATACTATAGAAATAGCTAATTTTTCATGAGAAAAAAGTATTGTTAGCTTATACCTGGGTGTTGTCGCGGAAATTTCAATAACATAACATGTATGGAGCAGAAAAGTCTTGGTGACGTGGCAAATTACTCCATGGACCTGCTACCTAATAATGGGCTTGGTATTGTTAACCTTTAGTTTTCAATGGCGGATTGATGGTGGCATCATAGGAACCAAAATCAATGACCATGCTACACAGTGAATGACACCGCGGAGGCGAGGCTGGAGCCAATCTCCTCCATATGTGTCACCCGAGTTGCTCGTCCTGCCACTGTGGTTGGCCTGTCACCTGCCATGGCCAATTTGATAACGGCCGGCGTTTGCAGGGCCTAAATTCTCACGTGTGGAGTGTCCTCTCCAACGGTGCGCACGGGCAACAACCTGCTCCCATGGTAGCGGCTGCGTGTGGAGCGCCCTCCTGGGCAGCGTTCGTGTAGTGCTAACCCCCTCAGGCGGCACTCATGCCCAGCCTTGTTAAATTAGGGTGGAAGCACTAGTGGTCGCCATGCCCTGCAAGAAGCACAAAGTAAATCTCGACGCTCCCTGATATAGTAGGGGCACGCCGCGTTGTGCATCTTGACGCTGATGTGGTCGTCAATGCAAGGACTCGGGACCTGCAAAGTGAAGCTGAGACGCACCATGCGCTGCCGCAGATCACCACGGCAGCCTCCAGCTTGATGCCAGCAAGGTGATTAGATAGATCCCAGACGAGCAAGTTGCGGGTGATCTTGTGCGTGTAGTGTAGAGGACACGCCCGTGCCGGCAGTCAATGATCACCAGGTTGATCACCCAAGAGCTGCTCTTGACAGTCGCCAAGGAGGACGGGCAGGATGATGCCATGGTGGAAGTTGATGGTGCGTTGGAAGAAGCCGAGTAGCGGAGGGTCTTGGTGGAAGCGGCGGTGGTAACGACGGAGAGGAAGGCGGGGTCGGCGAGCATGCGGCGTGAAGAGGTGCGCTGGCTGTTCCGGCGGGATGCGGAGGAGGATCTCTGCGATGGCGTCGTCGACCAGCTCTGTCGGCGGGCGTGGCGGCGCCATGGCTCGGTCGATAGCTAGGCACCGGGGAAGAGGGACTAGATAGGCACAAATCCATGCGTGGGCCTACCGGCCTGTGTAGGCCAGCATATATGGCCCATACAGATATGGGCGGGCCATGCAACTCGTCATGGACCACTTTATACTTACATGAGAGCAAGCCTATGACGAGGTGTAAACAATTTCCTAGTAGCGATGGTAACAAGCTTGGGATTGTAAATATGCTACTGCGCTGTCACCCCTTGTCCTTGGCTTGGGCTCCTTTTCCTTGGACTGATTCTGTATATTGATATGATTTCGTGTACCCTTGACAAAAATGGCGTAGTAGGTAGTACTAGTGTCCATTGTTATTTAACAAGAACGGGCCGGGCCTTCCTTCCCTTTTCTTTCTATTAAAAAAAAATACTAGTAATGGGGGTGGGGGGTTGAGCAAGGAGAGGTTTTTCTTCTATCTGGTCTTGCATGCATGCATGGCGACAAAGACCTGGAGTCGTCGATGGCGTCCAAACGACACACTGGCAGTACGAGGTGACGTGCCACTAACATTAATTTAATTATTTCATTCTTTTTCAAGAAAAAAAATAAGTACTATCGACAAACCTCATGTGGAACAGTTGCCCCGAGAGACAGATTGTTGAACACTTTATGGATCCTGGAGCCGATGCTGCAGGCGTCCAAACAACCGTGGCAGCACGAGGTGATGCTTGCAGGCATGATGACGAAGACTTGGACTCAACGCTTGCGCCAAAACAACATCGAAGCGTGGTTCGATGTGCATGCATGCGAAAGATTGATTGATGGTGCCTCCCATTGGCGGTGGCATCCACTGCTGGCCATGGCCTAGCCTGTAGGAGTAGCATGCAGTACACCTGCGGTGGCCAGTGGCATCCAATGCGAGGCACCATCAATCAATCTTTTTCGCATGCATGTATAATTGCACGTCTCATTTTTGAGGAGTTAAAACTTTTTAAATTTAACTAAATATATAAAAATATACTTATATTTACTATATGTTATATGTATCTTTAAGTTGAGCATATGAAATATACTTTCATAATATATTTATTTGTAGATATGAATGCTACTGATATTATTTAATATATTTCTAGTCAAATTTTTTTAAAAAATTGACTCCTTGAAAAGCCAAACGTGCATTTATTTGTGGATAGATGGAGTATATAGGGCCATCTCAATAATTTGATCAGTCCTTGGGCAAGAAAGCAATAAGGGCCTAGCAATAATATTTAGGACTTGTTTAGCGGCTTTGGCTGTAGCTCTAACTGAAAAATTGGAGGAGCCGTACCAATCATTTTAGGAACAGGGACCCTTTTCTAGGGCAAAAAGTTTTTATGTGTCACATCAGTAATATTGGCACACTTTTTTTATATTAAATGTAGAATCATAAAAATAAACTATAAAACTCATGAGAGAAACCATAAGACAAATTATTTAAGCATAGTTAATCTATCATTAGTAATTGTTACTATCAAATCATAAACTAATTAGTTTTAAAGGATTCATTTAGTAAAATTATCATAATCTATATAATTAGTTATTTTTTGGTTTATTATTTTTTAAGTCGCCTCACAATGCATGCAGGCGTTTTCTGCAGTGCGTGCGTGCGTTCAGTGACTACAGATCGAAGCGCAATGTGCAAATCATCGTCTATTATTCATTTATTCTATATGGTTCTGACGATGTTGCAAATTTACTTTCCAGGTCCTTACAAACTGGCTAGCTTACCACCATCACACGTACTCATAGATCACTTCATCAGCCATAATATGCTTTACTAGTAGCTTTTTATTTTGGTTTATTGAAAAGTTTTGGCCGCATGCAATACATGCATGCCATGCATGGATCTACTGTACTACCCATGCATTTTGCTCTGCCTTCTTTTCCACTGATTCACTACTAAAAAAGGGTCTTTCGTCGATGCAGCAAATGAGCTTTAGTCCCTGTAAGTTTTGCGTTCGGGATTAAAAATGATTTAGTCCCGGTTGGTATTACCAACCCGGACTAAAGGATCTTCATTAGTCCCGGTTTGTGTTACCAACACGGACTAAAAGTTCTTAACCTTTAGTCCCGGTTGGTAATACCGACCGGAACTAAAGATAGACCCTTTAGTCCCAGTTTGAGACACGAACCGGGACTAAAGGGACCTTTAGTCCCGGTTTGAGAAGGTGTTTCCAGAACGAATTTAAAAGGAAAGTATATCTCTTACATGTCACATGCGCGGTGGGGTTCAGATAGTCAGTGCGTGCAAGCTAGGACTAAAGGGATGGCTTGAGTTTGAATTCTAGCACCGCATATATTTTTGCGGAATAAACCACCTTTAGTCCCGATTCTAGAAACCGGGACTAAAAATCAGGACTTTTACTCCTGATTTTCTAGTCCCGGTTCCAGAACCGGGACTAAAGGGGCTTCAGGACCGGGACTAAAAGCCCATCCTGTACTAGTGATTAGAGCTGTCCTGGCCATAGCGACGACCTGCTTTTCCATTCTTCCATCCTTGGCGTAGCTTGAACGTTCAAGGAAATGCAGAGGCGGTTCCCCCCGGCCGTCTGCGCCTACGTACCTAGGACGATGCCATGCAACAACTGATCAATTCACAACTCTGCCACAAGCCTACAACCACAAGTTCACAAGATCTTTAAGCGTGCAATAAGTCTTGGTCTAAGTCGTCGCCTCACATGCAAGCAGGACACTATACGTGCCTATTCACGCGTCAAAGTTTCTGCCTCCCTGCTATTCACTCTCTGACGCGATTGCAATTTGTTGGGTTGTTCTTGGTACGCAGTGGCGACTTCAATCAACGTCGTGGTTCCGTAGTCCGTACCTTATCCAAAAAAACGCCGTAGTATATATATATATATATATATATATATATATATATAGACATGATGATGCTCAGATCTGTATATGATGGTTGCTCTGTTGTTTGCTGGGAGAGATCACTATGAAAGGTTAATGCATCAACTCAGTAAGATTTGTAAAACTTGCATTGTGTACCTAGCTCCATATACGTTTTCACTCAAGATTTGTACCAGTCCCACCTTTCAATACGTGTGTGTGTGTTTTTGGGGGGGGGGGTGGGGGTATATATGTTTTTCCATTTTCCCCTCACAACATAAAAAAGAAGTGACCATTGGTTTTATATATAGCATTTTTTTTTTTTTTCTAAGGTGACATTAATACATCGTGGGTTAGTTAGTTTATTGCTATATACCAGTAAAATATTTGGCAGCATGCGTAACTATGCTAGAGATTCACAAAGAAGACACTACAGAGCATGTCCTCCGATGACTAATTAGAGATTGGCTCCCACAGGGCCAGGTTTGCGATAGCCTCATCTCATCACAGACGGATCTCCACGTATAGCCATTTGTGACTTAAAGAGGCTTCAAGGAAGGGACCTGCAGCGACCGAGGCGATGTGATCCGTACAGGAAGAGATAAAGCTGTGGAGAGGGCACGGATTTAGTGGGATTTGGTGGTAAGGCAAACTGACGAATCTAGGTCAAGGTTCGAGTATAGGCAAGCCAACCGAGAACGCTGTCGAGCTCCTCCTCTCCTTGGATCATCCTAGAGATCGAAGATGCATGCACCACAGTCACAAAAGTTCCCGATATGTAGGTACGCGGAACAGGGATCGTAGAACGTGGAACGCTCTTTGAGAAAGGATTTTCTATTGTTGATACGAAACTGATCCACATTCCCAATACGGGAACGCACGATCCCGATACATGGAACGTGACACTGTGTCACGATCCCTGTGACTATGGCATGCACCTCATCAACCATGGATTCGAACGATGCCTTGTTGGATCGGCACACCGTTGGCGATGATAGGGTGCTCAGCAGCGGTGGTGGCATCGGTGCGATCAGTGACTCAGCGGCGGCGACACTGAGGGCGTTCAGCGTCGGCAGCTGCGTCGGCGGCAAGGCGAAGGCGGGGGATTCGCAATTATTGTTTCTGAAGATGAGAAGGACTAGCGGTTGAGGAAGCCAAGTGAATTCGTGGGTCGGGATGGTAGCTAGGGGAGCGGGAGCCAGCGGCATAGCGATTAGAGGTGTGGATGATTGCATTTTAGCCTTTTTATTAGGAGTAGAGATTAAATAACGCGTCTTAGCCAACACATGCAAGTCTCTGATAAGACCCTTATCAGAAACGTGTTTTGTTTATGCGCATCCCTGCTAAAGGGTTATCCGTGGCCCATTTTGCTATACGTGTCCTGCTGAGGGGTCAATACTGCATCCGATGCATTTTGCCTACACTCGTGACTGCTGAATGGTCATCAGCGAGTCAGTGACGTGTAAAATTGTCACTCATGTGTATACATAAGAGACGTAATATAAGTGATACGTTTTTTCTGTATCACTATAATGACAGTCTTGCCGGGTTTATTTGTGAAAATCTGACGTAGTGCTAGATGCCTCAGTAACAATCATGGCCAACTTACTTCTGTGGGTGTAGCTAGATGGAAATATTTACAGACGCAAATAAAATTATTGACAATACAAAAATACACTGAGTGGAGGTTGGACGGCTAGGTAATTATAAAATCAATGTCCGTCATGTTCACTTGTCTTATTAGTCGAATTTATTAGCCGTTCAATCAGTATTATTCGCTTACACCAAACTGGCTGGCTTTATTTTATCAGCCAGCTTATTTCACCAGCCAAATATCCTGGTTATTGCTCGCAGCTCGTAGGTCCAGAAAGACCTAAATGGTACTATTAGTAATATATAAATTACCGTACCCGTCGACGGGACGCCTCGGAGCTGTCACAGCCAATTTTACTGCATATGCTCACGGGTCTGGACGGAATTACTTGTAGACCCCAAATGACGATACTACTAGCAATAATAAAGAAATACTATCAACACCCTGAACACACGCGGGATACAACACAGCCATTCCATTCTGATTGCACTGAGGCACGGACAGAATTATTTTTATATATGAGAGCAACTGATGACAACAGTACATAATCATCAGTATATATGAGAGAGCAAGTTTAGTTACAGTAGGTAACTAAACTGTTTGCTGGTCGTCGTTGTTCCTCACGGATTTGTTGCCACTGCTGTGGCGGGAGCTCGGCGGCAAATGGGGGGTGGACAGAAGATGCGCGGCGGAATCCTGATAGTAGGAATACCCTTCTGGTCTGTGACTCCGGGAAGGCCGACGAGGTCCACACCTGTAGTAACATTGAGCAAGTGAGAGGTACAAGTACCATGACGACCAGCTACATCGATCAGTGCTTTTCTGAAAAGACTGTGAGTAGAGCTACCGATTTTATACACACACACACACTAATTAAATAGAAGAAACCACAAAATAACAGTAAATAATAATTAATAAAGACCACACAGCTGGGGTTGTCGAGAGCGAGCAAAGCAACGACGACAAGAGGGTTACTTACCGCGGCCACCAGCATCGTTGTTGCCATTGGAGGTATGCATCGTCGTCATCGCCGGCACATCACGAGCAAACACCACCTGGGTGCTGCTGGCGGCAAGTGCAAGTGCTAGCAGGCAGCAAGAGCCGAGCAAAAAGTACTTGCGACCCATCTTGTAACTGTTTACTGCCTTGCGGAGCTAATTGCCCTCCTGCTTGCTGACGATGATGGGTTTTAGATGCATGACTTGTTATGCTGCCCTGGGCGCAAATTTATAGGCGTCGACGCCATATCGTATTGAATCGATTATTACCACGTGCTGGGATGGGCGACGGCAGACCGGCCCCACCGAGCAAATTATAGGGGGCCAGCCATCCCTGCTTGCTGCTAGTTTTCTGGGGGAACTCATTTCATCCCATAAAAATTTCGCTATCTCTCTCACCGTCTATACTATGTCGTCGTATCAGTTTATTTAGGATGTGTTTTGGACTGTTTCATGAATTCTATTTCACAAACTCTACCGTATGTAGAGCAGCTTCAAAAATGAGCTTGAGTTTATGGAGCTCTCCTTTAAAAGTGAATGGAGCTGAATTAGTGCAGACCTAGAAAAATTGATTTTATAATTTTTTTACACTTCTGTGATTTATAACAAATTTTATAAGTACCAAGCGATCTGATCAGTTTAGTTTCAATAGAAACTAGCAATGGGAACCCTGGTCTATTTCTAAATTATTAGAGCCGTCTTATGTTTCCCATTTCTCATGTATTTTTCCATTGGGAACCTATCTTTTCTCTTAGTGTTGCTAGCAGGTCCTCCCTTTGTTTACGTACAGGCACACAGCATGCTCACGTACGCAGGGAAACCGTGCGCTCGCACCAGCAATGGTGTCGATGGAGGATCACCATGTCCTTTTGCACTCTAAACAGAGGAGGAGCCGGGAGGGGGTGTTTAAATTTTAGGTGAAAAGTTCTGACATTTCATAATAGATGTTTCATAGGATGTCAAAGAGATTTTTAGATATTATAAATTTTTTAAACCTAATTAATCTGTCACTATCACATATTTACTGTAGCACTACACTATCAAATCATGGACTAATTAGGCTTAAAGATTCACTTGCAAAGTTATTGTAATTTGTGCAATTAGTTATATTTTGTCTACTCGCATCAAATCCAAGGGAGCAAGACAACACAAACTCAATATTTAGAGAGGTAGCTTTAGTACATGCCCCTCCCCCCCCCCTTTTTCCTTTGAAGTTATACTCCTTTTTGTAACTTCTCTTGTACATTTGTAAATACTCATTCTTTCATTTAATTAAAAAAAAAAAGGAGGCCGCGATTTCCTCGGCCGATTCGGTCAAAAATATTAAATACTCTATGTATGTGTTCAAACATTTAATGTGATAGGTGAAAATTTTGAAAGGAAGAAATTAAACAACCCCTCAATTTTAGGGCTCCATTGATGCAGTAGAAAAAGGGCACTGGCTCCATTAGGCTCCACCAGCGGAGCCATTCCTCCAGAGGCCAGAGCAGCTCAAGGAGCCCTACCAAACGACACAAAATAATATTTATCCATTGAAAAATTACTTATTGTATGGGATTGCTTGTGGTTCCACCGATTGAGGAGACAAGGTTGGAAAAGAAAAGAAAAAGGAAAAAAGATACGTACTATAGTCATTTTGTTCTTTTGGATTAATAAGAAAAGCTATTTTATTAAACGGTCTAGAAAACAACTTCAGTCTCTATTGGTAAAACCATAACTCAAATTGCTTTAATTGAAGTCAAAGCTGTATTAAACAGGCCCTTACTCTTCTATAAGGTGGGTTGGTGAACACATTAAATGAATCCTGATTACATTGTGTAAACCTTTGTCTAGGGTGAAGACCCTTTTTCTCAGGGGTGTTTATATGAGCTGAAAAGTTTTTAAGTCAATTAATCTGTTATTATTAAATTATAGACTAATTAAACTTAGAATATTCATTTATAAAATACTCACAATCTGTATAATTAGTTATTATTTAGGTTATATTCAATATATGTATTTATTCAAACATTCAAAGTGATTAAGAAAAAAAAAAGACCCTCTAAGTTTTGCCTTGGGCAAAGGCCCTTTTCTACTTCATGGTGCTAGAACCCTCGAGTCCTGTTCTGTCGTTTACTTGTCTTATCAGCCAGTATATTAATTGTTAAATAGTATTTTTCTCTAAAACCAAATCCCGACAATTCCCGCTTCCTTGGCCTCCTGCTCCTGTAGCAAACACTATTTGATACTGTATCAGACATATATTATTCATTAGACTGTGCCATTATTGCCCATTTACTGTTAAATACAGTTTAAACACTGTTAGAAGAAAAGTCTTCGTCACTGTAGTTTGGGCGTCAGCGTAGACTCCAGGTCTTCGTCGCCTTGCATTGCATGTGCATGCATATAACTATTCACACATACAGTCACTCAGTGGCAAAGAGATCCCAGTAATATGATAATATTTTGTAAATATATGTAACAAATATATGTATTATTACTTTTTATTATATATTTAGTTTTCATAACAAAAATCACAATATTTTGATAAATAATAGGTAAAAAAGATAAATTTTGCGCTAATAATTAAGTTTTGCATTGTATAATTAATATTTTTACACTTTTCCTATACTTCAGTGCCTGAATTTTAAGATGATTTCAGGCAACACTCTTGATAAGTATAACTAAATTACTTCTAACTTGTTGTCTGTCCTTGTATTATAACACATCATTTTTTTTTATCCTTGTCTGATTATAGAAAAAAAATTATAAATTGTTAATTGTCTTTGTGCTAATATAGATTAGATTTTGTTGGATTTGTGATTTTGTGTAACAGGTTTTTAATCTCAAATCTGAAAATTGCAGATTATGTCTACCTAAATTGCAACAAGCTGGAACTGCAATTTTAGTGCAAAATATATGTAATAGTGGTTGCCTGAAAAAGAAACTAAATTTCAGATATCTGAATTTTAGCAAATCCCATATTTTTTTATATATGATATATAAACAAATCACTGTTTGCAGTGGGGCCGCGGCCCCTGCTTCCCCACCCCCACCCCAACCCCCCACCCCCGGTGACGTCTCTGGTCACGCCTGTCGCGCACATGCAGGAACCGTACGACTCCGCCAGATGGCAACAAACCCCATGCAAGAGCTTTGCCAAAAGATTTGGCTGCAACTTGCCTGTCTCCTCTACGTGTCTCCGTCCGTGTCCCTGTACACGTGGAGATCATTCACACGCCCTCCCCTTCAGAAGCTAGGCCCACACAATTTTTTCCGTCCACGTGCGAAACTGTCTGCCTAACTCTCCGGTACCCCGTTAGTTGACATGGTTCCAGCTTTCTGTTCTTCGCTCGAAGCTGCTCGCAGGGCTGTAGCTCTGATGGAGATCACGAGGACGGAGCAACGCTCGTCCAGCCACAGGCGGCGGCTGTTGGCAACGGATCTTATTTTCTCTTTCATCAGGTCTCGCAGCCATGCTCGCGGCCTGCACCGCCGCACGGGACATGGACACCTGGTGCGACCGATGCTGGTGCCGTCAAAGGGCAAGTTCCCGCTCGCCGCCAGCTTTGAGGACCTGCTCGTGCTCTGAGCTCGATTCCACTCTCGCCGCTCACCAAGATGGCTTCTCTGAGCTCAAGTCGATCTGCTTGTCGATGTTGAGGAGGATGCGGCCATGCTGCAGTTCCTACCGCCACCACTGCCAACAGGTTCTGCCCCGGCTGTGCGTGCCCGTGCGGAGGCTGTCAGGAGGATCGTCGTCCGGGATCTCTTCACCGGCGGCGACAAAAGGACGACGAACGAGCTACCGCATACCTTCAAGCCTTCGACGCCGTTCACCGCCCTCCTGCAAATGTAATTGACGGAGAGGCTGACGTCTCAAGAGGTACCGTGCGGACGGAGAAATAAATAGGGCCCACCTTTTAAGACAAACGCTGGGATGCCGTCCATGCTTATAGAGACACGGATGGGGACACGCAGGAGACACACAAGCTGCAGCCAAAAGATTTACTTTAAAGCATCCATGCATGGCGAGCATGAAGTGACGACAGAGCACTAGAGCAGCCACATCACACAGTAGAGTCACGGAGTAGCAGTACTCAGCTAGATATCGACAACGCCAAAATTATTGGTGACGAAGGCCATTATTTGAGTACCAACGTATTATTTAGGGGCATCGGCGTTCATGCATGTCATCGTTTTAAAGGAAAATAGTTATTTCATTTATCGTTAGTTCTAAAATTTTATGATTTTCTATCCACATACTGTTTGTCACGCTCTTCCATAATAGTGTCTTCCTAGCGGTATTAACTATTGGCCAAATTAATAGAGAGGTTTGCTCACCTTCCACCACCCTGAACCTCCTCGTGGGCCTCATTGCCCTGCGCGTCTCCACCACTGTAGCTACCACGTTCGGAGGGAACCCTCATCTACAAGCAGACCATTCCCAAAAAAAAAAAAATCAGCAACCAGGTCTTCCAACTTGAAACAAGCGACTGAGAGAAACCGATAAGACGGAAACAACATCTTTTAAAATCTAGATTTCTACTTGGGTGAGAGCAATTATTTTTGGTAAATTATCAATTATTGAGGTTCACGTGAGGGGAGGCTTAATCACATGAAGTTTTATTTTTAATGATGCATGCTCGACCTATTCGCTCGCTCAAGCCAGAAATATAGTGGCACACGCAAAAATTTTGGCACCTCGCACACTCACTTGCCGGATACTAGTCGATTCTTACGTTGCGCAAGTTAGTGTACCTGCAGAAAATGATTAGTTAAAACCAGTGCCACTATCCTAGGTACATAACCATATTGCTTGGGCTTATACTTATATACGCAAGTAACCACGTCCTATCTTTTGAAAAGACTTTTGTTGGTCAAGTTTTAGCTTTTAGAAATATGTTCTTAAGCTCCGAATACTCAATTATGCTCTGATACCACCTGTGGCAGAACCGCCTAAATTAATACACTCACAAGAGTACTTGTCTTCTATTAGACACTGAGAACTCAAGGGAGCGCACTAATTTAATCGATTCTGTCGAGCACACCCCAACGGGAGAACTCGATAAACCATAAATTTAACCAGGATACAATTGAGTACGGAACTTACATCACTTAATTCATTTCATACAATAAGAGTCTTAAAAATTTATTCATTACAATACCAGAGTTCAGAGTGCGGAATTTAAAACAGCGGAACTGAAATAAACTTCTAGCGGAAAGCGATACAAGGATTCCGTCTGTGCCCACCAGATGAATCCTCCACACAAAGCTACTCCTCAAGCTGAGCCTGCAACAGGGGAAATAAACCTTGAGTACACAATGTACTCGCAAGACTTACCCGACTGGGAATTATATATCCCAACTCTCAAGGATATGAGTAGGCTATATGGCTTACTGGTTTAGTTTATTTGCGAAAAGCATTACTAAGCATAAATCCTTACTTCAAGTCATTAGCCGTATTTTAGTTCAATAGCTAATCATACTATGTAAGTACCTGTCTATTTGCAAGCATGTGGTAAGCAATCAGATACATCTTTAACCTCTTTTCTAACTTCCATTTCTTACTACGATGCCAGAATAAAGCCCTCGCCGTACCGTTCATTGAACGGCGATTCGCGAATCAATTTGCCCAGCTGGGTGCCCCGAGAGACACACTCCCCGCCTGCATCCTAGACACAGACGAGAACAACTTGCTTTCCCCTGCCCGGGGCTCCAGGTCCCTGTCCGAACTTGGACTCCAAGCCCCCGACATTACCGGCCTGGCCGTGTAATGCGGTGCAAGGACCTCCACCATCCCCGCCCCCATACAGCCGGTCCAGACGAGCCGGAACCCAAGACAAGAGAGAGCAAGCCTTCCGAGCTCCCATAAACACGTATGTGTTCGGGACAAGGAGATCTGTGGCTTAACCTTCAACCCTTAGCAACGATCGGTCCTTAACCGACCTTGACAGAAAAACCGTGTAACCAAATTAAGCCTGTGGGTCGCAGGACATAACTTGTTACACACCACCAAGAACCATACCATATCCCTGCCCGGTCAACATATTCCTTTCCACCACATTATCATGTGAGTAATATAATAAATCCTGTTGTGAGTAACGGCAGGTTACTCACGCTTACCGACAACCTAAAGCATAGCAGCTACTCGATCCTGAACTAGTAGGACTCATAGGATATATATATATATATATATATATATATATATATATATATATATATATAAATCCTGCAATGTAAATGCACAACATATAGATATTATAGATTCATAAAATAAGGGTTATGCACCGGGGCTTGCCTTGGGCAGGCGGGTCAGCAGAGTCAGTCACCCACGGTTCCTGGAACTCCTGAGACTCCTGGAATTCCCCCGGTACGAGTATCTCCTCGTACTCCTCGATCACCTCCTCGTACTCGGCGTCGTCGAGCAACAGCGCGGACTCGTTCTCTACATGCATGCGATAATGATGCGATGAACAAAGGCAACAACAACTCTTAAAATAAACACACCTAGACTAAGCTATCAACTAGCTCTAATGACTAACATGTTTAGCTAAGTATTATCAGCTCACGTCAAGCAATCACAATTAGCTTTTTATTTTATTTATTATATACTCTAAGTAAGGTACGTACTTTAGCTACCTTATCAAATTAATTATTTAAAGCTACGGCAATACTACTAAAGCTAATCTATCTTGCCGACTAACTAGCAATCAAGTCTTACCATATTATGGACTAGCGGATACGTACAAGGAGCCAATCTAATAAACTATCGATTATTCTATTTTTGTTATTTATTGCAGGCCTAAAATATTAAGGCTAAATTAATTAATCCACTCTAGCACATAGAAGCTAATAAGCAGTAAACGGTGTAAACCTCGAACTCGGATATAGTGTTGGTTGAAGCGGAGGCTGGCCAGACAACGCCGGCCACGAGCGACCGAGCAGCTCGGCAACGTCCCGCGGGAGGACGCGGCCGCAGCAACACCCGAGAGGGTTTAGCAGGTGTGCGCAGGGTGGAGAGTGAATCGAGGGAATGCGGGAGGTGCCATCGAATTGAACTCTAAGCTTGGGAAGGCTGTGTCTTTGGACGCGTTGCTTTTAAGCTCTTGCTGCCTGGCAACGAGAAGAAAGGTAGAGCTTGCTTATAGCCGAGTCGCTGGGTGTGGGTTGGGCATCAAGTTGAGCTTCGCCTGTCGCTCGCAATTATGCTGAGGTTGACAAGGCTCTGCGATTTTGGTTTTTGGTACGAAGCTGTCTGCCCACCGCCTTGAATGGCGATTGACAGCTCGATGGCGTCGATTACCATTTTATGAGAAGCGAACCAAGGCAACACTATGGACAAACGGCTCCAGTTTGCAACGTGCTGAATGCTGTGGTTACAGGCTCGGCCATGTACTGGACATGATAAATTGGCTTGAGATGACCTCTCTCTGCCGAACTTAATTAAGCCATGGTGGCAAGAAAGAACAGGGAGCGGCAAGCTTAGCTCGTCCTTGCTTGACAGAGGGTGGCTGGCCTCTAGCGCTTGGCCTCGTGCATGCTACAGGCCGCCACGAGGAAGATTGTGCCTGGTGATGATTAGGGAGCAAGCTTGCGCGGCCGCAGTGCCATAAATGGCAAGGCGACGGCGAGCCCGGCCAAAACGCACAGTGGCGACTATGTGATGGTGCGGAACAGCGGACGCGACGCGAGAAGCAGCAGCGAGCAGCTGGCAGCGATACGCGAGCAGCGCGACGACGTGACGGTAGAGCGGGCGGCGACGTAGCAGCATCGGCCAACACAGCCGAGCGGCGAACGCGCAGCGCGGACGTGGAGCTTAGCGGCCACCCCGACCCAGGCAGCAACGACCGGAGCGGAACGCTTCAAGTGCACGAACGGTGAGACATGTGGTGAATGGCATGTACGTGTGCATGCTTGCAATGGCAAACGGACAGCTGCAGTGTCTCTCTCTTAATTAGTCCAAGACAAGAGCTTGCATGCTGCCAAGGACACAGGTGTGCATGGTGTCGAGAGGCTAGCTGTGTGTATGCTGATGATCGGAAAGCAAGCTCGTGCGGCCGTAGTGCCATAATGACAAGACGATGGTGACGGCGACCACTCGCTTGTGGAGGCGACGCGACGTCAAGCGAGCGCTAGGACGACGCTGTGGCGAGGCGAGCAACATCAGCGCAGTGCGGCAGGGCTGCACTGGAGCTACAGCTACGCAGCTCTGGGGAAACATGGACGCTGCAGCGGCGATACGACGGCAGCGGCAGCGCAACTAGCTAGCGATCAGTGAAGCGAGGCACAGCAACACTCGTGGCCTCATGCCGCTCAGCTGCAACGCACAGCGCGTCGACCGCGAGAGCAGGGAGGCCAACGCCAGAGCACGTCCGGTGTCCCGACGTGCATGTGCGATGCATGCTTTCAAGAAGGCAGCATCTCGAAGTGCATGAATACGTGTGTGTTGCTGGATTAGCATGTACGTGTGTGTGGATTCTGATGTCGGCTACGTGAGTGTGTGTGTGTGTGTGTGTTTGCTTTTCTTTTCTCTTACCAGCCATTAGAAAGCTTATATTTATTTACAGCGAAAATACTTCAACTCAAATATCAACATTCAAGCTAAATTTATTATCTAAACTCAACTAAACTACTTGCTAAGCACGAAATATTAATTATTTACTTTTAACATTTATTTTCTAGTGTTTGACACAACATTAATTAAGGACAACAAGCTTAACCTCAACAACACAACAAGCACTTCAAGATTAATATGATGCTTATGAGATGATTTAGTAAATGATTTGGCGCGTAACACCGGGGTGTTACAGCTCCTCCCCCCTAACAAAAATCTCGTCCTCGAGATTTCATGTGTGTGCCTAGTGTGGGAAAGATAGGATATTCTAAACATTTTACTTTGGATTACCTTGGCACATTAGGGAGAAGGTGAGGGTAATTTTCCAAAAGATAATCTTCTTGTTCCCAAGTTGCTTCTTCCTCCGAATGATTTTGCCACTGGACTTTATAGAATTTTATTATTTTGTTTCTCGTCACTCTTTCCTTCTCATCTAGGACCTTGATAGGGTGCTCAATATATGTCAGATCGGGTTGGAGAGATAACCCTTCAATCTCCACTACTTCTGTTGGAACTCTCAAACACTTCTTTAACTGGGAAACATGGAAAACATTGTGGACTGCCGACAAGATATCTGGAAGCTGGATGCGATAAGCAACAGGACCGCATCGCTCCAAGATCTTGTAAGGTCCAACATATCGGGGAGCCAACTTTCCTTGTACTCCAAACCGATGAACCCTCTCATAGGAGACACCTTGATATAAACATAATCACCCTCTTCAAACTCCAATGGTCTCCTTCTCTTATCTGCGTAACTCTTTTGGCGAGCTTGTGCGGCTTTTAAATGACTTTGGATCACACGAACTTGCTCTCTTGCATTCTTGACAATATCGGGCCCAAAGTGACCACGATCTCCCACTTCAACCCAGTTAAGTGGGGTTCTACACTTCTTGCCATAAAGAGCTTCAAACGGTGCCATCTTAATACTTTCTTGATAACTGTTGTTGTACGAAAACTCAGCAAAAGGCAAGCAGTCATCCCACTTCTCGGGAAAGGAAATGACACAAGCTCTCAACATATCCTCCAGGATTTGGTTAACTCTCTCGGTCGACCATCCGCTTTGTGGGTGATAGGCTGTACTAGCGAGAAGTTGAGTGCCCAAACATTTCTGAATCGCTTCACTTGAGAAACGAACACCGACCCTCGATCGAAATAATGGTCAACGGTACTCCATGCAAACATACAATCTTCTCAAAATACAACTTAGCATAATCGGTGGGTCGTATGCTTTGTCTTTACCGGAAGAAAATGAGCAGATTTGGTGAGACGATCCACTATGACCCAGATGGAGTCATGCCCCTTGGTAGTACGGGGTAGACCACTGATAAAATCCATAGAAATGTCTTCCCACATCCAAGCAGGGATGGGCAGAGGCTGCAAATAACCAGGGGTACGGAGATGATCCGCCTTAACCCTTTCCGCAAGTGTCACACTCCGCAAATATACACGGTAATATCTTGCTTCATATTGGGCTACCAATACAAGGTGCGCAAGTCATGATACATTTTATTACTTCCTGGATGTATAGACAATTTGGAATTATGGGCCTCATCCAAAATTGCCCTCCTAAGGTCTTCGTTTGCAGGAACCACCAAACGATTTTTGAACCTTAACACACCCATATCATCAATGCTAAAATGGAAACCACGGTTTTCAGCCATCAACTTCTTGATATGAGGGATTTCTTCAGCATCTTGTCTCTGCTCCATAATAATCCTCTCATACAAATTAGAGACCAAGGAAATATGGGCTAGAATTTCAGGATGAGATTGAGGCCAGGACTCCTTGGCTCTATATGGCTTCCTACTCAAAGCATCAGCTACTACGTTAGCTTTTCCAGGATGGTAATGAACTTCCAAGTTATAATCCTTGATCAATTCAAGCCATCTACGCTGCCTCATATTTAACTCAAAGTTGAGTAAAAATATATTTGAGGCTTTTGTGGTCCGTATAGATGTGCACCTTATTTCCCAATAGGTAGTGCCTCCAAATTTTTAGAGAATGCACAACCGCAAAGAAGCTCTAAATCATGGGTAGGATAATTAACTTCATGCTTCTTTAGGCGACGGGAAGCATAGGCTATCACTCTTCCTTCTTGCATGAGCACACAACCAAGTCCTGTCTTGGATGCATCACAATATACATCAAAGGGTCTCTCAATATCTGGTTGAGCAAGAACTGGGGCTGAGGTGAGCAATCTCTTTAGAGTTTGAAAAGCTTCCTCACAAGCTGGAGTCCACACAAATTTGGAATCCTTTCGAAGCAGATTGGTCATGGGTTGGGCTAGTTTAGAGAAGTCTGGAATGAAACGCTGATAATAACCAGCTAAACCCAAAAATTGACGGATTTGATGAGCTGATTCTGGAGATTGCCAATTCAGGACATCTTGCACCTTACTAGGATCAACAGAGATACCCTCTGGAGTCAAGACATGTCCCAGAAATTCCACTCGGTCCAACCAGAATGCACACTTGCTGAACTTGGCATACAACTTGTGCTCTCGCAGCCGAGTCAACACAATACGGAGATGCTGCTCATGCTCTTGTTGATCTTTGGAGTACACCAGGATGTCATCGATGAAAACCACCACAAACTTGTCCAACTCCGGCATGAAGACTGAATTCATGAGATACATGAAGAAGGCAGGAGCATTGGTGAGGCCAAAGGACATCACTAGGTACTCATAAAGGCCGTACCTAGTAGAGAAGGCTGTTTTAGAAATATCTTCGGGTCGGATTTTTATCTGATGGTACCCAGAACGGAGGTCAATTTTTGAGAACACCTTAGCACCAGCTAGTTGATCAAACAAGATGTCTATACGGGGCAAGGGATACTTGTTCTTAATGGTTACCGCATTAAGAGGGCGGTAATCCACACACATACGAAGAGTACCATCCTTCTTCTTCACAAAAATGGCAGGGCAACCCCAAGGTGAAGTGCTAGGACGGATGAAACGGTCTTTTAATAGCTCTTCTAATTGCTTCTTCATCTCAGCTAACTCTGGTGGAGCCATGCGGTAAGGACGCCGCGAAACAGGGACAGTCCCCGGCTCCAATTCTATGGTGAACTCTACTTCTCTATCAGGTGGCAACCCAGGGAGCTTATCAGGAAAAACATCAGGAAACTCACATACCACAGGAATGGAAGCAAGATCGGCAGAAGCTTCGGCATGGGCAACCACTGGTAAGGATGTAACTGGAGGCATAAGAAGAGACATCCTATCCTCAGAACAAGGAAGCTTCAACTCAACTGCTCTCTGATTAAGGTTTAAGACTACCCTATTTTGCTGCATCCAGTTCATCCCAAGGATCACATCTAACCCCTGTCCAGGCAGTATCATAAACTGGACACGATAGGTGTAAGTGGCTAGCACTACACGGACTGTCTCTGTCCGGGTATTAATGCACAGATGTGCTCCCGGTGTCAATATCTTATAGGCAACAGACATTTCCACCATGTGAATACTGTTCCTTAGTGCATATCCCATGCTCATAAATGAATGTGATGCACCAGAATCAAACAACACGAATGCTGGATGGGAGTTGATGGAGAACATACCAGCCATCACGGGCTCTCCACGTGGGATCTCATCCGCCTCGGTGTAGTTAACTTGTCCAGTGTGGCTGATAGGCATCTTCTTCTTAATAAAGGTCCTCTTGACCAAACGGGAGTTAGCTGAAGACTGAGAAGGCTGGTTCTGCGGACAATTCCGAATATAGTGACCTTCCTTGCCACACTTGAAACAGGCATTGGGTGGGACTGCCTTGCTGCTTTCCTGACCCTGACGAGGTGGAAACTGCTGTCTCTGGGGCTGCTGAGCCTGCTGGGTCTGCTGTGTCTGCTGGGTGGGTGCACGGTACTGAGGCTGGTACACTGGACGGGCCTGCTGAGACTGGTGTGACTGCTGTCCCCCAGGAGAGTTGTGAGGCACTCTCCGGACCATCTGGACCTTCCGAGACTGCTGGTGACTAGAAGAGCCCATAGCTGCTCTCTTCCTGCTCCACTCTGCCTGTGTGTCACGCTGCAATCCCTCCATGGTGATGGCAGCATTCATCAGCTCCCCAAAGGTACGGTAACCCCCGGTATACAGCTTCTCCTGTAGAAGGCTGGAAAGACCACGGTTGAAACAATCCATCTTCTTCTCATCGGTGTCCACACGAGTGCCAGCATACTGGGACAGGTCATTGAACTTGTGAACATAATCCATCACAGACATGTTCCCTTGCTTCAATCAATAAACTCCTTGACTTCACCTTTCCGATGGCCGGCCAGAACAAAGTGCTAACGGAAGGCAAAGATGTAACTTCGTCCCAAGTCACCTGGTGACCCGCGCGCTGCATGGCGGTGAAAGTGTCCCACCAAGTAGTCGCGGACCCCTGCAGCTGCTGCGCGGCAAAGTGCACCTTCTGGTCGTCGGTGATCCCGGTGAGCAGCAAGAACTTCTGCTCCAGACCATGAAGCCAATGCTCCGCGTCAAGAGGCTCTACCGTCGGGGTGAAAGTAGGCGGCTGAGTCCCCATGAAGTCCTTGTAGGTGCAGGACTTCCCCGGTCTTGACCACCGCCTCCATTCCCACCATTGCCACAAATGGGAAATCCTCCAACAGCCTGTGCCATCAACTCCAGGGCACGGGCTGAGTCTCGGCGAGCGGCTGCCAACTCCGCCATCATCTCCGCGAAGGTCGGGGGAGCTGGCGGTGGCGGTGGTGGTGGCGGCTGACGAGCCTGGGCTGCTCCGTCTCCGTCGGTACCCGACCACCACCACCTCAACCTCCTCGTGGGCCTCATTGCCTGCGGCGTCTCCACCACCGTAGCTACCACGCCGGAGGGAACCCTCATCTACAAGCAGACCATTCCCAAAAAAAAAAAAAATCAGCAACTGTGTCTTCCAACTTGAAACAAGCGATCGAGAGAAACCGATAAGACGGAAACAACATCTTTTTAAAATCTAGATTTCTACTCGGGTGAGAGCAATTATTTTTAGTAAATTATCAATTATTGAGGTTCACGTGAGGGAGGCTTAATCACATGAAGTTTTATTTTTAATGATGCATGCTCGACCTATTCGCTCGCTCAAGCCGAAAAATATAGTGGCACACGCAAAAAATTTTGGCACCTCGCACACTCACTTGCCTGATACTAGTCGATTCTTACGTTGCGCAAGTTAGTGTACCCTGCAGAAAATGATTAGTTAAAACCAAAGGCCACTATCCTAGGTACATAACCATATTGCTTGGGCTTATACTTATATACGCAAGTAACCACGTCCCTATCTTTTGAAAAGACTTTTGTTGGTCAAGTTTTAGCTTTTAGAAATATGTTCTTAAGCTCCGAATACTCAATTATGCTCTGATACCACCCGTGGCAGAACCGCCTAAATTAATACACTCACAAGAGTACTTGTCTTCTATTAGACACTAAGAACTCAAGGGAGCGCACTAATTTAATCGATTCTGTCGAGCACACCCCAACGGGAGAACTCGATAAACCACAAATTTAACCAGGATACAATTGAGTACGGAACTTACATCACTTAATTCATTTCATACAATAAGAGTCTTAAAAATTTATTCATTACAATACCGAGTTCAGAGTGCGGAATTTAAAAACAAATGAACTGAAATAAACTTCTAGCGGAAAGCGATACAAGGATTCCGTCTGTGCCCACCGGATGAATCCTCCACACAAAGCTACTCCTCAAGCCGAGCACACCTTGCAATGGGGAAATAAACCTTGAGTACACAATGTACTCGTAAGACTTACCCGACTGGGAATTATATATCCTAACTCTCAAGGATATGAGTAGGCTATATGGCTTACTTGGTTTAGTTTATTTTGCGAAAAGCATTACTAAGCATAAATCCTTACTTCAAGTCATTAGCCGTATTTTAGTTCAATAGCTAATCATACTATGTAAGTACTGTCTATTTGCAAGCATGTGGTAAGCAATCGATACATCTTTAACCTCTTTTCTAACTTCCATTTCTTACTACGATGCCGAATAAAGCCCTCGCCGCACCGTTCATTGAACGGCGATTCGCGAATCAATTTGCCCACCGGGTGCCCCGAGAGACACACTCCCCGCCTGCATCCTAGACACAGACGAGAACAACTTGCTTTCCCCCCGGGCTCCAGTCCCCCCGTCCGAACTTGGACTCCAAGCCCCGACATTACCGGCCTGGCCGTGTAATGCGATGCAAGGACCTCCACCATCCCCGCCCCCATACAGCCGGGTCCGCAGACGAGCCGGAACCCAAGACAAGAGAGAGCAAGCCTTCCGAGCTCCCATAAACACGTATGTGTTCGGGACAAGGAGATCTGGGCTTAACCTTCAACCCTTAGCAACGATCGGTCCTTAACCGACGCAGACAGGGGAAACCGTGTAACCAAATTAAGCCTTTGTGGGGCCGCGGGACATAACTTGTTACACACCACCAAGAACCATACCATATCCCTGCCCGGTCAACATATTCCTTTCCACCACATTATCATGTGAGTAATATAATAAATCCTGTTGTGAGTAACGGCAGGTTACTCACGCTATCGACGACCTAAGCATAGCGACTACTCGATCCTGAACTAGTAGGACTCATAGGATATATATATATATATATATATATATATATATATATATATATATAAAATCCTGCAATGTAAATGCACAACATATAGATATTATAGATTCATAAAATAAGGGTTATGCACCGGGGCTTGCCTTGGGCGGCGGGTCGGCAGAGTCGATCACCCACGGTTCCCCGGAACTCCCGAGACTCCTGGAATTCCCCGGTGCAGTATCTCCTCGTACTCCTCGATCACCTCCTCGTACTCGGGCGTCGTCGAGCAACAGCCTGGACTCGTTCTCTACATGCATGCGATAATGATGCGATGAACAAAGGCAACAACAACTCTTAAAATAAACACACCTAGACTAAGCTATCAACTAGCTCTAATGACTAACATGTTTAGCTAAGTATTATCAGCTCACGTCAAGCAATCACAATTAGCTTTTTATTTTATTTATTATATACTCTAAGTAAGGTACGTACTTTAGCTACCTTATCAAATTAATTATTTAAAGCTACGGCAATACTACTAAAGCTAATCTATCTTGCCGACTAACTAGCAATCAAGTCTTACCATATTATGGACTAGCGGATACGTACAAGGAGCCAATCTAATAAACTATCGATTATTCTATTTTTGTTATTTATTGCAGGCCTAAAATATTAAGGCTAAATTAATTAATCCACTCTAGCACATAGAAGCTAATAAGCAGTAAACGGTGTAAACCTCGAACTCGGATATAGTGTTGGTTGAAGCGGAGGCTGGCCAGACAACGCCGGCCACGAGCGACCGAGCAGCTCGGCAACGTCCCGCGGGAGGACGCGGCCGCAGCAACACCCGAGAGGGTTTAGCAGGTGTGCGCAGGGTGGAGAGTGAATCGAGGGAATGCGGGAGGTGCCATCGAATTGAACTCTAAGCTTGGGAAGGCTGTGTCTTTGGACGCGTTGCTTTTAAGCTCTTGCTGCCTGGCAACGAGAAGAAAGGTAGAGCTTGCTTATAGCCGAGTCGCTGGGTGTGGGTTGGGCATCAAGTTGAGCTTCGCCTGTCGCTCGCAATTATGCTGAGGTTGACAAGGCTCTGCGATTTTGGTTTTTGGTACGAAGCTGTCTGCCCACCGCCTTGAATGGCGATTGACAGCTCGATGGCGTCGATTACCATTTTATGAGAAGCGAACCAAGGCAACACTATGGACAAACGGCTCCAGTTTGCAACGTGCTGAATGCTGTGGTTACAGGCTCGGCCATGTACTGGACATGATAAATTGGCTTGAGATGACCTCTCTCTGCCGAACTTAATTAAGCCATGGTGGCAAGAAAGAACAGGGAGCGGCAAGCTTAGCTCGTCCTTGCTTGACAGAGGGTGGCTGGCCTCTAGCGCTTGGCCTCGTGCATGCTACAGGCCGCCACGAGGAAGATTGTGCCTGGTGATGATTAGGGAGCAAGCTTGCGCGGGCGCAGTGCCATAAATGGCAAGGCGACGGCGAGCCCGGCCAAAACGCACAGTGGCGACTATGTGATGGTGCGGAACAGCGGACGCGACGCGAGAAGCAGCAGCGAGCAGCTGGCAGCGATACGCGAGCAGCGCGACGACGTGACGGTAGAGCGGGCGGCGACGTAGCAGCATCGGCCAACACAGCCGAGCGGCGAACGCGCAGCGCGGACGTGGAGCTTAGCGGCCACCCCGACCCAGGCAGCAACGACCGGAGCGGAACGCTTCAAGTGCACGAACGGTGAGACATGTGGTGAATGGCATGTACGTGTGCATGCTTGCAATGGCAAACGGACAGCTGCAGTGTCTCTCTCTTAATTAGTCCAAGACAAGAGCTTGCATGCTGCCAAGGACACAGGTGTGCATGGTGTCGAGAGGCTAGCTGTGTGTATGCTGATGATCGGAAAGCAAGCTCGTGCGGCCGTAGTGCCATAATGACAAGACGATGGTGACAGCGACCACTCGCTTGTGGAGGCGACGCGACGTCAAGCGAGCGCTAGGACGACGCTGTGGCGAGGCGAGCAACATCAGCGCAGTGCGGCAGGGCTGCACTGGAGCTACAGCTACGCAGCTCTGGGGAAACATGGACGCTGCAGCGGCGATACGACGGCAGCGGCAGCGCAACTAGCTAGCGATCAGTGAAGCGAGGCACAGCAACACTCGTGGCCTCATGCCGCTCAGCAGCAACGCACAGCGCGTCGACCGCGAGAGTAGGGAGGCCAACGCCAGAGCACGTCCGGTGTCCCGACGTGCATGTGCGATGCATGCTTTCAAGAAGGCAGCATCTCGAAGTGCATGAATACGTGTGTGTTGCTGGATTAGCATGTACGTGTGTGTGGATTCTGATGTCGGCTACGTGAGTGTGTGTGTGTGTGTGTGTGTGTGTGTGTGTTTGCTTTTCTTTTCTCTTACCCAGCCATTAGAAAGCTTATATTTATTTACAGCGAAAATACTTCAACTCAAATATCAACATTCAAGCTAAATTTATTATCTAAACTCAACTAAACTACTTGCTAAGCACGAAATATTAATTATTTACTTTTAACATTTATTTTCTAGTGTTTGACACAACATTAATTAAGGACAACAAGCTTAACCTCAACAACACAACAAGCACTTCAAGATTAATATGATGCTTATGAGATGATTTAGTAAATGATTTGGCGCGTAACACCGGGGTGTTACAGGCAGCTTAGTTCAGTGAACGTTCCATTTCGGGGCGTTCCTAACTACAGAGATGTGAGCACGTCGCACATGGCAGTATGCGACACTGGGTTGCAGATGTGTCGTGAATCGCTGTATGATCATGAGGATAGTGCAATCTTGAGCAAGGGTATGATGTTCAACAGTATTGAGGATGTAAAGCTTTTTCTTCAGGATTATGCTGTGTATCACCATAGGCCATACACCGTCACGCATTCAGACAGAGAGGTGAGGTACAATATCATATGCAAGGCTGGTTGTCTTTAGAGGCTAAATGTTAGGAAAAGAGGGAGTGATGGCAAGTGGAAGATAACCAAAGTTGTGCAACCCCACACTTGTCTATCAAATAAGGGCAAGGAATACCATCCTCAGCTCACTGCACGTTACCTTGCCCGTCGCATTTTGGGTTTGGTTGATGATAACAGTGATGTGTCAGTGTCTTCATTGATTCGTTCCATCTATGGATTCACTAGTTATGAGGTGAAGTATGGCAAGGCATGGAGAGCTAAGCAGATTGCCTTAGCTATTCGTTGGGGTAGCTGGAAGGAGGCGTACAATCATGTTCCTAGGATATTATGTGCCATGAGCTACTACAACCCTGGCATGAAGTGGTTCATAGACCATGATGGGAGGTACTTTTGCAACCCTGTCATCGGAGCCGTGAAACATATCCTGAGACGGGTCTTTTGGTCATTTCGGCAAACCGAACATGCTTTTCAGTTCTGTCGTCCAAAAGGCTAGTGGATGGAACCTTCTTGACTGAAGTATCGAGGAGTCCTCATGATGGCAGCATTTGTAGATCCGTAAAACCAGATTGTACCCTTGGCTTTTGCTCTAGCTGAGGGGGAGAACATTGAGTCCTGGTCATGGTTTATGCGGCTTCTTCGGGTCCATGTATTGGGAAGTACTAGGCAAATTTGTTTGATATCTGACCGCCATGTAGGCCTGCTTAATGCTGCTAAAGAGCATATGGATGGCTACCCTAGACTAGTGCATAGATGGTGCATGCGACACTTTGCTGCCAACTTCTAGCGGCGTCAGAGGAAAAAGGAGGTTTCAGACAAGGTAAAGGCGCTATGTTGTTGTGTACGTACAAAGCATGAGTTCGATGAGACATTGAAAGAGCTAGGGACCATGCTCAACGAGAAGGGAAGGCATGGTTGGAGCAGCGGATGGATGAGAAGGAGAAGTGGGCACTAGCTTATGATGAGGGTGGGTTCCAATACGGTATCATGACCACAAACTCTTCGAGTCCTTCAACCGCGTGTGTTTGCCGGAGTAAGAGCTTTGCCCAGTGTCGAAATTGTTGAGTTCTCGTTTCATAAGTGCAATTCATACTTTGTCAATAGGTGGAAAATTGCGCAGGAAAGTCTTAAGGAGAAAGGAGAATGGGGAAAAGCAGGTGCTGAGCACTTGGCTGATGCAGAGAAATGGGCAAAGCAGCATTCCGTTGAGGCCTTCGGACCTAGCGAGGCGGATTTACAATGTTCGGGGACTTGGCGGCACGAGTTTGGGTGGAGAACGTTACGGTGGTCGTAACCATCGAGTTGATCTTGAAAAAGTGGAGTGCAGGTTGTAATGTGCCTCAAATTATGCATGCTCCATGCTCTCATATGATTGCGACTGCGGGGTGCGTGGGTATGAGTACAAAATCCCCCATACATGTCCCCATACTACATTCGGCACAATACTATCAGCATATGGCAGAGTAGTTTTGAGCCTTATATGGACCCAACACAATGGCCTACTTACCGTGGTCGCGACTACGCTCCTGATCCTGATCTGAAGAAGTTAGGAAAGGGTAGGCGGAAGAGAAAACGATTGAGGGGAGATATGGACGCTATGAGAGGCTATGGTAGTGACATGTATGGTGGGGGGGACTTTGACCAAACTCGTACTCAAAATCTCTATGGAGTGTGTCATGAACCAGGTCACAACGCTCGTTTCCATAGAAGGCAAGACCGCAATCTCGTGATTAGTCAGGTATAAGTACTAGTGCATGTACAATCATATCATTTTTTGTTTTATAAAGTTAATTATAATTTATAGTATGCCGTTTGTAATCTTGTACATTTTGTAGTTTGTCAATTGTAATGTTGTATGTTTCATGTTACTTCTGTTGTACTACATTTCTTGTTTATTATGGATTTAATAACTATTTGCTAACTCTTTTGTTCGTTAAATGTTGCGAGATGGCGCAGCTCCAAAGATGTACGCCACGTTGGATCCTCAGATCGATGAGAAGCACCGAGCGCACTTGCTCTCGGACTTCAACCCCCCCACCTTCTGGAGCCTCTACGGATGCGGACACACTTGGGGCACGGTTGGGACGAGCGGTACGCGCCGTACATTCGTCGTGCTGGGTTCCTTGAGTTGGCACGGTCCGTGACAGGCGGGCTACCTCTGCTAGACCCGTGTCTGATTACAGCCCTTGTGGACCGCTGGCGTCAGGAGACGCACACTTTCCACTTACCGTGTGGTGAGATGACCGTGACCTTGGAGGATGTGGCACACATCTACGGTCTACGGTTACGGGGGGCTCCAGTGACAGGCAGCACCGACTCAGATCGGTGGGTGGAGCAGGTGGAGGCGTTGTGTGGGATTCCGCCGGACTTGGAGGAGCAAAAGCGGAACAGGTAACTAGTAATACGCATTTGTACATACTCACTTCTACTATAAATGTATTAGTAACCGAAACTAATGACTATGTGATGTTGGAATTTCTGGAAAACTTCTGGTGTAGAGGTCTCCTGGATTAGGGGACACTTTGAGTTTTGCCCACCAGATGCCGATGCCGCAATGGTTGAGAGGTTTGCTAGAGTGTGGCATTGGCACTTCATCGGGGGTTTCCTTCTTCCAGACGCGTCGGGCAACACCATTTTGTGGAGCCTTGTGCTGATACTGAGAGAGCCATGGGAGAACATAGCGCACTACAGCTGGGGCTCTGCTGTTCTCGCCTGGTTGTACAGACAGCTTTGTCTCGCTTCACAGCGATCGGCCTCTTCGTCCAACATTGGGGGCTCCTTGTACCTCCTGCAGACTTAGGCTTGGGAGAGGCTCCCTGTTGGACGGCCAAGAATCCTCCACTCTCCGGTAAATATTTGCATACCACTTTATTTCAATTGATGATGCATAAAATTGTGCCCGTCTAACTTTGTTTGCATGTAGCCATGGGATCACGAGGATGTGCAGCCGACAGCTTTGTTCTTGTGGAGTCAGGCAGAGGTAGTCACTGGGAGGTCCCTCCGCAGGTACAAGGAGTACACGGACCAGCTAGATGTAATCGGACAGCACCAGGTGAGCTAACCAACCTTTTCGGGGTTGTAATAGTGTGCCAACGTTGTACTTACAATGTTGTCTACCTTTGTAGGTCACTTGGCAGTCGTGGCAGGTGGACAGGGGATTTAGTGCAGTGTGCGTAGCTGATAGGAAGGACTGGCGTTACGTTGGTCCTCTTATCTTCTTTCACGTCGTCGAGATGCACTATCCTTACCGTGTCAACAGGCAGTTTGGGAAAAAGCAAGGCCACCCACCACCTCTCTACAGCACCAACAAAGATTTGCATGAGTACGTGAACTAAGCGTAAACAATATACAGTACCACCATTGTTATTCGTTTTCGTACTAATTTGAATGACGGTTCCAGGTGTGATCGGAAAAAGAGGAACAAGAACCCTATGGATTGGAGGGCAAAGCATCATACGCATGTGCTTACTTGGGAGACCCGTCAGCGGGAGGACCCTGATTTGGGGGAAGACCACGACCCAGCTGACTACCTGCTTTACCTCCAGTGGTTGCATAGGTCCGTTCGTGTCCACATCTACCGCGCGTACACAAAACAACCGATTGAAGAAGAATCGGATGAGGACGATGTGGTGGATGAGTATGACGTTGCAACTAGGGTCACTACTCAGCCCCAGAGAGCTAGCAAAGAAATCTACGTGGTAAAATTCTGTATTCACATGTTTTTAATTGTTCTTATCTTCATCCGAACAATACTCAGTCTATTTGTACAGGCGGAGCAGCTCACGAGGTATTCAAATGCGGCTGCCGAAATGCTAAATGCATACCGTCACGAGCCTCCCAGTCATTGGTCCCGATTTGTGAAGGTGGAGTGCACAAATAACTTTTTGATTTTCATACTATATTGGATTACAACCCTTGCACACTAGTTTGTTTTGTTTCAATCAATTTGCAGAACATTCAGAGGGGATGCAAGAAGCTAGCTATCAAGCTCGGTTGTGTCGACACTCCATGGGTGGCGGCGGATACGCCGCAGCCTATGAGACAGCCAACTACCATGTGTTCGACCCCTTTGCCGACACCAGGGGGCTCGGCTGATCCGATACTGGGTGAGCCTGCGGGTGCACAGGCGCAAATGCACGAGGATGGGGAAGAATTTTCTGAATCTCGTAGTGGTTGGTTCGAAGATTACTACTTTGACTTCTCCATGGGCGGTGACGCAGGACAGGTGAGTTGTATCGCATTGTATGATACGTATATGTAATATTACTTTGCACATTATTAACATAACAAGTTTGTAGGGTTCGAGTGGCACGCAGCACATTGCCCAGAGCCCCAGGAGGAGGGGTACATGGAGAACCAAGCAGGCAGCACTGATTGGGACTGCTACGTGGACCAGCAGGTACCCACAGTTGAAGGGGGCGAGCAGCAGGGCAGCAGCTCAGCATGGGACACTTGGCCTCAGGAGACTCTCGGGATGTCTCAGCTAGGCGGAGCACCACTTGCTACTCAGGAGGACTTTGAGGTACAAAAGTACCCATAATCGCATTGGTTACGTTTGAAGTAATTGGTTTTACTAACATTGCCTTCTCAAAACGTGCAGACAAACATTCCAGGGCAGCAGGGCCGCAGGGGCCATCGGCAGCGCGACGCGACCGCGTCACGTTCACTCCCAACATGATCCTATCAAATCCAAAGCGCCGGAGACGTCCACGTGACCCCTACACTCCGAACTAGCTAGGTGTAGCTTCGATGTTGGTAGATGAAGTTTGGACTTGTGCTTTAGCGAGTTTGGACATGTGATCCGTACTATGTTAATTTAAACCTATGTGGCATGTCAATATAACTTGGTGTTCGTTTGCGTGATGTGATTTGTGTTCGTTATGTGATATGACTCTATTCTGTGAGATATGTCTCATTCCAATATCTTTCTGTAAAATATGCATTCAAATCTCTTTCCTGTCAAGGCACCGCATTGATAATAGCAGCCGCGTGCCCAGAACGAAAGGAATTCTGGTTTCCTCGTGCTCGACCAACACCGCGCCACTACTGGGGGCGCTGCTCCCCTGGGCACAGCGCCATGACCGGGGCGCGGTCCCCTTAGCCACCGCGCCACGGGTGGGGGGGCGCTGTCCACAAGCCACCGCGCCATGGCTGGGGGCGCTTTCCCGCTGGCCACCGCGCCATGGCTGGGGGCGCTGTCCCCCTGGCAACCGCCAGCCACGGCAGCACAGTCCCGCAGATCAAATTTGTCGCCTAAAAGTGCTCCCGTGTTGATCTCGTTCGAGTAGGGTGCGCGGGGCTAAAGTCATGGTTGTGTGGACCGATATTTGGAATTGTAATTCATCAATATATGAAATGCAAAACACTTTAGTTCAGCGAGAATGCATGCTCGAAATGACTTAAACAAGAACAATTCATACGTTACTAAGTTCAACAAAGCCAATCCAAAATACATAGACATAACGCACAAGGTACACTGAAACCTAACATGATACACCACGAAACATACACATGGAATAATCTACTGAGTGCCAACATCAGTAAGCTCGTCCTCGGAGTCCCACTCCTCAATGACAACCTCCTTGCCGCGACTACTCTCGCCTGCCGTTGCCTCAGCTGCCTTTTGCCTGTAGTAAGCAGCCTCCACTTCATCGGCGGCCTGAGACATGAAAGCGTCATCTTCTGCCTCCGCCTCCAAGTCTCTCTCCGCAAGAGCAATGAGCTCGCTCAATCTGGAAGTGTCATCATCATCTTCCTCCAATCCGGCCTCCGCAAGAGCAATGAGCTCGCTCAATCTAGCCGTGTCATCGTCTTCTTCCGCCTCTCTTGACGCCTCTGCCGCCTGCCTCTCCGCGTGCTCCGCCACCTTTTGTAGATACCTAGAACGGGCCACATCCGCAGTATATTCACCGGAGCATCCAATCCCTACATATAAAAAATTGAATCAGTTTACTTATATAGATTAATTGAAATATTGTACGTATCTATATAGCATCTGGGTAGCACTCACTGCCACACAATCCAGCAACAAGGTCGTCTATATGCTTTTTCTCAGCTCGAACAGCTGCAAGCCTGGCTTCTTCCTCCTTCCTCTTCTTGATCTCTGCATTCAGTGGATCCCACTCAAGTTTCTCCCGGCTCATCACACCAGTTTCTCTAGCAAGTTTACGCATTTTACGTCTACGCTCATCATAGTAGTCATCCAATAGCTGAGACCCACAGCCTATCTTCCTTCCCATGACTTTCTTTGCCTCTATTGTATCCAAGAACTCAGCTTTGCCTTCAAAAGCCTCCCAATTACATTTCCTGGTGCTCTGTAAGAATCAAACAATTCAAACGTCATTAGCGGAAAAATGCAAGTCAGATTAATGGCAACTCCAATTATTTGACAAACCTCGTCATAGTCAACCATGTGGCCGCACCAATAACCGATTCCAAACTCCGATGGAACTAGGCCGTAGTGCGCTTTCACCCCACATTTACATAGAATGGGAGGATCTTCAATGATGACCCTCTCCCTTCGCTCCTTGCTCTTTTTCTTCTCAACCTTAGGCCATTGGGGCTTAGGGCCATATAGCAACTCTTTGAAACGGCACTTTCGAAAAACGGCCCGCTGCAAGGGGTTAAATTAGGACGTGGTACAACATGCGAAATAATTAATGAGAGACACTTTGTACTTACTAGAGGCAAGTTCGGACAAACAAACTGTAATTGGGTCTCTGGATCTATTACAGCTCGATCTCCGCAATGGCAGCGAGGTGGGGATTCCAGTCGTCTAACTGCGTGAAAATACTTCTGCTCTTTGGACATCGGCGGAGGGTCGGGGGGAGGTGCAACCCAACGCTCGAAGGTATCACGTGGGTGATGATACTCCCAATAGTTGTTGAAAGGAAGAAATCTTGGGTCAAACTTGTCTGGACCATCGATCCACTGGAAGAAGTAACACCTCAAATCCTACATATCAATTTTTCAACACATCATTAGTGGTTAGTCCAATTTAAAGAAATTGAAAGCAATGTAAACAAATACTTGCCCCACAACTACTGCATGTGTAGTAGCAACGCGCCGCTGTGTCTGGGTGTCTAGATTGGGACACGTTCGCCTCACGTCCACAGTCACAGATAGGGACAGGGAGCTCAGGTGGCACTGGGGCATCCTTGCTAGACACGTCAGGGTAAAAACCTTTAGTACGACCTCGCTTCCACCAAACCTCTTCTCGGTGCCATTCTCCCATCTAACAAATAAACCGAATATATCACAACTAGTAGCAATGGAGCAACTACAAATGGAGCAACTATAAATGGAGCAACTACAAAGAGATCAATGCATATAATACTAAAGATAAGTTTACTTCTAACTAAAAATGGAGGTACAAATACAAACTTAAGAATCAAGAGGGGGGGAAAAATAGGAAAGAATGCAAACCTTTCAAGTAGAGGAGGCGTGAGGAAGGTGGGGGGGAGACCCTATTGCTTGGAGGAGGGGGAGGGACCTCCTCCACCGTCGCCTCCACCGTCGCCGGGATGGGGGAAGGAGAACACGCGCGCCCCCACACTAATCTGACCGACGGGAGGAGAAAACGCGCTGGTTCAGGTAAAGGGAGGGCAGCGCGCCACAGCTGGTGGCGCGGTCCGCCACGCCAGGCATGCCAGCGGGGACCGCGCCAAGCATGCCGGGCGCGCCCCGTGCCACGCCATCGCCCACGTCAGCCCCCCGGGACGCACGTTGCCACGCTGGCGGGTAGGTCCGCGCCAGCATGCATGGCGCGTTCCTTGGGTTTGCAGCGCCTCCGTCGATGGCGCTACAAAAGTGGTTAGACATGAAAATAGTTTCAGGACCAAGTTTTTTTTTAAAATTACTTCGGAAAATCAGTTAAAAATAAAAAAAAAATCGCCGGGGCAAGCACGTTGCAGAAGAAAAAGAAAAACTGGTTTTCCCGCCCTACTCCTATTGGCTGTATGAAAGGAGGATGGAGGAAAGGGTAGGAGCTGTACCAAACTGAGCACAGACACGCAAGGAAAACAAGATACTAAGGTTCTATTTAGATCCAAGAAAATAGTAGTCAGCTGCTAATAATTAGTTTCTTCCAAACAGATGTAGATAATTGTTAGCTGAATTAACTAACATCTACTTTTGTGACCTGGCTAGCTAGCCTACTTTTTAGCAGCGCTAATGAATCTAATAAACATGTGCTTAGAATGATGGGTGTATATATATACATATATATTATTTCCTACTCCTAGATATATTATTTCCTACTCCTAAAAAGTAGCTACTCTTATGTTAGTATCTCTAAATTTTAAGGTGTATATGACCGAATGAAGTGTATATACATAGAGTGTATGGTTTTACTAAACCATGCATCTATGATAGTATATATATCAAGTATGTATGCATACATAGAGATGTGGTTATACTTATTTTATATACTACAAGTAAATAGTATTTTCGTAATATACTAAAAAAGTATGGTTCTTTTGAAATTTTTTTTGCGTAGAAGGATTTAGAGTATCTTAGTATGAGTATATAAACATACTTAAAGTGATAAACAAGTATGAATATATACACAATATGTTTTGTAAGATGGGAGTAACTCACCCGTGAGTAAGGAAAACGCACCTATATAATAATAATAATAATAATAATAATAATAATAATAATAATAATAATAATAATAAAGTCAGTCTTGGCCTTATATTAGCAGGGACAGGGAGGGATGGTGTGTGTTGTCTTCCTCCGTATCATTTGCTCCGCAGCTTATGAGGCGGCCCATCTCGATCGGTCGCCTCTCCATCTCCTCCCACACTCCAGCATGTCAGGCGCGCTCGTACATCCCGCTTCGTCACAAGGTGAGTTTACTATCTACAAAATTACTTGCCGCTGCTGCTACAAAACTAGTTTAAAGATGCATGCATTATAGCCAGCCTCCAATATTGTGAGGATAGATTGTTAGTTTTTTTTTCTTTTTGACTCTAACCTCCAATATATATATACATGCAAATGCAGATCACCAGCAACTGCCACTACTACAGGAATTTTTACCGAGGCGGGCAGAATAGATTTTCCGAGGCGGTTTTCCCGTCCGCCTCGGCAGGAAGGTCACGGTAAATCAGCTGACTTACCGAGGCGGACCAATGCCCGCCTCCGTTAATGAAACACAAAAAAAAAAAAAAATAGAAAAAAGCCGAGCCCATCCACGAGCCCATCCAGGGCCTGGGGTTGAGCCCATCCGCTGCTGCCCTCGCCGCGCCGCCGCCGCCGCCGTGCACGTGCAATGTGCATGCATGCATGGCGTAGACTCCCGGTCTTCGTCGCCTTGCATGTGCATGCATGCATATAATTATTCACACATACAGTCACTCAGTTGCGGAACCAAAATTTTAGTCAAAGAGAGCCGAGTAATATGATAATATTTCATAAATACGATAAATGTATATAATAAATATATGTATTATTATTGTAATATATATTTAGTTTTTATAACAAAAATCACAATATTATAATAAATAATAGATGAAAAGATAAGTTTTTGCGCTAATAATTAAGTTTTACATTGTAAAATTAGTAATTTTTATACATGATATATAAACAAATTACTGTTTGTAGTGAGGCCGCTGCCCCTGATCTCCCAGCCCCCCCCCCCCCGTTACGTCTCTGGTCACGCCTGTCGCGCACATGCAGGAACCGTACCGTACGATTCCGCCAGATGGCAACAAACCTCATGCAAGAGCTTTGCCAAAAGATTGATTACTTTAAGCATCCATGCATGGCGAGCATGAAGTGACGACAGAGCACTAGAGCAGCCACATCACACAGTAGAGTCACGGAGTAGCAGTACTCAGCTAGATATCGACAACGCCAAAATTATTGGTGACGAAGGCCATTATTTGAGTACCAACGTATATTATTGGGGGGCATCGGCGTTCATGTCATCGTTTTAAAGGAAAATAGTGATTTCATTTGTCGTTAGTTCTAAAATTTTATGATTTTTATCCACATACTGTTTGTCACGCTCTTCCATAATAGAGTCTTCCTAGCGGTATTAACTGTTGGCCAAGAGAGGTTTGCTCACCTTCTCACGTTTTGAGGTCAGAGGTGTAGATTATATATATTTATTAATGCAATTTATGAGCAACAGCACATTCTTTTTCACGAATGCTAAAAAATAATTAGCTCCTTTTTGCGACGTCAAAATTCATAGTTATAAGGAGCAGCTAGGCCAACTGAAGTCTAAATACTTGTACAAAGATAAGAGGAGAGAAGCCGTAAAAAGTTATAAGCAGCAATGCTCCTAGAGGCCATGTGAACTCCACCATCAATGTCGCCATCCATCCCAAAAGCTGTGAAAAAAGTAAAGTTGCGGAGATAGAGGGCCAGGGAAAGCACGTTGCAGAAGAAAAAGAAAAAAGTGGTTTTCCCTACTCCTACTGGCTGTATGAGAGGGGATGGAGGAGCGGGTAGGAGCTGTGCCAAACTGAGCATAGACACGCAAGGAAAACAATATACTAAGGCCAGTCTCAGTGGGGTTTTATGGAAGATTTTATGCACATTTAATATGGTGTCACATCAGCAGATTGGTTGTTTTTGCATGAAACGAAGAAGAGAGAGAAGGAATTCGTTTCGTGGCCACGAAACGAGTCGGGGGCGTTTCCAAGGCCTGCGAAACTGCGTGAAACTTGCATTGAGGGCGTCGTGGCGTTTCATCGGCAGCGAGGCTGTCAGACGCGGGCGGGGACGCCTCCGCCGCGAGCCGAGGCTGCCGGGCGCGGGCCGCTCCGCCGTCGCGAGAAGGGCGCGGGCGCGAGTGAGGCCGCTCCGCCGTCGCGAGCATAGGTGCGAACGAGGCTGCACCGCCGTCAGGAGTAGGCACGACCTCCGCTGTCGCGAGCACGAGCGCGAGCGAGGCCGCTCCGCCGTCACGAGAAGGGCGCGGGCGCGAGCGAGGCCGCTCCGCCGTCGCGAGCATGGGTGCGAGCGAGGCTGCACCGCCGTCGGGAGCAGGCACGACCTCCGCTGTCGCAAGCACGGGCGCGAGCGAGGCCGCTCCGCCGTCGCGAGCAGGGCGAGCGAGGCCGCCCGCCGTCGCGAGCATGGGTGCGAGCGAGGCTGCACCGCCGTCGGGAGCAGGCACGACCTCCGCTGTCGCAAGCACGGGCGCGAGCGAGGCCGCTCCGCCGTCGCGAGCAGGGCGCGGGCGCGAGCGAGGCCGCTCTGCTGTCGCGAGCAGGGCCGCTCGCCGTCGCGAGCATGGGTGCGAGCAAGGCTGCACCGCCGTCGGGAGCAAGCACGTCCTCCGCTGTCGCAAGCACGAGCGCGAGCCTCCCCGACGACCTCATGCTGGCCATGCTAAACAGGCTCGCTACGGCGGCGCTAATGGAATAGCTAGCACATGTCTCTGCTCGGTTCCTCCGTTGCTGATTGTGCCAATCGTTGCCTTTGTCTCGTCCTTGTGCTGAATCTTCTCCTGTCCTGTGTTGGCCGGCGGCCTGCGCGCATGTATATACGTAGATGTAGAAGAGGTCCTGGGACTTCGCGGCGCACCACGCCGTGCAGTCACGTGCGTCGGCGGCGGCCGTCGCCGTGCTTGGGGAGGTGGTCGCACGGCCCCTGCTGCCGTCTTCCGTGAAGTTCACTGCCAATGCATCGTGCTCTGTTTTCTTTCTTTTCTGGCCGGCCATGGCGCATAGACAGGGAAGAAAGGAAAGGGAGAGAGATTGGTGGGACCCTTGAGAGGATAAATAATCTATGAAACCGTGCAATGAAATTATACATTGAGAGAAAGACTTATTTCATGCTAAAGTTTCATATTTTGGAAACTGCGAGGTGAAACCTTACATTGAGACTGGCCTAAGGTTCTATGTAGATCCAAGAAAATAGTAGTTAGCTGTTAATAATTACAGTGCTTTTGAGACCTAGCTAGCTAGATAGCCTACTATTAGCAGCTAATGAATCTAATAAACATGTGTTTAGAATGATGGGTGTATATATATACATATGTATTATTTGCTACTCCTAGAGAGAGTAGCTACTCCTATATTAATATCTTTAGATTTAAGGTGTATATGACCGTATGAAGTGTATATATATAGAATATATGGTTATACTAGACCATCTATGATAGTATATATATCAAATATGCATGCATACATAGAGTATATGGTTATACTTATTTTATATATTATAGTAAATGGTATTATTATAATATATTAAAAAGTATAGGTTCTTTTGAAAATTTTTTCGCAGAGAAGGATTTGAATTAAGTATCTTAACATGAGTATATAAACATATTTAAAATAATAAATAAATATGAATACATACGCAATATATTTTTTAAGACGGGAGTAACTCTCTCAAGAGTAGGGAAAACGAAATAATAATAATAATAATAATAATAATAATAATAATAATAATAATAATAATAATAATAATTATTATTATTATTATTATTATTATTATTACTACTACTACTACTACTACTACTACTACTACTACTACTATTATATAATATATAATATATAAAGTCAGTCTTGGCCTTATATTAGCAGGGACAGGGAGGGATGGTGTGTGTTGTCTTCCTCCTTATCATTTGCTCCGCAAGCTAGCTTATGAGGCGGCCCATCTCGATCGGTCGCCTCTCCATCTCCTCCCACACTCCAGCATGTCAGGCGCGCTCGTACATCCCGCTTCGTCACAAGGTGAATTACTTGCCGCTGTTGCTACAAAACTAGTTTAAAGATGCATGCATTATAGCCAGCTTCCAATATTGTGAGGATAGATTGTTAGTTTTTTTCTTTTTGACTCTAACCTCCAATATATATATATACATGCAAATGCAGATCACCAGCAACTGCATGCGAATGGCAACGGTGACGACCTGCAGAACGAAGACAACGTCGATAGCCACATCGTCGAACTCTCCGAGATTATTGATCATGAAATACGTAGCAACACCTGGAAAAGTAAGTCGTCTCATGCAGAGATCTTCCGTGTGGAATTGCCCATGCCCAACAACAAGAAGCAGCTGCAGGCTGCTGCTGCCGGCAAGATGAAGATGAGCACATACCAGCCGGCATTCCTATCCATAGGACCATACCACGTCAACGCCACTGAAGAAATGAGACAACGAACAGGGCAAGCTTTCTGCGCTGGATGACTACATCCGGCAAGGTGGCCAGACATCGGTTCTAGAGTACACCCAGGCAGTCAAATCCATGGAGGATGAGGCGAGGCGCTGCTACGAAGGCGACGTCGGGATGGACACGAATGCCTTCTGCAGGATGCTGCTGCTCGATGCATTCCAGCTGATACTGCTGCTGGAATTCGTCGTCAGGGCGGAGGAGGACGACGCAGCTGCTGGTGCCGACGAATGCCTTCTGCAAGATTGCAGAATTAGAACTCGGCCCATGATCATGACCGTTCATGACCTCTTGATGCTGGAGAACCAGATCCCCTTCTTTGTGGTCGAGAAGATATACGAGCTGCGGAATGGGGATGCTGCTGTGAACATGACACCCGTCTGTAGGCTAGCCTGGAAAGCCATGAGAACCATGGTGGGTGGAGTCCCGTCGTCGGCGCCCAACGACGGCGAGCTTCACTTGTTGAAGACGAAGTTCCAGCATTTGGTCCATGTGTGCCACGTTTATTTGAAGCCGACGTGCCTAATAAATGTTGATTCTTCGTCCACAGATGAGTATGTGTGTGTGTGAAATTCGTTCTGTACTGCTCCTTTGTTGTGATTGTGACTGAACAATGAATTCGATCAGGAGGAACAAGAAGAAGACGGGCAAATACGGAAGATTCCGGCGAGCTACGGAGTATTACGACGCCGGCGTCAAGTTCCGGCAGTGGTGCTCAGAAGAAGAAGCAGCCGGATCATCATCATCATCGCCGCCGCAGCGCCGCCGGCGCCCCATGCTCGACGTGGCGTTCAGCAATGGCGTGCTGTCAGTCGCGCTCCAGGACATCAACGAGAACACCGGCTACATCCTCCGGAACGTCCTGGCGTACGAGCAGAAGTACCACCGGACGGCGACGAGCCCGGACACGAGCTACGTCGCGGCGTACGTGGTGTTCATGTCGCAGCTCCTGGGCAGCGCCGGCGACGTGGCGCTGCTGTCGAGGCGTGGCATTATGGAGCACCTGCTGGGCGACGACGCCGAGGTGTGCGCGCTCTTCCGGGGCTCGCCGACGGCCTCGCCTTCGACCCCCGCAGCGACCACTACCTGAACCCCGTCGGGGAGGCGCTGCAGGCGCACTGCCGCAACCGCAGCTACCGGTGGCGCGCCTGGATCGTCAGGCACCGCTTCGGCAACCCGTGGCTGGTGGCGGCGTGGCTGTTCGGCGCGGCTGCTGTGCTGTGCACCATCGTCCAGACCGTCTTTACTGTACTCTCCTACGTGCAGCAAGCTAGGTCTAGAAGATATCTGGGCTAAAGAGTACTGTTGGAATATGCTCCTCTCTCTGTGTTCTCTTTTCTACTTAATCCAAGTCCACTGCTACGGAATAAAATCATTTCTTCTCAAACACACGGTCAGCTCGCGTTTCAATTGTCGTCTCAAATTTTGGATCTACCACCGATACCATACAATAGAAAGGCCTCCCATAAACGATCATTTAAACATGCTAACGGCTAAGTAATAAAGTAAACAGGATAATCAAACCATTAAATAGAAACAGCATACCATCGCCACCACCATGTAGCTTTTATACGGTGTTTAGGTGGGTTGAATAATCCAACTCCAAAGTTCAGAAAAATTTGTTGTGAAATTTGTTGGCAGTTACTTAGGGTGTAACAAGTAACTACGTACATCATGCCAGTGAGCACCACAAGATGGGTCCCTTCAACATGTACTAGATTGGACCCATTTCAAAGCTCAATAATCGGCCCAATACAACTTGCAACGTGACTTGAAAGTGGACGTATTAAAGTCTTATTACTCAGTCATGTGTCAAACCTTTACTAAAGCATGTTCTCAATCAACATAATGAATCTTGAAGGCATGCAGCGAAAGGGCATAAGCCGTTACCAGACAAAGGAAGTGTTGAAGATGCTTCCTACTACTTCCTCTTGCATGAGTGAGTACAGGGCTTTGGCCGCATGCCAGTTCATCAACTTACAGTTTGGTAAAAAAGTTGTCATCCTTCAAAATTAGGCAAAACAAGTAAAATCCATTCTCCAACAGCTTGCCAAACAAACTTGCCAATTCTCCCAACTTGCCAAAAGTTCCATCCGCGCGCCTATCTATACGCGCGTGCATACGACGCGTATCGCAAGTCTCCGCGCCGCCGGCTTCCTTCCCACGCGTGCGTGGAAAAATCATGGTCTTGTTCCCGCGTGCGCCCAGCCCATCCTCCTATGCTGCTGTGAATGTCGCGTCCTGATTGGAGTACAGCTCCGGCCTGCATGTGCTGTTGATGGCCGGTGTGAGGGGATGGGTGCTGCGAGCTTTTCTTCCTGCGGCGGCGGCGGCGTCGTACTTCCACGACCGCGCGAAGGACGATGCGTCGCGAGGGGAACTCATGTACCGGTCAACAACCAATGTGGTGGGCCTTTTTTTATTTGGCAAGTTAAAAATAAGAAATTATTGGAGAGTCTCTTTTTAACTTGGTATATTATTTTAGCAACTTGCCAAAACATAACTTTTGGCAAGTAATTTTTACCAAACTGTTGGAGATGCTCCATGAGTGATTCCTTTATCACAAGGTTTTGCCTACCTGCACAATCACTATTAGGGCTTGTTTGGCTATACACAAATACTGAAATACACCTCAATCCATACGGTTTGGATCGGATTGGAGTAGAATTTGAACTAAAATACACCTCAATCCCTTCGAAACCATATAGATGGAGGTGTATTTGTATGTAGCCAAATAAGGCCTTATTATAACGACGGTGGGTCTCGGTGGAAGCGGCGATAATGACGGAGGAAAGGTTGCTTGCTTGCAGCCGACAAAGGCTCGCAAGAGGTGCACTGGCTGTTTCGGCGGGATACGGATGAGGAAGTGAAAAAAAAAGTCCCTCTCCAATAGTTTAGCATAATTCACTTACATCAGAAACCCTGAGACAGAAATTTATATCCTTCCACCTCTTGAAAACTTACATCAGGAACCCTAAAATAGAAACAAAATTATTTTTTCACCCTTCCACCTCTTCTAAAAGTGCCGATGGCAAGTCGCGTCCGCGCATGGATATATCCGCATGCGGGAGGAAAGAATAGCAACTTGGGATAAATAAGGAGTTGATTTGAGGAGTTGTTGGAGAGGGTTTTTATGATTTTGCCAAAAAAATAAGGATAGCAAATTGAAATACCAAATTGTTGGAGATGCTCTCAGCGATGGCGTCCTCGACCAGCTCTGGCGGCCCATATTAATGCATGGGCCTCCCGGCCTATATATGTAGAATCAGTCCAGCATATATGGTTCACAGAGATATGGGAGGGCCATGCAACTCGGGCCATGCAACTCAAATCCATTTCGAAGTGGATAGAGCCATACTCCCTCTATATCGAAAAAGAATGTCGTTTTGGACAGTGACACGGTCTTCAAAGTATAACTTTGACTTCATATTTTTATAAAAATACTTGTCATGAAGTGATATATTTATACTTTTATGAAAGTATTTATCAAGACAAATCTATTCATATGGTTTTGATGTTTTCAAACTTAACAATTTAAAAGTTATTTATGATTTATGTTTCTAATGCTTGACCAAAATCTTGTCCAAAATGACATTCTTTTTCTATATGGAGGGAGTATATATATGCTGATTGTGCAGATAGAGATATGGGCCGGGCCATGCAACTCAAATACACATCCGAAGTTTGTTATGGGCTTATGGTCAGGGTTATGCATGCCATTTTACACTTACATAAAAGCAAAGCAAGCCCGTGTTGCTCCAAAAAAAATTGAAAGCATGCCCGTGACAAGGCGTAAACAATTTCCTAGTAGTGATGTAAATATGCTACTAGTAATGCCGCTCTCAATAATCAAAGAAAGAAGAGCTAATTGTAAATATGCTACTACTAATGCCGCTCTCACCCTTGGGCTCCTTATCTTTGGACTCATTCTGTATATATTGATATGATTTCGTGTACCCTTGACAAAAATGGCGTAGCATGCAGGTAGTACTAGTGTCCATTGTTTAGTTATTACTTAACACGACGGGCCGGGCCTTCCTTCTCTTTTCTTTCTATTTCTATTAAAAATGCTAATAGTGGGTGCGGTAGGTCGATGAAAGATCATCGTAACTCCAGGAAAACAGGCCCATCACAGTCATGACAAAAAGTGGATTATGAAGCACCAAATCAGACAAGAAGCACAACTCCTCGGTAGCCAGCACAAAGGCTCTTCTATGTTGTCATTATTCCTGTACTACTAAGTCTATATTCTCAATATTTTTCCTGTGGAAAGGCAAGCCTTGAGAAGGATGTAGACCATTGTATAGTTGTCGTATATTGCCGACCAACTCCACTCACAAAGTGCAAACGGAGTGACTGACACAAAAGTAAGCTCAGCAGTTCATGACTATATGGATAATTAGAGAGTGAACACACTGTAAGGTACATTTTGCTAAGGAAGACACTACAACAGGAAGAATATAGCAACCAAGGGAGATAGACCCTCGGCAGATAGAGCTGACCCGATGCACAGACTATCGGGGTGGAAGCCTGAACTGTCCGCAGGTCACGAAACAACAAGAACATAAAATCACTTGTCGCCTGTCATGTGCTTGTTTGGGGCCCTCAGCCTGTAGGACCTTCTCGGCAGCGGCCCATGTTCGGCTTCAGTTGTTGTCGGACCTGGTACAGCACAGAAGCAAGGGCCGGCCAGGATAACACCTTCCTGCCGGTTTCCTCTAGTCTAGTCAAGTACTTAAATTGCTAAATGGTGCAGTAGGTTGCTGAAAGAACATGGTAACTTTAATAAGTATAAAACACTTAATTGTTGTAATCACAAAAGTGAATTATGAACGAACAACCAAACAAGTATACTGAAGCTTCGTGGAAACCAAGACGAAACTTCCGCTGTATTGTCTTTCCTAGGCATGGGCAAGCCCTTTGAGAAACAAGCCAACAGTTGATGACAGCGAGCTCCACCTTCAAAATACGACAACCGCAGTGGTTACAATATAAGCTCACTAAGTGATGGTTGCTACTATCTAGAAGTAACTAAAGATCGAGTAATGACGACTACACACACACGCAACACGCACACGCATGCACACGCGCGCGCACACTTAGTGACGAGCAAACCAGTAAAACAGGAAGACTATGACAACCAGGGGAGAACACGCTAAACCAGCAATGACAAGCAGAAAATATACTCCCCCTTCAAAAATTAAAAAAAAGTAGTTATAAAAAGTAAAATGCACCTTTCATGGCAGAAGTCTATGCACCCATAAGGCAAACTCCCCTTCAATTTCTTCTAGCTTTGCATAGTTTTACCTGTTATATATATGGCTACCATCTCCATTTGTAACTCAACTCCACACACACTTGCGTGCATCTCGTTTGATTCCATAAGGATCCGCTGAAGAGCCCCACACTTTGGTGGTTCCAGGCTTCCAGCCTCTCATATGCTTTGCACGAGGTTGGGATTTTCAGAAGCTCCTGTTCTCTGCTGCAGCAATAGGAAACTAAGGTAACGCTGCTGTAATCTCCTATCACTACTGGAAAGCCGAAATTCCCTGACGGTGGGGTAACCGTCAAGGAAAGGCAAAAAACACACAGGGAAATGAAAAATGAATTTTCCTGACGGTGCACCGCCAGGGAATAACCGCCAGGGGTAGCTCGACAGGGTAAATGTCATTTCCTTGACGGTTAACCGTCAGGGAAAGCCGATTTTTATTTACTGACGGTGGGAAACTCACAGAAAAATTACGTAACTGACAGGGAAATTGTTGTTTCCTTGCCGGTTTGAACCGTCAAAAAAATATGGATAACCGCCAGGGAAAAGAAATTGCTTGTTGGTTCAAAACCGACAGGGTATAAGATCATTTACCTTGACGGTAGCTATACCGTCAAAGAAAAGATATTTACTCTGTCGGTGGTTTTGTTTTCCTGTCGAGTCCTAACCGTCGAGGGAAACATATTTTCTCTGCCGGTTTCGTTTTCTCTGACGACGGCGGAGAATCGGGAACAATCTTTTCCCTGTCGGTTTTAAACCGTCAAGAAAACATATCACCCACAGAAAAATGGCAAGGAAGCCTTTCACATACAATTTAAAATAGATACATTTAATATAATATACACAGAACCATGGAGATATATACCAAGATAATACAATACACCAGCATGTATATAGATAGATTGATTAATCTAGCATAAATCCATTACATACATAGATGTCTTGTTTGCACCAACATTGCTAAATACATGAGATGTCCAAATATTTAGCATCCATCTACCCAGAATAACTTGTCCAAACATTTGGCATCAACATTACAGTCCCTACCACCACCAGTACTAGCTAAAGGTTAGTACTAGCTCAACAACCACACCACTAAGTACCAGCTGAAGGTTAGTACTGACCTAAGTGTATGCAGAGGCAAACACTTCCATCTCAGACATGTTTGTTAATATGTACAGGAAAGCAACCTTGCATTCCTCATTTGAGAGGCCACGGATACCCCTTGGACTAATGCATCGACCCGAGCATTTAAAAATTTCAAGGTCACATGTATCTTGAAATGTAGATGCGCCATCATCATAGCGAGGTATCTTGTTTCTTATTGAAGGAGCAGTGGATTTAAAATACAAGCTAAGATTATTTGTAACCTCTTCAACTAGAAATGCCTCAACCATGGCAGCTTCAACTCGAGCCTTATTTCTGATTTTCTTCTTAAGTTTCTGGATACACCTATGAAGTAAATACCCAAGGGTCAAGATCAATAAACTAAAGTCCTTTAATTTGGACAGCAGCTTACATGACTTATTTACATAATTACCTCTCATATGGATAACTCCAACGAGCAAGGACTGGCCCGCCTAATCTTGCCTCATAAGGTAGATGGATGATCAAATGTTGCATAACATTGAAGAAACCAGGAGGGAATATCTTCTCTAATTTGCAAAGAAGCATTGCAACATTTTGTTCCAGAGAATGGACAACATCTTTGCTAAGCTCTTTAGCACACAGTTGGCGATAAAAAGTAACTAAGCTCAGCCAAAGAGCGCCATATATTGTCGAGCAAGAACCCGCGGAACACAACAGCAAGCAACCGTTCAATAAAGATGTGGTAGTCATGACTTTTTAGGCCTAAAATCCTCTTTTGCTCATGGTCCACACCACGCCTTATGTTTGCAGCATATGCATCGAGAAAACTTTAAATCTCGGATCCATTTGAGAATGGTTGGCTTGTCATCTTTACCAATGCGAGAAGGGACCTCTTGGCCTATCCCACTTCCCATTGTTACCTTGCACCAAATGGAGCGACGGACGATTACAAATCAGAGCTAAATCTAGCCTAGCCTTCACATTATCTTTGGTCTTAGCTCGTATATCGAAGCATGTGTTCCATATGGCTTCACCATATTCTTTTCATTGTGCATCACATCAATATTGTGAGGTAGAAGAAGATTCTCGAAATATGGAAGCTGCCTAAAACAAAGTGCATGTGTCCAATGATGCAATTTTCCGTAGGTTGCTGAATCACCTACAAATTTATCCAAATGGCATTGCATTTCCTCTCCCGTTAAGATACTAGGAGGCTCATCAGAAACCCTAGTGTTCTTACGGAATGCATTTGCTTGTTGTCTAAATTCATGATCAATAGGTAAGAACTTCCTATGGCAATCAAACCAGCAAGCCTTATGACCATTATGTAGTGTAAAACCTTTGCACCCATATCCATATGGGCATGACAATCTACCATGTGTGCTCCATCCAAAGAAAGTCACCATATGCCATGAAATCATGGACAGACCAAAGGTAGGCTGCCCTTAATTTAAATTCCTTCTTTATCGAAGCATCCCAAGAATTAACACCTATCCATAGTTCCTGAAGTTCATCAACTAAGGGCTGCATTAGAACGTTCAACTTTTTGCCAGGGTGCTTAGGACCAGGAACAACAAGGGAGAGGAAAATATACTCATGTCTTAAGAGTGTGTCAAGAGGCAAGTTTAGTGGGGTCACAAAGACTGGCCAACATGAATAAGGAGCAGCATTTAGATTAAATGGTGTGAAACCATCAGTTGCTACTAGTCGCACATTTCTTCTATCCGATGCAAACTCGGGGTAGTCTTTATCAAATTTCTGCCAAGCTTCTCCATCACAAGGGTGCACCATTTTACCATTCGTTGAGGGACTAGGTGCATACATTAGTTTGGCTGTTTCGGCATGTAGATACAACCTTTGCAGCCTATCTTTGATGGGAAGATAACGCAAAACTTTGCGTGGAACTTTCTTCCCACCATCCTCATATCGATTGGCCTTACAAAAATCACATTTGTCTTTATTTTTATTATCTTTGTAGAAAAGCATGCAGTTGTTGTAGCACACATCAATTTTCACATATGGCATACCAAGACCCTCTAATAGTTTTCTTGATTGGTAGAAGTCATTAGGTAGCTTAGAATCTGGAGGAAGAAGTTCATGGACAATATCTAAGATGTCATCATATTCTGCAATAGACATGTTGTATCGTGACTTTACAGCAAGCAATCGAGCAACCCCGACATGCATGAGTGATTGGTTTTCTCATGCACCAACTCATCTGCACTAGCGACCATCCTATAGAAAGCTTTAGCATATGGTGTTGGTTCATCTACTGCAGGTGGATGGGCCCCAGCTAGATCAACTAGCATTTGATCCATATGGTCGGTCTCATCAAAACCCTCTATATTTGCTGCATTGTCAAATTCAGCATGACTAATAGTCCCCTCTCCATGCTCTGTCCATGTTTCATAGTCTTCCTTAAAACCATGCTTACACAGGTGCAATTCTATAGTTTTTCTTGGGTGTCTAAAATAGTTCCGACACTTGGCACAAGGACACTTGATAGTACCATTTTGAGCTACACCCGGAAATGCAAATGCATGATTCAAGAACTCAGTGCTTTCATTGATCCATTCATTAGAAAAATTACCACGCTGCCAACCACTATACATCCATGAACGGTTTGACATCTTAATAAGTTCTGTATTGAAAGATTAATTTATTAGATATCATATTTTCTGCGCAGTATTATTTTAGATAACAAAACAAACACAAAACAAAATGTACACTGCATGAAAATAGAGCATAGACCTACTTCTGCCTTTTTGATTTCTGATAAGAAATTTGTTGCATTGCTATCCTTTCATCATGGCAATAAGTGCAGCTCAACTAGTGGGCAATAGCAGTAGGACAGGAGATCTAACATGATGTGAACAAGGGTTCCCGATCTTCCGAAAGGTTCTGGTAACTCTCGATTTGACGAAAAACGAGACACAAGTCGATCCGGCTTCCGAACAAAGACGATCCGAAACCCCGCAATCGCAGTACCACGTCTTCTGGTTATCAACCGGCGTTGCACGGTTAACCTCGCCAAGAAGGCTAATCCTTGCCTGCGAATCGAAGAACACAAGCAAGAACAAGGAAGAAAGCAACCAATTTGCAAATGAATGATTAAGCTCACGAGTTGGGGTCTCACAAACCGATGAAACGGCGAAACTGTTCTTGACAGATTAATCTAAGCAAAACCCAACCCTAACTTGGGCGGCAGCTACTGTTTATAAAGAGTCTAAGGTCGTGCAAGACCCCTGGACGCACCCCCCTAATGAGTTCCAACTCGATACAAGGCCCAAAGACCAAAATACGACGTCGCAGCGTCAGGACAGATTCTGGACGTCACTTGTTTGGACGATTCCCGATGACTCCGGATGAATTTGGGCCTCCAACAAGACTCATTGGAAAGGTCTTTTCGTTATCTTTCTTTAGAGTCTAAGAACGTCCAATTCCGAGTCCGGATGCATCCTGGGCGTCCAATTTAGTACAGACTACTCCTGGACTCCGAGACGGATTCGAAGTCGACTTGGTCTGAGCCTCCACCTTGACTTGAGCGCCCTTGCTGGTCCTTCACGCCTCCAAGCCCTCCTCTATGTATCTCCCGTCCTCTCCATAATTTCTAATCATAATATAATCATTAGGTAGCAATCTATTCTCTAAATCATATAAAGAGTTACTTAGGAACGAGCTCACCAAATTTAATTGTCGCTACGAGCTCTTGTGATTGGACCTTGAATGTTCAGCGGAGGATCATTGAGTGTATCCGAAGGAGTGATGTCCTCATCATCCTCCCCCCTCTTGAATTGGAGTCGTCCTCGACTCAAGCTCATCTTCTTCTCCCAAGTATGGTGTCAAATCTGCAATGTTAAAAGAAGGACTAACCCCGAACTCGGGTGGCAACTCAAGTTTGTACGCATTATCATTTATTTTCTCAATAACTTTATAAGGACCAGCAGCTCTTGGCATTAATTTAGATTTACGCAGCTCTAGAAACCTATCCTTTCTCAAATGTAACCATACTTGAATCACCCGGCTCAAGTTTAATTTCTTTCCTACCTTCACTTCCAGCAATTCTATACTTTTCATTCATCTTTTCGATATTTTCTTTAGTTGTTTCATGCAACTTACGAATAAATTCAGCATGTGCGCTAGCATCATTATGGGTTCTTTCAGTGGTAGGTAAAGGTAAAAGATCAATAGGAGCACGAGGGTTAAAGCCATACACTACCTGAAAAGGACTTACCTTAGTGGTAGAATGTGTCGCCCGATTGTAAGCAAACTCCACATGAGGCAAACATTCCTCCCACATCTTTAAATTTTTCTTCAAAATAGCTCTCAACATGGTGCCCAAAGTGCGGTTCACTACCTCTGTTTGTCCATCGGTTTGTGGGTGACAAGTTGTAGAAAATAACAATTTTGTACCCAACTTATTCCATAGAGTGCGCCAAAAAATGACTCAAGAATTTTGCATCACGATCTGAAACAATAGTACAAGGCATACCATGCAAGCGAACAATCTCTTTGAAAAAGAGGTCAGCAATAAAGACAGCATCATCACTTTTATGACAAGGTATAAAATGCGCCATCTTAGAAAATCGATCCACAACAACAAAAATGCTGTCCCTCCCCTCTTAGTCCTAGGCAATCCCAAAACAAAGTCCATCGAAATATCGGCCCAAGGAATAGAAGGAACAGGAAGAGGCATATACAAACCATGTGGATTCAAGCGAGACTTAGCCTTTTGACATGTAGTGCAGCGTGCCACGAACCGCTCAACATCTCTCCTCATCTTTGGCCAAAAGAAGTGTGTGGTCAACATATCCTCCGTCTTCTTAGCACCAAAATGCCCCATCAAACCTCCTCCATGTGCTTCCCCGCAACAACATTAGACGAACAGAACCAACTGGAATGCATAGACGGTTAGCTCTAAACACAAAACCATCATTGATCACAAACTTGTTCCATGTACGTCCCTTTTTACAATTCAGCAACACATCTTTAAAAAACAGGATCAAGCACATATTGTTCTTTTATTGATTCAAGTCCAAAAATTCTACAATCAAGTTGGGACAAGAAAGCATAGCGTCTAGACAAGGCATCGGCAATCACATTATCCTTCCCCTTCTTATGTTTAATAATATAAGGAAAAGATTCAATAAATTCAACCCACTTAGCATGCCTACGATTCAGATTATTTTGAGAGCGAAGATACTTAAGCGATTCATGATCCGAATGTATAATAAATTCTTTAGGCCACAAATAATGACGCCACGTCTCTAAAGAACGTACAAGTGCATACAATTCTTTATCATACGTAGAGTAATTAAGAACAGGACCATGCAATTTTTTTTTTTAAAAAGTATGCAACAGGCTTACCTTCTTGCATCAAAACACCTCCAATGCCAATTCCACTAGCATCGCATTCTAGCTCAAAAGTCTTACCAAAGTTAGGAAGTTGCAGCAATGGTGCGTGTGTGTAAGCTTGTCCTTCAAAGTGTCAAAGGACTCCTCTTGTGCCTTACCCCAATGAAACACCACACCTTTCTTTGTCAACTCATGCAATGGGGCAGCAATGGCGCTGAAATCCTTGACAAAGCGGCGATAAAAACCTGCAAGACCAAGGAAACTTCTCACACGTGTGATACTTGTAGGCACCGCCAACTCTTTATGGCTTCAATTTTCGTCTCATCCACTTGAATTCCCCTGTGGAGTAACAACATAGCCAAGAAAAGAGACTCGATCCGTGCAAAAGATGCACTTCTCAAGGTTACCAAATAAACGTGCATCACGCAAAAGCATTAAAAACAGCACGTAAGTGTCCCATATGTTCATCCAAAGACTTGCTGTAAATCAGGATATCATCAAAGTAAACTACCATAAATCGTCCAATGAAAGTTCTTAAAACCTCATTCATTAAGCGCATAAAAAAGTACTAGGTGCATTAGTCAAACCAAAAGGCATTACTAACCACTCATACAACCCGAATTTGGTTTTAAAAGCTGTTTTCCATTCATCTCCAAGTTTCATTCTAATTTGGTGGTAGCCACTACGCAAGTCTATCTTTGTGAAAATTACAGAGCCACACAACTCATCAAGCATGTCATCAAGCCTAGGAATTGGATGACGATATCTAATAGTAATATTATTAATGGCTCTACAATCAACACACATACGCCAAGAACCATCTTTCTTAGGAACCAAAATCACAGAACGGCACAAGGACTAAGGCTCTCACGTACATACCCGCGGTCCAAAAGCTCTTGGACTTGTCGCTGAATTTCCTTAGTCTCCTCGGGGTTGGTTCGATAAGCAGCTCGGTTTGGTAGTGTTGCTCCCGGGATCAAATCAATTTGATGCTCTATTCCTCTCATAGGTGGCAGCCCCGGGGGTATCTCGGCTGGAAAAATATCCTCATACTCCTGCAAAAGGTTAGTGACAACAGAAGGCATCGAACTAACAACATCTTCAAGCGAAAACAAGGCTCGCTTGCAAACCAAAGTATAGCATATATCATCATCAGAAATTTCAGCAAGATCAGTTTTTGTTGCAAGCATAGCAGCACCCTTGAATTTAATTCCCTCAACCTTAGAATTAGGCGCCGACTTATCTGTTTTAGGTGTGTAAATAGAATTAGCAACTTGCTGATTTTCAGATTTAGCATCATGCAAACTAGCAAATAAGTTTTTTTTCAACTTGTACAATTTCAGCAGGTGTCATAGGAACCAAAGTAATTTTTTTTTTCTTTATGCATAAAAGTGTAAGTATTACTTCTACCATGGTGCATAGCATCATTATCAAATTCCCAAGGACGACCCAATAAAAGTGAACAAGCTTCCATAGGTACCACATCACAATCAGCATAATCAGTATAGGACCCAATGGAAAAAGAAACTCTGCAAGTTTGTGTTATCTTAACTTTGCCCGCATCATTAAACCACTGTAGGTTATAGGGATGGGGGTGTTGGCGTGTGGCTAAGCCAAGCTTCTTGACCAAATCTGAACTCACCAAATTTTGACAACTACCTCCATCAATGATGACACGTGCTCGCCGATTGTTGATGACGAAGAACAGCTGGAACAAGTTATGGCGTTGCAGCTTCTCTCGGTTGTTGTACCTTTGTGCTTTGGCGCCACGCTGCACAATGACGCTTCTGTAGGTGGTCGTGTCATCAGTACCCAAAACTTCATTGTCCACCTCCACAGCCGGATCTTCTTCATCCTCTTCCTCAATGTCAGAGGCGCTGATGTACCCATCGTCTGTAGCAATGTATGCCCGCTGACTAGGGCAATCCTTCTGCACATGACCGAATCCTTGGCAGCGGTGGCACTGAATGCTAGGAGTGCGCCCTGTTGAAGCAACGGAGGATGCACTCTTCGAAGGTTCCTGCAAAGAATTTTTACCTGAACCGGATGTCCGCGAAGTAGGTGTCTGTCTGTTCGTTGGTAGAGGCGCCCGAAAAGAGGATGCCTTGGGAAGCCCCAAGGAGGACGCCATGCGTGGAGTGTACGAGGTGCCAACCTTGCCTTTGCCCCCGCTTATTACGTCCCCTCGCAACTCCTTCTCTGCAAGCATAGCAAACTGAAACAACTGGTTGACAGTGTTAAAATCCTTATAATCAACTATGTTCTGAATTTCCTCCCTCAATTCTGAATAAAAACGAACAATAGAATCCTCGGTTCCCTCTACTATACTACAACGCATCAATCCTTTCTGAAGCTCACCATAGTAATCCCGCACGATTTATCTCCCCGTTCTAAGCGCATCAATTTCTTACGTAGATCCCTATGATATGATGGCGGCACAAATCTATCACGCATAGCAACCTTAAGCTCTTCCCAAGTTCTAGGTTGGCGCTTATCTGCAACTAAACCTGTCCCACCAAATGATAGCAAAATCTTTAAATTCACTAGTGGCTTGTCTAATTCTATGTTGCTCGGGCACAAGGTGGGCACTAAATTTTTGCTCTACCGTCATCTCCCAATCAAGGTATCCCTCAAAGATCATAATGTCCCGAAAAAGGAGGTATGGTAAACTTGACCTTAGCATAAGGATCATCAGGAGCATGAGCACGATTACCTCGATGGCGGTTGCCACCCATACCTGTGGTGTTGTTACGAAGACGTTGACGTAATCTATTTTCCCTTGTCGCTGCTTGATCAACATTACCATTGGTGTCATAGATCTCATCACCGGCGTCGCCGCCTCCATTATCTTCTTCAGGCAAAGGCTGAACTTCTACGGCGACTACCCTCAGCCGGCCGGTGTGGACAATCGTTTGTCCAATCTCTCAAGTGTGTTGCCGATCTTGAGTTCAATGAGCGCAGCGATTCACAGCCTTTGTGACCGCCTCGTTCATTTCCTTTCGAGCATTACTTACAACAGATTGTAGTTGGTCTTGGCTGACACACTCTGAGAACTCTTTGGGAGAACTAGCATCGTCATCACCTGCCATTGTAGACACAAAACACAAGCAGCAAACGGTGAAGGTTATCCCTAAAAGTTCTACTATGAACGGTGGAGTGGTGTCTCTCAGGATCGACAAACTAATTACTTCTTACCAAGCTCTCACAAATGTTCTTACCAAAGAAGGCAAAGGACACCGGGAAGTCGTAGACCACGATTGCGTGGAATGTCAAACCTGTCTTTGTCTAGAAGAATGTGGAGCTTGGAAGGCACACAAAGAGACAGATAGTATATCTGGAACACAAGTCAGAGACAGATAGTAATGCTGAATTATAGTCCACAGTGTTCGTTCTTGTTGTCGGCCTAAAATGCTCCAAGTTCTAGATGTGTGTGACCAAATAAGATGAAGGAAAAAAACAAGTATGATGGATAGCAAAAGCACTAGAAACAAGGCACAACACCGACAACTGAGCTCGGATTTTTCCTTTTTCCTGAATTTTCCCCGGATTTTTGCAAAAGGCACTAGTAGAAATCAAACTTTTTTATTTTTTCACTATTTTTTTATATTTTTCTCTGAACAAGGATCCCAAAAGATGCAACCACAAAAATTGGCACCTACAACCGAGAGGTGGGATGTGGTCTCTGAGAAATTCAAAGACGTTCTCTCGAAAAGCGTGCGAAAACCTTGATAATTTTTTTTTTTTATTTTCCCGAATTTTTTTTGCAATTTTAACGAAACCAAACAAGCGTCCCCTAAACTGCAACACCGATCACAGGTATTCGCCAGATGATGTAAGGAGAGCTGCGATGCAGGCGAAATAACAAATTGGTCGGCAGACTATCTAGGGTTAGCGCGGGCGAGAGATCATACAAGGCGGCTAGCGGGGGCAAGTCGAGTAATGTGGTGGCTTCGACTTGTGTTTGGGGATGGTGGATAGGGTAGATACGATTAACAAAAACTCACACAATGGACTCTAGCACGACCTAACCAGCAACAAGACCTCGACCAGGACACAAAGTCAACACGACGTACTCTGAAACTGAAATATGCAAAGGCTATGGCGCGGAAGGTTATAGGACATGAAAATAATATGGCAAAGGGACTATAGGACGAAGGCGAAACACTCAAAACTAAGGTGGGATATGAACCCGACGGTATATCTGAAGCTCTGATACCACTTGATGTGAACAAGGGTTCCCGATCTTCCGAAAGGTTCTGGTAACTCTCGATTTGACGAAAACGAGACACAAGTCGATCCGGCTTCCGAACAGCACGATCCGAAACCCCGCAATCGCAGTACCACGTCTTCTCTGGTTATCAACCGGCGTTGCACGGTTGACCTCGCCAAGAAGGCTAATCCTTGCCTGCGAATCGAAGAACACAAGCAAGAACAAGGAAGAAAGCAACCAATTTGCAAATGAATGATTAAGCTCACGAGTTGGGGTCTCACAAACCGATGAAACGGCGAAACTGTTCTTGACAGATTAATCTAAGCAAAACCCAACCCTAACTTGGGCGGCGGCTACTGTTTATAAAGAGTCTAAGGTCGTGCAAGACCCCCTGGACGCACCCCTAATGGGTTCCAACTCGATACAAGGCCCAAAGACCAAAATACGACGTCGCAGCGTCAGGACAGATTCTGGACGTCACTTATTTGGACGATTCCCGATGACTCCGGATGAATTTGGGCCTCCAACAAGACTCATTGGAAAGGTCTTTTCGTTATCTTTCTTTAGAGTCTAAGAACGTCCAATTCCGAGTCCGGATGCATCCTGGGCGTCCAATTTAGTACAGACTGCTCCTGGACTCCGAGACGGATTCGAAGTCGACTTGGTCTGAGCCTCCACCTTGACTTGAGCGCCCTTGCTGGTCCTTCACGCCTCCAAGCCCTCCTCTATGTATCTCCCGGTCCTCTCCATAATTCCTAATCATAATATAATCATTAGGTAGCAATCTATTCTCTAAATCATATAAAGAGTTACTTAGGAACGAGCTCACTGTAAATTTAATTGTCGTGCGAAAACTCTTGTGATTGGACCTTGAATGTTCAGCGGAGGATCATTGAGTGTATCCGAAGGAGTGATGTCCTCATCATAACATTTTTATTTTCTTCAGTAATGCTAGTACCATTCGCAAAAAAAAAAAAGAATGCTAGTAACGATATCTATCGGATCCTTTAAATTTATAGTACACTACTACAGATTTGTCTATTAGTGGCGGTTCAAAACCCCCCTTCACTGGCGGATTTTGAACCGCCACAACCAAAGCGCCAGTGATGGGGGGTAGCCATCAGTGGCGGTTCTTGAACCGCCAGTGATGGCTATCCCATCACTGGCGGTTCTAAACTACATCTTCACTGGGGCGGTTCTAAACTTGAACCGCCAGGTGTTTACCCCACATCGGTGGCGGTTCTAAATACGAACCGCCACTGTTGGCATTCATCAACAGTGGCGGTTGATTTATTCAACCGCCAGTGTTCATGTACTTGAACAATGGCGGTTTTGAACTGCCAACCAACCGCCGATGATCACTAATACATCACTAACGGTTTCAATTAAGGTGGCGATGATGGTTTCTATTTTTTTGTTTTTATATTTGCCATGATATTGCGCTATCAGAAACTAAACACATCGAGATTATGATTACATTGAAATTGTCCTAATTAAAATATTACATAGAAATTGTAGTACTTAGAGTATTGCAATACATCGAGAATCCTATTACAACAAATATCACAAATGGTGAATTTAAAGTGTAGGACTTAAAGACAACAATATTAAATTATCCTCTTCCTCAATCTCGTAATCATCATATCGGCAACCGGCTCCTCCTCAATCTCTAGATTCATATTTTGTTGGGCATGGTGTACACTTGCACTTGCTCTTGCACCATGCATCACATAAATAGCTGCTTCTTCCGATTCGAATCTTTTGAAGCAGGCACCCGGGTAGCTGTTCACTTGACGATGGCATGCATCCCATGTTGTGTAAATCCCTGGATTGCGCCCAACCCAAACTACATAGTGTGCCATGGTTGCCTATATCCATTCAAGCAATATTTTTTTAGAACCATTAATACTTTTTCTGAATAATAGCATCATGTCATCATAGTAGGTGATCAAAGCATTGACAACTACCAAGACTATGAGACATTTTCAATCAACCATTAATTGGTTTATGCTCTTTGTCTGAAAAAACAGCATAAAAGTGTTGGTTGTTAGAACGAATATAAAGTAAATCTGAATATTTGCAAGTGACTGAAAAAATGACTATTCCATTGGCAGCATACATTTCTTAAATAAGAGCATTATAAAAAGGTTATATGCTAGCGGATTAGCTTCTTACATGGTCACTTGCTGCAGTACTGCTACTCTTGTGCTGAATGGAACTGAGGTCCTGCACCCTGGTTGGTCTGTTGCGCTCTTTACCTGAAAAATGGAACCAAGCTGCTGCTCACAGTGCTGAACCTACAACACTGGGAAAGATAGAAGGAGTGCAGGCAAGTGAGCGAGCAGATGAAATGAAAATTCATTTCGAAGGCACAGTTGCAGAAAGATGAACTGAACAGCTAGTAATTCGATATTATTGATTTGTCCCTTCCAGTTAGCACAAATAATCAAAGGAACATGTTGATGCATGTTGGTCTTTATTTCTCCAATTGGAAACTCACAAAAATAGAAACTTCAGACCATTCCAATAATTATCCAATAATTATATATAACAAAGCAAATTGGAAGCAGTAGTCCACAAACCATCTTTCTGGTGATGCACTCTAAAGGATGTGCAACATCAGTCAGTTCCACGGCTAGATCACCACACAAGGAAAATCTTACCAATGCAACCAAAATGGACTAACCAATGTCAAACTCGCCTTCTTCTCGACCACAGGCAGTCATGGGATTTGCATGGTATGCACAAATAGAAAAAAAAACATTGAGCAATCATTAAAACTGCATAGAACTTGCTGTTGCCTAAGAGACATTCCGCCCGAACATCTTGTGTGCACGAGCAGGAAGAGCTCACCCCGGCGGTGGTGTACCTGGCTTCCGCGCGCTCCAAGTGTTCAGTGACGAGATGCGGGGAGTCGAGGTGGTGGTTGCCTGGTTGGAGTCGAGGTAGTGGTTGGAGTCGAGGTGGTGGTCGCCGGCAATGGTGGTTCACTGTTGGAGTGACGGTGGTGCCCCCGGCGCGGTGGTGGTGCCTCGGGCGCGCCGGCCGCTAAGGGAGGGGAGGGGGGCGCGGGGGCTCGGTGGCGCGCGGCCAGCCGTGGAGCGCGCAGCCGGAGCTCCGGGGCTTGGGGGCGCGCAGCCGGAGCTCCCCTGCCGGGCGGTGGTGCTCCCGGGCGCCGCTGCTTGTCGCAGCAGGGGTCGGAGCCAACGGCGTCGGGGTGGGGAAGGGAGCGCGTCGCTGCTCGGGGGCAGGGAGGTCGGCGTCGCGGCGTGTCCCGGCGTCGCGGCGTCTCCCGGCGTCGTGGAGAAGGGACGGCGGCAGCCTCGTATGGACTGTGTGCCCGCCTTGTGGCCCGCCCGCCGTCAATACATATACAAAAAGGCATCGGTGGCGGTTGAAAACCAACAACCGCCACTGATGTGGGAGCATCTGTGGCGGGTGGCCCAACAACCGCCATCGATGGTAAAGCATCGATGGCGGGTGGTGTTGGACCCGCCAATGAAGCTTGCAAATGAATAATTAGGGTTTCAGTTCTATTTTCAAACGCAAATACTGGGTTAGTCCGGTTGGTTAACTCACTTTACTCCCAAAGTATAGGTCGCCGGTTCGATTCCAACACGTGGCCATATTTGGCCATTTTTTTGATAGAATAGGATATTAAAAATTTAAAATAATTCTCGTATTTTTTTGAACACTTTATTTTTTATGGATAAAACATCACTGGCGGTTGGTAATCCAAACCGCCAATGATGTTCGAAGTTGTTCATCATGAACACATCATTTTTTTTTCACTGGATTAAATCTATTCGTCAATATTGTTCCAGGTTTTTCTCCCTCATACTAACTCCAAATCCGGTGATTTTTTTTTCTGCATTTGTATAAAATAATTCTCTACTATGTGGTTGATTTGATATTAGCATTGGACTTCAGTTTAAAACATTTAATTTTCAATTTCAAATGATGGCATGTGTAGATGACATTTTTAAGTCATATTTGATCCCAAATGAAAAAAGTCATAGAAACATTATTTATAGATACCATTAAAATGAGCAACTTTTATTCTTATATGTTTTCCATTTGACCTAATTTTGACATCCTAAGTGTTTGATTTTCAAAGTAAACTTGTTAGGACTAATCTTTGGGGAATTAGTTGAGGTCAAATTTGAAAGTGGTGAACATTAAAGTTGCATAACTCATCAATATCTACAACTTTTATTTTGGTCATGACCTCATTTGAGCAAATTTAGATACATGTTGTTCACAAAATCCACATTTAAACACAAAGTATATGGTTCATGGTGAGATATGTAGATTTTGTGAACAACGTGTATTTAAAATTGCTCAAATGAGGATATGGCCAAAATAAAAGTTGTAGATAATGATGAGTTATGAAACTTTGATGTTCACCACTTTCAAATTTGAGGGCAATTGATGCTCCAAATTTAAGTCCACATAAGTTGACTTTATAAATCAAACACTTAGTATGTCAAAATTAGGTCAAATGGAAAAATTGTAAGAATAAAAGTTGTATATTTTAATGGGAACTATAAATAATGTTACTATGACATTTTCATTTGGGGTCAAATAGGACTGAATAATATGAATAAAACATGCCATTATTTGAAATTAAAATTCAAATCTTTCAACCTGAAGTCTAATACGAATATCAAATGAACCAGAGAATAGAGAATTATTTTTGATGAATGTAAAAAAAATCATCAGATTTGGAGTTAGTACAAGGGAGAAAAACCTGCTACAATTTTAAGCAACATTTTTAATCCAGTGAAAAAACAACAAAATAATGTGTTCATAATGAACAACCGCACGTGGCCAGCAACATCACTGGCGGTTTGGATTACCAACCGCCAGTGATGATTTATCTATTAAAAACAAAAAAAATATGTGATTCCTAACGATATCCACACATAGCTCAATTGGTTCAGTGCTTTCCCTCCTTAGCAGCAGGTCGTGAGTTCGAATCACGAGCCCGCCCCTTGGGGCCTATTTTTTTTTCATATTATTCTTTTTTATTTTATAACCGTCAAATGCATTCAAAAAAAAGGGCCGCAAAGGGCTAGGTCTAGGAATCGAACCCACGACCGATTGGTTGGGAGGGAAGTGAGTTTACCAAATGAACTGAGTAGAATTTGCATTGGATAAGTATTCGAAACCCTATGTATTCCTGAGAGGAGTGGAGGCCTTTTGTACTATGGTACATCACTGGCGGTTTGTTTCTCAAACCGCCAGTGATCAACGCTGGTCACTGCCGGCATGCATCAAACCGCCAGTGATGTAGAGGCTTCAGTGGCGGTTTGAGTTTAGAACCGCCACTGAATCTTCAGTGGCGGTTATAGCCTCAAACCGCCACCGAAGCCTACCTTCACTGGCGGTTGATGGCCTCCCAGGCCACCCGGCCAATCATTGAAACTTTCAACCGCCACTGAAGATCATCAGTAGCGGTTGGTTAAATACCGCCACTGATAGACCGCCACTGAAGGTCAAATCTGGCGTAGTGGTAGCACACCACAACCTGTCATGCCGATAGTTGCAACATGCAAGTGCAGTTATGTTATGTAATGCACACATGACGCAATGTACCTCTAAACTGAATCATAGCCAAATGACACAAGTATAATGTACGCGAACAGCATCACAAGAGAAAAAAACAAAGGCTAACCTTGATTCTGGAAGCAGGAAGCTCCTCACGGACCCTTCACCACCAGCGTGGATCTTCAGTCACGGCCTTCTCCGATCTGGTGTCGCTGCTTCCGCCGCCGGACCTCTGCTGCTCGTAGGCGTGCGGTAGGAGCAGCAGAAGTGTGTTCCTCGCCGGAAACTGAGGAGGACTCCAATGGTGTCTGGGCAGCTGCAGTGTCCAATCCGTCGGCGTGGAGGAACCACAGGGGAGAGCCGCGGCGGCGTTGAGTCACAGAGGGGCGGCTTTGGGGCGGATGGGGCGGGGAGCGGCGTGGGAAGGCGCACGCGGCGTCATGTCCAGTGCGCGGAGGAGCTGCTCGTGGAAGGCACCCGCGGGCGTGGGGAGGGCGCGGAGGAGCGGCGGCGTGGGGAGGGGGCGCGGAGGAGCGGCGGCGTGGGGAGCGGCGGCGCGTGGGGGAAGGAGTCCGACCCGGAGAAAGATGTGCGGGCTGCAACGCTGGGGGGCAGCCGCGGGTGAATGGATAAGATTTTCCTTTTTTTCCTTTTTCTTTTTTTTTCCTGCCTTGTCTCAGATAGCGGGAGTGGAAATTTTGGCGGGACGATAGCCCGCCTCTCAATCTTTTGGAGGGATGGCCGAAACTTCTGGCGGGTTTGTTCCCAAATGTAATATTTTCACATCTCTCAGATAATTTCTCTGTGTGTAATTTAAATCACCGTCAGGGTAAATATCAAAACCGACAGGGTAATTATTTATCCTGTCGGTTTCTTGCACCTACAGATTAATTCGAAATTCCCTGGCGGTTATGAATTTTCCCTGAGTGTTTTCTGAAAACCGTCAATAAAATGAAATTTACCCTGACGGTTTCTTCAATAACCGACAAAAAAAATCGACACCGTCGGGGTATTTCGACTTTCCAGTAGTGTATCAGTCCTTATATCATTTCCTGCCCAAGCTAGCAATGAATATATACTTATTAAGGTTAGTAGCTTATCAGAATTGCTTATATTTACTCTTTCTCTCAAATTTCTTTGAAGTCAAATTAACACAATACATGTTTATTTAGACACATCCTTTTTTTTCCTATTAATTGTGATAAACTCTAGTTACGTCTTTTCTATCCTTATTCATAGTTTCGCCTTTGAATATAATTTGACCTCCACATGTGCTCGTCATGTGGTTGGTTGAAATCTCAATTTGAGCTATGTGTTTGATGTTGAACTAAACATGATCATGGCTTTGTACAGCATGTATGTATACATTTGGAGTTAGTTTTAGATTAACAATGGTAGAAGTGGCTAATTTACAAGCACATCTATAGGTATTTTTGGGTTACTTTTTTTTTTATAATGGTAGCAGGAGTTCCCAATATAGAACCTCCCAATTTAGGATTTTTGTCAAGAATGAAAAAAAAATCCATCTTAAACCATTCCCAATCCTATTTCCCAATCATTTCGTGTTTGGACAAGTAGACTGATCGCACGGTATATATCCACACGCCTCCCATCATGTTTGTATCTACGTGCCAATCAAAAGGTGGAAGGGCGTGGGAAAGAATAAAGAGTGGAAAGAGGTTCCTGATGCAAATGTACAAAATAGAAAGAATGCATACAAGTGATTAGGGTAGTTTAGAAATAGTACTTCCTCCATCACAAATTATAAGACGTTTGACTTTTTTTACTCTAAGTTTGACCATTCGTCTTATTCAAAAAATTTGTGCAAATATTGCTAAATTTAAGTTATTTTTGAAGAACTATCATTAATAAAGCAAGCCATGACAAAAGAAATGATATCTTGCAAATTTTTTTTTTGAATAAGATGAGTGGTCAAACTTGATGTTAAAAAAGTCAAACGCCTTATAATTTGGGATGTATATGTTGTAGGAGTGAATTATTGGAAACTGTTAGAGGTGGACTTATTTATTCCTCCTAATATTTTTTTGGCAAGTTTAAAAACTATGGTTTTGGAGGAAATTGGAAAATTGTTGTGGCGATGTTCTAAGTTATATATAAATATGGAGGCTTATTATTTTTTAAGAAAATACTGACATGTGAGCAATTTATAAGCACATCGTCTCTAAGTATTTTGGTTTAATTTCTGCAAAGATTTACAATTTATCTTCTCTTCTAACAACCTGTCTCTCATGAGAATGAACATGAATGCTCTAAACTAATGTTTCTTGTAATTAAGATAAGATTCCATCTATATGCTTTGGGCTCCTTGCTTCTATTATATGTGCATCAAATCAATGTACGTAGTTCTCATTATTTTGTATCCTCAGCAGATAAATAAATTAATCAGCTCCGATCCTCCTCGGGTTGTAACTTGATGGCACTAACTTCAGCCGTCGTTGAAGAGGGTGTGAGCAAAGCGTTCTCGTACTTCTCAACCAATCTTGAGGAGAAGGCATCCAGAGGAGATATCATAGACAGGATCGAGATGGCAGTCTCTCGGATAGAGTTGGTCCTTGAGAATACCGGAAAGAAAGTAATCACATCTGTCGCCTTGATACGTAGATGGAATTTTTTCAAGCGGAAGTATATGGATGGGATGCACCTTCTCACAATCCGCAGCAGCAGCTGGATGGCCAAGTGGTGGTAAGGTGTTCCTCATACTTTCTTCAAATGGCTAATAGAGCTGCAAATTTGTCCATCGTCTCTTCTCTTGTTGGCTTGAGCAGCAAGGAGCGGCTGAATTCCGCCGTTGCCCAAAAATTTGAGAGGTGTGCAGACTGGGCTGAAAAGTTTATAGCAGATGTGGAGTCCAGGTGCCCGCTGTGGCATGGCACCTTCGGCTTCCCATTTGTCGGGCATCTTTTCCAAGGGAAAACTCTCAGTTATAAAATAATCGAAGGAAGAAAGGAGCATGGGCCTTGTTCAGTTCGTAAAAGTTAGAAAAAGTTGCAACTGTAGCATTTCGTTTGTATTTGGCAAATATTGTCCAATCGTGGTCCAACTAGGCTCAAAAGATTCGTCTTGTAATTTACAACAAAACTGTGTAATTAGTTATTTTTTTCACTAACATTTAATGCTCCATATATAGGGTAGAAATTGATGTGATGGAGAGAGAGTGGAAAAACTTGCAACTTTCATGCGAAGAGAACAAGGCGATGGTTTATTTAGGCTAGTCCCAGTGGGAGTTTCATGGCACAGTTTCATATGCATCCAGATTTTGGAAACAGTGCAGAAGAGTTTCATCCTCATGAAACTCTCTCTACTCCCATGAAACTTTCACAGTCTCTCTCTTAATAAATACTGTGCCACATCAGCCTATTTAATGCCCATGAAACTCTATGAAACCCCCATTGAGATTAGCCTTATGGGCCCTGTTATTTTGGAAGGGCGTGGCGTAGAAGCATTGCTAGTCTATAAATATTTTGATCCTGAGAGATTAGATAAAAGTTTCTGCATATGCTTGATGCTACGGATCTCAGAAAGCACAGACATAGTAGGGATTGCTGTACATTGCTTACGGTCATCTGCATCACTGCTGAACCCTGCTGTTTCCCAAGATGCAGAGGGACAACTCACCCGGGTACATAATTTTCAGGACATTTCATATTCATATGATCCTCTCTGGTTTGATATTGGGTATCCTGGATGGACACATTTTTTCCGCTCAGATCCACTATGTTGTCACACACTGAATAGACACGAGCCTAGTGTCGTCAACAGCATCATCTCATCCGAGCAATCACAAATATTTCCAGAGCAGACTAATATATTTGCTTTCGAACGCTATGTTCCAATGAAAGCGTGCAGGTTGGCGAGCATGTCGGACGGTGGGCCACAACCTCTTGTGATCAGATATGGCTTCACACCTCATTTCATATCTCCATACAAGCTGGAAGCAAATTGGACTGTTGAGATGACGCTACGTAATAAGGAAGGACTTGGACATTCTAGTATAGTTGGTAATAGTAATAGTATACAAGAAGACTTTGATATGGCAAGGCTCGCCATAACCGACTTTCTCACTGATGAACCTGAGGTCACAGAAGGTGGACTGCTGTGGTTCTCCAAACATGGTGCTGTATGGTTGCAGGTGGAAAAGCCACGCGCAGATATAGTAACTGCACCTAAAGCCAGCCGCAGGTACGAGACCCGCGGGAGCGCTAAAAAGAGAAAGATGTAGCTAGGATTACAGTAGGAACGTGTACTAGCATAACATCTAGCTAGTGCTCTTCTTTTGCTCAATGTAACATGAATATACCTGGTACTATATTTTGACAAAAATAAATGTAATTTTTACCGGCTACTAGCTGATTTATGAAGTGTAGAATGTAAACAATCTTCATAAAGTCTCATAAAATTTCTCCGATCTGTCACAAATCTGAAAACATCTTTCACCAATCCCTATTGTCTGAATCCTTATTTTTGTCGTTGCTGTCCTCAGCCTCCTCAGACCTCCATGGGCCTTCATGGAATTGGATGGCCCATAAAATCTTCAATTGTCTAGTTGGAGCGCATATAATAATGGAAGAACCAAATGAACAGTCACGATGAAGAGGAATATCTGCCACTCCCTGGTCTGGCTTCCACCATATCCACCCTAATACAGCAGAGGGCCACTTATTCCAGAGGCACCCGACAAACCTCTTTTTTCACGACCGTGCTGTACCACGTATTTCATTAAGCGAAAAGAGAGTTTTGTTACAAAGCAAAGGGCATCCCAGTAATCCCAAGATTACCAAGTTCTCGGCACCTTGAGAAGCAAAGGTACCCGACAAACCTCTTAATTGCATGGGCATTATAGATCAAGGTTCTTTTCCACCCTTTGCTTTGTCTCCATAATCTTGACATACACAATAAATGTTTATTGAGGAATTAAGGTGTGGTTATATAAGCTGAAATATAATCATGAAGAATTTTTCTTATATCATGATAAGGGCAAGTAGCGAGTATAACAAGAGCAGCCAGAATTTTACTTGTGGAAAATTGAACTATAAGTGAACTGAAATTATTTATTCTATAAGATAAATAGTTAGGTAAGTTCAGTTTCTAGCGCAGGCTGGGGACAAGCAGCTTGAAAATAACTCGTTGGCTGAACATTTTAACTGAAACATACATTTCGTTTTGGCAGCTACACCTTAACTCTAGACCAAGATCACTAATACTACTTTCACTGAAACTTCCCGAAGTGACTGACTAATTACCTAGTGGTTGTGCTTGATAGATGAAAACTATCCACATCATTTACGGCCGCATATAATGTGCTCGTCTAAAAGTGAAGTGAGACAGTGTGAAGGAATAACCAAAGAATATTCCTGTGATGTGATGGGGCAGAATCCAGCAGGAGCGGCCAGGGGACCTATAACCGTGTTCAGAATTTACGTGGCATCTTCATCCTTGTGCCATTATCCAAGGAACAAACCGCATCCTGTACACAGCATTTCCCTGAACTTCACTATTTGAAGGGAAAACTCTCTGGTATTATCATTTGGAGCAGGGAATGAAAGAACCTGCATTGAGGTTTCTTCATATGGCCTACACATATTCTGATGAGCGTGGCATGGAGGCAGTGCTGGCGTACAGTTATATATGACGATATATAGCACAATGACTTAGAAAAATTTCACTCTGCTGTTGTTGCTACGACTATCAGAAAGCACGCACATTGTTGAGGTGGCTATTTTAAAGGCTTGCAATTATTGACATCTGAATTAAAACTTGCGGCTGAACTTGCAATGGGAGAACTCACCCTACTATATATGGGCCTCCATGCATGGGTGTGGACATTCAAGAGTGGTATACTATATCAACCTGAGTTTTTTCGCTCAGACGCCCAGTATGTTGCCAAGGAAGTAGGCACAGACTTTGTGGCAACAACACGTCTCAGTCAGATGTACTCTCGGCCCAGAGCAACTCGCTCATACTTTGGGGTTTTCAGTGCTACTATACTCCCTCTGTCCCTTTTTATTTGTCGCCGTGGGATGCGTGCCACAAATCTATACCTAATAATAAAGAGGGAAGAGTTTCTCCCCCCCATTTTACAAATCTATACCTAATAATAAAGAGGAAAGAGTTTCTCCCCCCATTTTTTGGTCCGGCCCTCTCCCAACTATGATGAAATAAATAAATAAAACCACCACTTATCTCATACTTAGTTTGGAATTGCAAAACCTTATTGGTATCGCACATATATATAAACTAGCGTTCTATTCTTTTCTAAACTTCCTTACATAATACATAGATAAAAGTCACCTAATAAACCGAGTCCATCTCTCCTCAATTTTCCATATGGTACAAATCTTATACTGCAGATAGTATTTGTTATGGGCCTTAGTATTTAATTGAAACATGCATGGTTGAAATAAGCCTAGATATTATGGCCCACAATAGAGCAAAAGATCCAAAAGATATTTTATGATTCTTTTCTCGTTATGCACGGCTTAGAGTTCTAAACGTAACCTGGATTGTTTGAATACTAATACTAATCCAAATAAAGCTTCAATCGGTTTACAACCGACAAGTCTAAATATTACTGACATAGATTCAAGTATGAGGATTGGGATTGAGACCGGAGACCAATATAATGTCGATGGTCTAGCACGCCAAAAATCTAAATTAGAGCGCTAGGCTATCACGAGCTGCAAGCCTGAAATATAATGATGGTGTCAGAGAAGCTCATGCTGCTCGCACGAGATGACAAAACGGAGCAAGGACGCCAACGTACATAGGAGTATCTTCGACGCGCGGATGACTCCCTGGCCGCCGGCTGCGAGGAGGCCTCGGTGGGTGGGGTTGCGTGCGCTGCATGCTGTGGAGGAAGTAGCACCGGATTGTAGAGCTCACCGATATGGGTACTAGGTAGGCACTGGCGGAGCGGAGCGTCTTGGCAGCGCTTTTCTGCTGGTGTGGACCCGCCTCTTCTTTCACAAGATTAAGTATTTCCAATGAAAGAAAAAAAAAAGAACCCAACCAAGCAGGGGTTTCAAATGTTTAGGGCTGATCGCTCCTTCTCTGTAACACAGCTATGACAAACAGGGGAATCATAGCTCCAACTTAGCGGAATATCGAGCTCGCAAGCACGAAGGTCATGGTAGCGCGTCGAGGAAAACAAGACACCGCCGCACCGGCAGGTCAACGTCAGCGGTCAGTCTTCCTGACCAGCGGCTCATGCCCAGCCCAAACCGATGCCAACAGCTCTCGCTGATGGCATCCATGCCATACGCTTTGAGTTGGAGGCACTCGAGACTCGAGTCCATCTGAGGCGCACGGAAAACAGCTTTGCACGCTCCGCCACCGTGTGTCGTGAGCTGTGAGAGTCCGATATGGTGATAGCTAGGATAAGGCTGTGAGCAGACCCAGTGGTTCCCTGGTCGATTGGTTTAAGGATAATATAAGGTATATTCATCGTAAGCGATTTCTTATTGATTTTCTATATTATTATTTTTTTTTTTATTTTACATGTTCGTGTGTCCGCAGTTCATTTCTCTTTTCGTTTTTTGTAACATGATTTTTTTTGTATGACTTTCCATTCCATCCATGGTTACAAATCTATACTAATTTCTTCTTTTTTCCTTTATACCTTATCTATATCTATTATATACCTAATAATAAAAAAGCATAATTTCTACCATAAATTCTTTCGTCCAGCTCTGATCTCATGCCACCTTGGCAAGGCTTCGTGTTGATGAAATTAGTCCTAGCGTGTGAGTGGATGAGGTCACGTGATTCTAAGTTTTAAGCTTGCAGATAAGGGTGAGAAAGAAGAGATAAATAAAAGAAGGAAAGAAAGAAAAAGAAAAGATATGGTATTATGTTTTCTCATTGATTAATCACGCGCTATTGGTCTTGACATTTACCAAAAGGGCACAATAAAGTGTTTATACACTCTAAATTCACTGATATGCAGTATGCTCTGTTATATTTGCTGATTCTTTGATGCTATAATTAGAAGTAGGAGTGAAAACGTATGCTCCTGGCCCTTCATGTTCGCTTGCGCAACGATATAGATGCAGTTGATTACTTAAATACAAAAAATATATTGATTCAAAACTATTGATAAATTTTTTTAATAAAAAATTGTGATGTAAATGAAAAACTATATCTTTTAAGACAAAACAACACATAGATATCTACCTTTTCCCCCGTTGCAACGCACGGGCACTTTTGCTAGTTTAACTTAATTTATAGAAAATACGTATAATATTTATATCTCCAAATAATTTTGTTAAAAAACTAGATCCAAAGATCTTTCCGATGATATTAATTATGATACTAATCGATGATATTTATTATTTATTAAAATTGCCGGCACTTGTGTTCGGGAAGCGAAGCGACAAATAAAAAGAGACGGAGGGAGTATATGTAACTTCACTAGAGCCCAGAAGACAGATTGTCGTGCAGCTCATATGATGTGGTGGGCAGAAGCAACAGCAGATCGGTCCGGGCATAAGCCACCTGTACTGCTGAAAGCTGTTTCTCGCGTCTCATCATGCGATACGGACACAGGATAACTATGCAGTCGAAATCATGGGAGACGTCAAAGAGTAGTAGTATAGAGATGATGCTAGTATATAGTATACAGCAAGTGGCCAAGACACTAAAATCAGACGCAATCATCAATTGTTTCATCCGTCAGCCAGAGCTGACAAGATCACGAGTACAAAACATTTTGGCGCTCTAAACATGGTGGTGCATGGTTTATTGGGCAAAAGGTAAGCATGGAAAGAACAGGTGCGCCTAAAACCTGGAGAACCCGTGCGAGACAGTCAGTGTGGTGTCCAGTATTTTTTTGTAACTTGCACATGCCTACTGCTTGAGAAACTTTTGCGGCTGCCATCTGTATGCTAAATTTCCTTGTACGCGACTTGTTATTTACTCCAGCGAATAATACTGAATTCTGCTGTCTGTAGAACCCCCGCCTTGATGACTCACCGCCGGAGCGCCCCCAACCCCCCCCCCACCCCCCCGGCCTTGCTCCACGCCGGCACGCCCTGCCTCACCCCGTGCAGGACTGCCCGCCCATTGGAGCTTGGAGCACGCCTCGCCCGCCCCCGCTGCAACCCCACGTCTGGAGTGCCACTGCCACCCACTGGAGCCGAGCCTCTCCGCCTGCCGGCCGGAGCCAGAGCATCACCCCGGCCCCGTGCCTCGCCCCTACAGCCGTCCCACGCCTGGGCTACCCCATCCCCTCAATTTGGATTTTGAAGCGCTGGGAGTCACACGGATATGCTGGGAACATTCCCAACTCGGGACGCCCCTGCCCCTGACGATCTGCCAATCCCAACCGAACAGGATAAGAAAGAGGTTCATCCCATCGCGTCCTAGCAAGTCCCTGCAGTAAACAAAATGCTACGAGCTGAGCTACGCGTAGCTAACTCAGCAAGTTATAAGGCCGTCTACACGTAAAGATCGTGTGTTTAACTCTATACTAGTAGGTGTTACATCTAGATATATATCGGAGGGATATTAGAGGAGATATTTGGATACCAATAAAAAAACTAATTACAAATTTCATCAGTACTCCATGAGACAAATTAATTAAGTATAATTAATCTATCATTAGTATATATTGTCTATAGCATAACATTGTCAAATCATGAACTAATTAGGTTTAAAAAATTTATCTCAAAAAATATTCATAAATTGTGCAATTATTTATTATTTAGACTATATTTAATACTCTATGCATATGACTAAATTTTTGATGGGACAGAGACTAGAGTCTAGAACCAGAAAACAAACAGAGCCTTATTTTATCATAATGCTGACGAGAAGGTCACGTGGGATAGGAATAATAAATGATAACCCAACGAAGCTAGAATATATAGTAAAGAAAAAAATGGTTTTTATACCGTGATATTGATGAGTTTGATAGGAGAACTCAAAATTTTACTTGTTCAAATTAATTGAACTAAAATAATTCATTCTACACGGTAAAATAGTTTGGTATGTTCTGTTTCAAGTGGCTCGGGCAAATTAAAGCAGACTGGAAAATAACAGATGGGCTGATTGAAAGATCAGACAGAGAGTGTAATATTTGATTCACATTATGGAAAATTTTGTTAAGAACTCTAATTGATCAAAGGCCACTAATACTACTTTCACTGGAACTTTCTCAGTTGTGACAAGTGACTAAAGTACCTTGTGGTCGTGCTTGGTAGATGTAAGCTGTCCATAACATTTACAGCCACATAAACTGTACCCAAAGGTGAACAGTACCCCCACTTGTCCTAATGTAAAATGATGCGAGGGCAAAGCAAGTAACACAATAAATAAAAATAAAATTTAAAATTACTTAAATAAAATAAGATACTAATTAATATGATTAGCCATATTAAAATTAATTAAACTTAAGTTGTATATAACGTTAATAAAATTGAAATTACATTAGGCTTAGGTAACTTTTAAATAATAATATTAAATTTATTTTTATTTACATAGTTAATAAGTCATAATTGAAAGATTGAGATGGTTCTAAAATAATTTTTACTTCAAGGGATATGGATAATATCGGATGTTTCACTTTTTTTCTGATACAAACATGGAATTAGATAGAGAATAATCTTCAAAAACAAATACGGGTATATCCATTTAACATCCATATTTAAATTGAATACGAATACGAATATCTATATTTATACCAAAACAGATAAGAGTATCAAATCTTTCGGATATGCATCCGCATCCATCCCTACATGGGACAGGTTATAGGTTTATAGTTTTCTGGCCAAGGGGAAGTTTGAAGACCTTTGGACAGGGGGATTTATGGTCTATTGGCTTTGGGGTTCCTATTGTGCTGAGATTCGAGCGATGGATCGATGGGTTTGCCTATTGGCCAGTGTGGTTTTTGTGGGTTGGTATGAGGATTTGGCAGTGGTGGATGCCATGGGTTGGTATTCCTGAGTTGAACGAGGGGCCTCTAGATAATCTCTGCTAGCTCGTAGGAGTATTAGCTGTTGCTTTGCCTCTGCAATTCTAATGCTGGAAACTTGAAATTCTCTGACCAACGTCAGGCAAAACTGGAATTACCCTGTCGAGCTAGTCCTGACGGTACTTTTATTTTCCCTGACGGTAATTGCACCATAAAAAATTTCATAGCGATATTTCTATTTTTTATGACCATACATACATTTTCATGTTGATATTTTTATTTTCCCTGACGGTAGTGCACCGTGAGGGAGTTTCAAGTTTCCAGTAGTGATGAGCCGTGACTACAACCCCCTGGTTTGCTACAATGGCTGTTGTTACTTTGTCCCTTTCTTGCTGTGCTCTTTGTAAATCTCTACTTGTAGCTGCTGCAATTGTTGGTTCGCTGTGAGTACTGCCATAGGCTCCGCGATGGGGTCTCTGTCACGTCAGCCTCAGCTGCGCATGGCTACGGCAGTTGACTCCAAGGTTGATGATGTACTAGGTTGATGATGTATACTAGGTTGATGATGTGATGACCGGGCCAGAAGTGGCGTAAGCACTCTGGGTGTTGACTTTTGTAGATGTTATGTTTTCTTTAAACTTAGTCAAAATTTAAACAAGTTGGACCTAGGAAAAATAGAAAAGCCATATATTTTACGACAGATCGAATATTTAACACGAAGGAGGCATGCTTGCCCTTTCCTTCTATGAAAAATTATTAGCGCTGCGGTAGGTTGCTGAGAGAACATGGATCAAAGAGATAAAAATATGCCGCCAGTAATCAACAGAAAGTGGACCATATGAAGCAAAAATCATACAAGAAGCTTTCGCGTGTAAGCTAAGATGATGGTTTTACTGCTGCAGCTGCCGTCATTCCTGTGCAAGGGCAAGCAACCCTTTGAGAATGATGTAAACCATTTTATACTTGTATTATTGTCATCCGGTGACAACATTAACATTAATATAGAAATGGTTTCTCTTAACGGTGTGAGTTTATTTTCATTGGCGGTTTGCGTTATTGGACGCAAGTGGAAATGAACAGGTGGGGCTAGCTTAAGAACCGTTAGAGAAAATAGATTTTCACTGGCGATCACATAGTGGAGAGATCAACCGGTGGTTCTCAGTTATCCGCCGGTGGAGAGATCCATTTTCACTGGCCTCTCCCACTGGCGGGGCTGAGAGACGCTAGTGGAAATGGGTTGCAAACTGCCACTACAAAGCTTATTTTGTACTAGTGTAAGCTCCCACTTGATGCACAAATTCAATGGAGTGGTCCTTTACCATTCAAGGCTATATTATACGCGTTGTTCCCAAAAAAGGCTATATTATACGCAGCAGGGGGCAAGCGATTGAGAAGGGATGTACAACGTTTTGTTAGTCGTATTATTATTGCCAGCAGGTACGGTGACGGAGTGATAGATGTTGAGAGACGAGAATACTAAGAGATCCGCCTCCTGTAAAGATGGTCATTTTTGGACTGCCTCCTAGAATAGAATGACCATCTCTGAAATTCGCTAAGTATTCTACGAGATATGAATACAGTTTGTGTTCGCCTCTGTATGGATGGGGATTGACCAGGAGGGTATTTTGGTATTTTAGGTGTTGGTAGCTACTTTTAAGATAAACTAGCTGAGGTTGCTCAAGTAGTTAGAGGTTTGGCTAAAAGTTAGTCCACATATTAGCCTCGGTTCAAATTTGGCTATTTTTTGTTGGCTAGCAATTAGCTAGGCAAACGGGACCAATAAGGCTCCATCTATCCAATAAAAAAAGGCTCCGGCTCGTTTGGGCTTTGTTGGCTTAGCCCTTCTTCTGATCACCCGTTTGGCAAGGCTTGGGCAGGAGCTAGAGCCAGAGCAGCTCGCGGAGCCCTGCCAAATGACCTCTAAGTATTCTAGGAGATATAAATATAGTTTGTGCCTGCTCCTGCATGGAAGGGATCGATTGAGCAGAAGGGTATTATGGTCTTTTAGGTGTTAGTAGCTACTTTTAGCCAACACTGGCTAGCTAGAGGTTTGGCTAAAAGTTAGCTCACATATTAGCTTCGGTTAGAATTTAGCTAATTTTTGCTAGCTAGCAATTAGCTAGCTAGGTAAACTGGACCCGAGGCTCGTGTTGTCATATTTCTTGAGACATCACTTTTGTTGTTGATCTGCATAAGTATTGTCTATATATTGTTCCCATATATAATTTCTGCTTAGCTACCAAATCATTCTTCTGCAACTGTGTCGACGGAGCCTACATGTTCCATCACGCGCTAAGCAATTGTTAGTGGCTAGCCCATTCATGAATCAGCACAGCTGAACCGATGGTTATTAATTTGCTCTCGGCAGCAGTTGTTCGTCGATCAATACAAAGCTAGCTAGATCTATACAGTTAGAGGCGGCTGTAGCTAGCTCCTTCTCCTCCTCCACTGCCGCCTCCATGATCCTCAACCCATTACTAGTGTTACTAGTCATGGTGATGCTCGCGTACCTCGTCGAAATTAAACCCTCAGGTGCCGGAGGAGGAAGAGCATGTGCACCGCTCCGCCGCTGCCGCCAGGGCCTATGCCATGGCCCATCGTTGGCAACCTGCCTGAGATGATGCTCAGTGACAAGCCGGCGTTCCAGTGGTTGCATCATATCATGAAGCACAGGGGAACTCACATCGCCTGCATCAAGCTGGGTGGTGTCCACGTCATCCCCATCACCTGTCCGAGGATCGCGCTGGAGGTGCTCAAGGACCAGGATTCCAACTTCGCTTCTCGCCCGCTCACCATGGCCACCATGACCTTCAGCAGGGGCTACAGCGACGCCGTGATGTCCCCCTACGGTGACCAGTGGAGGAAGATGCGCGAAAACTACAAACCGCAACCCTGTGAGGTCACACCCCTTATCAACTTACCGTCCATCATTCCAACTCGGCAGACCCCAGCGCTACAGGTGTACATGCCTTTTTGACCAGCTGCCGTCCGTCATGCATTCTTCGTCCGGCACTATCTCGCGCGAGTACATCTCTCTCTCAGTCATTTTTCTCGTCCGGCAGGCTTGCAGCATCCTCTCGGCTCGCGCCCGGCTGCATCGGGCGCGCTGAGCTCCCGCACGGGAGCTGCGCGGTGGCGCTGGGCTGAGCTCCCGCGCGGAGCTCGCGGCGGCGGCGCGCACGGAGCCCATCATGGCGGCGCGCTCCTCCCCCTCTGCCTCTTTCAGTTCCTCTCTCCCTCTCTCGGTTTCTCTCTCCCTCTCACTAGCTAGTCTTTTTTTCTACCTCCATTTTCCCTCTCTCAGTTCCTCTCACTGCTGTGCTCCTCTCTCTCTCGTTGTGTCTGGATCTGAGGCCTACAGGCAAGTGATTTGTCACCCCCTTCTTCTCCCTCTTCCTCTTGATTTCGAAACCCTAACTCTTATTATTTCTCCTTGATTTCACTGCAGGCACACCAGATCTGAGTTCTTGGCTACTGTTGAGGTACAAATCCAAGTTCATCATTTTTTTGTTTTTTCCTCTATTTTTCAGTCACATAACATTAATATATGTATGTGAAATCCTCTTTTTTTGTTGTAGAGTTGCAGATCTGCTCTCTCCCTCACTTGTTCTTGTGCATGATGTGCATGATGTTTTCTATTTACCTGAGGCTTGAGACATGTGCAATGATGTTTAATTTATGATGCTACACTCTATCTGAGGCATGGGGTGTGTGCAATGATGTTTAATTTTTGATGCTACACTATCTGAATGGGGTGTGGTCTTGAAATTAGAAAATGGTTGAGGAGTACATGCCTACTGATGAGCTTGTCTTTCTTCAACCTGAACTGGGTGCTGTTGGTTGGTTTACCAAGCTTTTCTGCAGTTGACCTGATGCCTGCATTCTTTACTTATATCAGTACATCTGTTTAATTCTGCACTGCCATTTACTTTGAACCTAATCTAAGTATAGGCATGTCTGCCTATGATTTGATCATCTGATTCTAAGCATATGTCCGTGGCTGTGATGATGTTTTTCAATACTGAGCACATGTTTGACTACGATTGCAACTTTGGTACAATTGTTATCATTAATTTATCTTAATATGGATTACTCTTGGTTTAGTTTTAAATCTGCATTTATTCTATGACTCATGATCTGAAACCAAAACTTTGAACATGTTAAGGTGTCTCAGGTCTGACACAATGAACATATTGTTCAGGCAAACCTATTTCTCTTTACTATTGATCACTAATCTCATCTAGTTCATTTATTGGTAGGCGGTACTTGCTTCCAATTCTTTTTTTTCCTTTATTTTTATGTTAGATTAGGGACACACTGTAAGTTCATATACCATATGAACTAATCTCATTGTGAAATTAAAGTGCACTTAGGCAGGCAAAGTTAAATTAGACATTCACACACCATGGCTCCTTTTTGGCACAACATTTTAATGCATTCAAACTTCACTTAAATGCCCAGATGATGATACACATTACTAATGTACCTATTTTTTACAATTTATTTAATCTTTCTATATGAATTAATGTACCTGTTTTAGACAATTTATTTTGTCTACTATATGTATTAGTTTAGATTGTAGTGGTTGATTTCTTTGCAATCAAATCGCCAGCTCCACAACTGCATTTGGAGTTTGGGACTGATAATGATGTCTCATGTATCATTGCTAGTGTCATTATTTCCTATAAATGGGTCTTTGTGTTTTTTTTTAGTCAATAAATTGTTTAGTAGTCATACAATTTGCAATTTATAAATAAAGATTTTGCTTATACAATGGTTTTAGTGCACTAATTTTAGTACATACTAATACTTTTTAGTGTACTAACTAAAGTCAGACTAATACTTTTAGTGTACTAACTAAAGTCAGACTAATACTTTTAGTGTACTAACTAAAGTACATATTTAATATCAGTGAAACTTCTAAATTTATGGGTAACAAATACTATAAGATGGTTGTCATTGATTTACTACTTCTAGTTTGACTTTTAAAAACTTATGTTGACTGATGATTCTGGTTTGTTTATTTTTTTTTTCCTAATTGATATAGACTAACCTTTTTCTTCTATAGGTTCTTTGTTCTGCAAGTCTGTTTTTGTCGGTTCAGCAACCGTGTGTTTCTTTGCTCTTTTTTTTTGTCTACTAATCCACATTCAAGATTTTATCCTTGTATTCTACCACTATCCTCTTTTTTTATTGCAGCATATGATTTAGATTTAGATCTTCCTTCTAGACAAGGTTAGTACAATTTATGGTAAGCAAACAGGGAACATTAAAAATACTGCATTATGACAAGTTAGCCATAGGGGAGTGCTTGTACATGTTGCCTTAGAGGTTCTTTCTACCTTTTATCTATATATAATTGTTTATAGCCAGCACAATTGGTTAGTACCCCATACACAGGTGATCCAGCCTCGCACTCACACCCAACGAAGTTCCTCTTTTGAAGTGGTAAGCTTGTTCGCTTCAGCTAAAAAGCCATTTCAGCTTATCAGCCAGCAGTATTTTTTTCTCACAGAAAATCAGCTGTTTCTACAGTGTTTTAGCTTATCAGCCGACTTATAAGTCCTGCCAAACAGTGCAAATAACAATTAATTATTTTTGTGCAGTATGTGCTTGCTGAAAGGAAGCGATGGTCAAATACCTGAAAAGTTGAAGGAGATTAGGCTATATAAACATGTTGGAGACTATGTAGTTTGGTCTGGTCGCAGACTATTTTCTTTAGCAGCTCTAGCTATCAACAAAAAAAATTGTAAAAATTGTTGTACTAAGTGAGCATGTAAACTGAGGGTCAATAAGGCCAACAATCATTTTATTTTCTTAAACCTTTGAATTGCTTTTGTAACGTGTTGCCACAAATTAATTATCATCAGTCTGTCGTGATATACCTGAATTTTGCTTCCTAAGTGTTGGTCCATATTTTTCACACATAAACAGAACACTATGAACTAGTACGTAATATCTAGTTCATCATAGGTGCATGTAAAAGGAATCTAAACTTTTTACAAACAACCATGGTGTTTAAAAATACATGAAGAGTAATTATAGAAGAAAATACTGCAGTTCTAACATGTGATCAACTGCAAGAAATACTGCCATCATCAAAATTACATAATCCATCTAATTAAAAACACCCTGAAACATCACTGTGTGGAGTTGTTGGTTTCTGGAATTGCTTCTTCTCATGACAATGTTCAGCAAACAGGTTGCTCTCATTCTCGAATTGCACACAAACAGCTGAGTCACTCAAATCTTTTCTCAAACACCATTTTCCTTGGTCTAACTTCTGAATATTAGGAACAGTTAATTTTTATCACACACCTAGTATATCATTTTTTAAAATATAACTCCTATAAATATAATGTGTTTTTAAAGACGAGCTACATCTGACTTTTTTTTATATGGAATTGGCTATGTATAGAGATACAAATGTTAATATTATCTTCTATAATTCTAGTTAAACTTAAGATTTGTTTAACTTCTCGAAGTGGGCGATGTGTAGTTATTTTGGAATAGAGGGAGTACAATGAGCTCATTGATGGAACTGACGTTATGTTCCAAAATATATTATCTAATTTGTTCCAAATTATAAGTCGCTTTTGGCCTTTTTGGTACATGGAATTGGCTATTTTGAAACCGAGGGAGTACGATGAGCTCAATGATGGCACTGACGTGATGTTCTAAAATACTATTGTCTTTGTTCCAAATTATAAGTCATTTTAACCTTTTTTTTGTATATGGAATTAGCTATGTACCTAGAATACGTTACGTCAAGATACATAGCAAAAAATTTTATCGTCATAAAAAGTCAAAGCGGCTTATTATTTGGAACGGGTGGAGTACACCATAGTACCAAAAATAAATACATATCTCATACTACCAGGAGTCAAACAAAAATTAAGTTTGATAAATCTACATAAAAAATGCTAAAATTTTAATATTAATATATTATCTAATTTGTTCCAAATTATAAATCACTTTTGGCTTTTGGTATATAGAATTGGCTATTTTGGAACAGAGGGAATACAATGAGCTCAATGATGGCACTGACGTGATGTTCTAAAAATACTATTGTCTTTGTTCCAAATTATAAGTCATTTTAACTTTTTTAGTATATGGAATTAGCTATGTATCTAGAAATACGTTATGTCAAGATACATAACAAAAATTTTATGCATCATAAAAAATCAAAAGCGGCTTATTATTTGGAACGGTGGGAGTACACCACAGTACCAAAAATAAATACATATCTCATACTTCCGTGAGTCAAACAAAATTAAGTTTGATAAATCTACATAAAAAATACTAAAATTTTAATATTAAATAATTATCATTAGATTAGTCATATCATATATTTTTATGCTAATCCTATATAGGTGGACAAATGTTAATATTATTTTGTATAACTCTAGTTAAATTTGAGAATTGTTTGCCTTCTCGAAGTATCCAACAAATAAGCTCATAGATGGTGATGTTCCAAAATACGACTCCCTCCATCCCAAAAAAGAATGCAATTCTTGTTTATCGAGGAGTCAAGTGATTTCAACTTTGAACAAATTATATAAAAAATTATTAAAATTTATAATATAAAATTGATATCAATAGATTAATGGTGGAATATATTTTGGTAATAAATCATGTTTGAGACATAAATGTTAATACTAATCTCTATAAATTTGGTCAAACTTCAAAGAAATTTGATCAAAGACGAATTCCATAATTGTGTTCTTTTTTGGGACGAAGAGAGTACACCCAATGTACCAAAATAAATACATATCTCATACTTCTAGGAGTCAAAGAAACTTAAGTTTAACCAAATTTACATAAAAATATTAGGATTTATAATATCAAATAATTATCACTAGATTAATCATATCATATATTTTTATACTTATCCTATTTAGAGGTACAAATGTTAACTAATCTTGACATTTGTTTGACTTCTCAAAGTACGTGATGTGTACAGTGTACTTATTTTGGAATAGTGGAGTACAATAAGCTCATGGAGGATACTGATATGATGTTTTAAATCTAGTTATCAACCTTACCTTATTTACAATGAGCTCCTTAGCTCATGAATGGTACTTCTAGGAGTCAAACAAACTTAAATTTGAAGAAACCTATAGTAAGATTTATAATATCAAATAATTATCACTAGATTAATCATATCATATATCATAAGAGGTACATATCATATATCATAAGAGGTACATATATAAATATTATTTTCTATAAATTTAGTTAAAAATTGAGATTTGTTTGACTTCTTGGAGTGCACCATGTGTACTTATTTGGGAACAGAGAGAGTACAACAAACCCCTGGATGGTACTGATCTGACATTCTAAAATACTCTCTGTCCTTAAATAAGTTTCGCTATGGTTTTCTTGGCATTCAAACCTTTTTAAGTTCAACTAGATTTACAAAAAATGAGTAACATTAGTGTTGGAGTACTTTATGTTGGCTACAAAAACTAGAACTTTTGTTTTGCTATAAAAATTATTAGTGTTGGAGTATTTGGTACATTGGATAGCAAATAAGAGGTGTCACAAAAGAATGCTAGAGCATTGTAGTGGTATGGAGACATCTATGTGTCAACCTTTCCTGCAGATTTCTGTCAAGCGAAAAAGATGTGTCCAGGCAGTGAAACTGAGCATTGCATATGCATTTACACGCCACATGGGTGATAGAAATCACATTTGCAAAGTTATCCTGAATAAATTCTGAATGGAAGTATTTGGACAAGCTGCATTCCGCTTAAGCTAAGATGTAGAACAACTAAGGCATTAGATGTTGGGGGGACATTTTTGCACAAAAAGGCGACCTTACAGAGCATACACATAGTGGAAACCATTTGTTCTTGAGAGTGATGATCACTAAATATTGTGCAATGGAACAATCAATTGTAAACCGTCTCCAGAATAATAGCTACTAGACATAACACTACTATCCATGCTAGGTTCTTGTCAAGAGCTTGTGCCACAGCACCTCAGGTCATGTGCAGTGCACATATTCTATGCAATTGTTTTTGCCTTGCTTATCTTATCACCTCTTTACTTGATCACCTTCTCCTTGGCTGGATAGCTTCATCGCAGAGCTGAAAGGCCAATAGAAAAAATGTTGTACAGTGAGTCCTTTAGCTTTCACTATTAGAACTTGTGGAACAGAGTTTCACTATGCAGATTAGGTTAAAAAAAAATGTTTAGGTATTAAGCATGTTATCAAATTGAGTAATCAGAAAAATATCACAATGAAATATATCACTGCAAACTCACATTTATAAAATTTTAATCTCGTATTCATTATCTTAGAACCTCTCTACAAAATAAGTAGTGTCTTTCAGCTAGTAATTAATAGAATAGTATAGATAGGTACAGAGAAGTAACTAGTAAAAATCATTACATAAATAGATTGTCATATAATCCCAGAAGATCTAAGCTGTGCAGATTAGTATGCAACACAATATTGAAAGCTCTGAGCACATCCTAGTTTCCTATAGCAGTTCAATTATCAATACCTTTTTTACTGGAATAATAGAATAGTGATATCTAATCTAAGAGAGCAAAAATGGTATAAGCATTTTTTTCCATTATGGTCTGAGAATAGCAAGATGCTACCACTGCAACTAGGAATCCACTGTGTCGATTAGCACTAGCTAGCTGAGCAGAGGCAGAAGGTATTATTGTAGGAAGCAAGAAGACAACCACTCATTAGCATTACGAGGAACATGAGTGTAAAAGATTGCTAATTAGAAGGCCAATCTACTAGGACTACCAATTTCTGCATTACGTTGTTTCTTAGACTTAGTAATCAAGTATTAACATGGAGTCCCTTCATTAGCAATTTAGCATAACAAATAAGTAGTTATTGGTTATGTGAAAACAAAATAACATAAAAATTGTGACAAATAGTGGCCTCAGACCCAGTCCTCTACGTTCATATATGATCTTGTTCTTGGAGCTTAAGGGCTACAGAGAGAAAGAATAGAGAAGAGAGACACGGAGTTGGAGACATAGAAAAATAGAAAGAGGATATAGAGAGGCGACTGTGAACAAGCCGAAGGAGCCGAGCAGTCATCCTCAGTCGAACCAAAGAAAATGAGCCAAAATTATTGATCTGGCTACATGCATGTGGTCCATGGCTCGCAAAAAGTACACATGCACGTAGGGTCTATGCCAAAAATCAGCCAATGAACACGCGAGAGTAAGCTCCACGACCACTGATACTCAGGTTTTTTTGTTCTTAGACAGAAACTACAATAGCATGAAAAGGCATCAAGGTGAAAAAGAACAAACGGTCAGTTTTGCAGTAAGAAGAATAACACTAGAAAACTTGAAGTATCCAGTCCCTCACAAGACCAAGATCATTTTTTCATCACTAAATTGGGATTTTGTTCATCGCTGGCCACTTACTTACCTGATGAAGAAACAAAATAAAATAATAGAAAAGCATGGCAACTGTAGAAGACCTTTTTGTCTTTTATTTCCCTTAGGTCTTGGCACCCATGCTAAACAAATGCCATTGGGGCAAAATAGTAGTACAATAGTACCAGCTTGACTAAATGATTTTAAAGGGGTACATTATATTCGCTAAAACAAATAAATTCATTAGAAAAGAATATACTAATAAATCCACCAAACCAAAAGAATATTATTTGCATTGCTGCTAGTCGATATTCATGGTGTAGTCAATGAATTGTCAAGAAGAGGTGCATCCATCAAGTATATAAATACAAGTAATAAGCTAATAGTCTAGAAGTACACTACTAAAACATGATAACAATTGTACCCAAGCTGCTATTTGACGTCCATGGTGTAAACAAAAAATTGTCGAGAAGAGGTACATCCATTGAACAAGTACATAAATATAAGTAATAGGCCCATAGTCGAGAAAAGGTACATTACTAAAACATGATAACAATTGTACCACACCACCTGAATATGCTCTTATTTGGTACAAAATATTTTGTATTGAAATTATATAAATTCTCAGCAACATGGTGGTAGGCATTTATTAAAATAACATCATCAACTAAATTAAGATAAACACATGAGTATTTTTGAGAGAACACATGAGATTTAAAATAGCAGCACCAACTAAAACATATATAAGCATTTCTCTATGATAGCTTCTTTGTTAATTGAGAGAATTTGGCTAAAGGAAATATTTTTTGAATGCATGTATCAACTTAGCTGATTTAATCGTAGGCACTAGGCAGTGAACTATTGTTTGGCAAACTCCTCTTTCTTGGTCTAGGTGATAGTATATAGGTATCAAGAAAGAGGGATAGCTCTGTTTGAATAGTTACCAGCCAAAAATTGATCAACCTCCACTTGTATACCCATCATCATTAAAAAGCACCAAACCCATTTTGAAGTAATTATGCAATTATTAAAATTGAATCATTAGTTTGTTGTACTAAAAGGACATCAATTTGTTTCCAAGTAACAAATAGCATGAACAACAGTCAGAGCATAAGAAGATTCTCAAATGAACAATAATAGCAAACAATTGCTTGAGAATTCTATTATTGAACTAGCTGATTACCAAAAAAAACAATAGCAGGAAAAAAGGTAACTAATATAGTAAAATCATCTAAGAAAAAATTTAAAATTCATGGTAAATGACTACTTTAAGTAAAAATAAAAAAGGAACACGCTTATGCAGCAGTATAATCCGGTTGCAACAAATGCAACACTCAACAACCTAGAAGAACTAATGTACTGTTAAAAGTGGCACATTAAAATTAGCTACAATTCTGGACATTTTGTGTAGTATAACAATTTCATAAAAATATATAAATTTTAATATGTGAACTACCTAAAAATAAATACAAGTTTAAAGATACCAGTAGTGATAGACGTATAGTTTAAAGATACCAGTAGTGATAGACGTATATCCCCAATAATAATTGAAAATGTGTTTCAAAAAAAAAAATTGAAAATACTACGCTGGATAATCGATAAACAAAGAAATAAACAATTCTAAAATACTGAAGCAGCATTCAGATTGGACAAAATAACTACAACTACATCTACGAACTACAGTTTTTATATCCGCAAAAAGTGGCAGTATAAAATGGATGTTGGCAATTAACAAATGGTTCAGAAAAAACTAATTAAAAACTATTAGATACTAAATATGTGAACTCAAAAGCACTACCAGTAAATAGATGCACTAAACCTACCACCAAAAAACGGGAAACTCACGCAGGCAGTAGACCGGAAGCAGGACACAGATCTAACAATTATACTGTTGCCTTTTGAATTCACATTTCTGACGAAAATTAACAGAGTCCAATGTAAAAAGAAGTATTTCTGTAACATAAAACTGAAAAGTGAGTAGTCTGTGCTAATGCTTACCGGCATACTGAACAAAAAATTGACTGCTGCCTGTTGCCCGCAGGTGGTTGGCATTTCTAGTATACCTAGGGAGGGTAAAGGTAACGCACAATGAAATCATAATAAAAAAAATGAAAAAAAAACAGAAAAAGGGGATTTGTGATCAACCTGTAGATCTTGGACGCCAGATTAGATTATAGAAGGAAATAATAATGGAGAGGATACAAACTATAAGGTTGAAATAAAAATGTACCTGTTTTTTTAGACAATTTATTTTGTAGTGGTTACTATAAAACAACTTTGCAAAGCTCCAAGTGAAAATCTGAATACATGCCAACAAATACACTAGAAGGTATCAATAGTCATGTTCAATGCTCAGCCCACCAAATTTCCAATTAAATACGCATGCTCATGTAACATATTGCAATATTCTGCTCTCAGAGTGTCATTGTGCAATTATGTGCCATCACTGCTAAAGTGGAATATATATGAACAAATTAATATGGTTCTATATGAGCTGAGGAAGGCTTATCATCAGGAATGGTCGGCCACATATATTAATATATATGAACAAATTAATATGGTTCTATATGAGCAAGCGGAAAAACGATATAATCTGTAGAAATATATATATATATATATATATATATATATATATATATATATATATATATATATATATATATATATACACTGAATATTTGCATTCATTACCCAATGGAATTACATGTATCAAAGTCAACAAATTACGAATATGAAAGTTCTCTGTTCAAAAATTAGAGGTGCTTATTCAGAGTGGCATTGACATTTTTTAAAGTTCAATCACATTTGAGTAACAAATCACATCGAATATGGAGAAAAATATAATGTTCAAGGTTTATTGCTGTAGGACCCAACGCCAAATAAATCATATTATAGTCAGTCAAGATTCACTGAAGCACTGCCTATTTTTTAGATCCAAAAAGAATTATAGGCATGGAGATTCTCGGTACAAACAAATGAAGGAACCAACCTGTAGGTTCTTGTGCCGAGGGATTCATGAAAAGCGGAGCCATGGCTGGGAGTCGCAGCCGGGCGGCGCCGTGGCTGGGCGAGCCCAGTGCGGAACCATGGCCTTCGGAGCCTTGGGCGGCGCAAACCCTAAAGGCACTGGTGGAGCCGGAGCCATGGCCGGGGGAGCCATAGACGTCGGCGCAATCGCCGAGGGAGCCCAGTGCGAAGCCATTGCCTGCGTAGCCCTGGGCGGCGGAGCTGCTGCTGGCATTGGTGGAGACGGAGCCATGGCCGGGGCAGGCGGGGCTGCTGGCGGATCTGGTGGAGGCGAAGCCATGGGCGGCGTCGCAAAGGCCAGGCGAAGTAATTTTCTCTCTGTCCTCGAGGAGTGAGAAAGATGCGACGGAGAGAGAGTGAAGGAGAGAGAGAGAGCAATGAACAATGTGAGAGGAACAGAGTAGGGGAGTGAAGAGGGGAGACGGATTCAAAATGAAGATGGAAGAGATGCTACAGACGAGACGAGAACAGGCTCTCGCGTTTTTATCGTTCAATATCTCGCGAGATGCTGAGCTGGCGGCGGCTTTGACTACAAAGATCTTCAACCAATGGGAGCCGCTTGCTATGGTGTGCGGTCTCACACCGTTGGGGAATTTACAGGTTGCCGCGTGCTCGCCTCCGAGATCCTCTGCCCCTCCCGCCACAGGTGGCTCCACGGCAAGCGTGCCGACGAGGCAGACAACCACACCCGGTACGTCTACAACCTTGCGCGCCATTGACGTTAGGCATGTTGCACGCCACTACTGCAGAAATGTGGTCCGCCACCTCATCTTCAACATGTGCTACTTTGGCAAGCCGCAGCCTGACGGTGGCCCTGGGCCACTGGAGGTGCAGCATGTGGACGCCGTCTTCGCCGCCGTGGGGCTTGTCTACTCCTTCTGTGTCTCTGACTATCTCCCATGGCTTGTGGGCCTCGACCTAGACAGTCACGAGAAGATGGTCAAGGAGGCCAATGACAGAGTGACCAGGCTGCACAATGTGGTCATCGATGAGCGGTGGAGGATGTTGAAGAGCGGCGGCGAGAGGCGGGAGCCCAAGGACCTCCTAGACGTGCTCATCATGCTCAAGGAGGATGGTGAAGAAGCCAACGACAAGCCTCTGCTCAGCATCGAGGAAGTGAAAGCTCTGGTAATGGACATCACGATGGCGTCCATGGACACCCATCAAACGCAGTGGAGTGGGCTTTGGCCGAGATGGTGAACAGCCCAGAGATGCTGAAGAAGGCCGTTGACGAGATCGACGGTGTCGTTGGCCAGGAACGGCTAGTGCAGGAGTCCGACATCCCACGGCTCAACTACGTCAAGGCCTGCATCCGTGAGGCATTCCGCCTACACCCTGTAGCGCCCTTCAACCTTCCCCATGTCGCTCTCGCCGACACCACCGTCGCCGGCTACCATATCCCCAAGGGAAGCCACATCATCCTCAGCCGTACCGGCCTTGGCCGCAACCCTCTTGTCTGGGATGATCCTCTTCGCTTCAACCCTGAACGCCACATAGCTGCTGCCAATCCTGAGGCAGCGGAAGTCTCGCTCATTGAGCATGACCTACGCTTCATCTCCTTCAGCACCGGTCGCCGCGGCTGCATTGCTACAGTGCTCGGCACTGCTATGAGCATCATGCTCTTTGGTAGGCTCCTGCAGGGGTTCTCCTGGAGCAAGATGCCCGGGGTGGCGGTCATCGACCTTAGTGAGTCCAAGCGTGGCACCTCCATGGCACGCCCACTGGTGCTGCAAGCTGAGCCACGGCTTCCGGCGCACCTCTACCCGAGGATGTCTTCATAATCCCATGTTGCCCCCAAAAGGTGTTGCATTGTATATTTTCTTTTTAACAGCCGTACAGGGAGGAGAGCTGCCATACCCGGCACCTCGGTATTATTGGGAAAAAAATTGGGTGCGGACCATCCTCATCCGGCATGGTGCGGACGTCCAACCAAATTCGGACGCCTGGACGACCAGATACGGCTCGATGTCTTGGGCTGGCTAGCGATCAAACCTCGGCTCATACACCTCACTTGCCTTTGGCTCGCAGCCGCATGATCGTAGGATGTACGGGCTTGGCAAATCACTGCATCTCGGGCATGCACCATCAAACCGAGAGAGGTGGGCGGCGAGGGAATGGGCATGAGGACTATGCTGCAAACTCGAGACAGCAGGAGGCCGCATCGTCGGATGATGGCAAGTATCGGAGCAGTCGCTGCCTTGCTGGTGAGGGCAGATAACGACTAGCAGCAGCTGCTGTGCATGGAGGCGTGTTACTTGTGCCCTCCTTGCATGCGGGCGATGATCAGCTCAGCATCGGACGATCATGGCGGCGAAGCCATCAGGTGGCGGGGAGAAAGGGCAGCGTCGTGGAGCGGACAGGCACGGCACGGCACTGGGCGCCATGGAGGACAGCGCAGCGGCTGACCAAAAGACAACGGCGATGGGAACAAGATGACCGCGATGCGAACACCATCTCGAACCGCGGGCGCTCGGCGTCGTAGGCGTCGGCACCGACGACGACAGCGCCCGCGCCGTCGCCGAACAGCACCTGCGGGATGAGGGTGTCGAAGCTGTCGCCCTCGCCGGGCGCACGGAAGGAGGTGACGGTGAGCTCGACGCAGGCCACGAGGACACGCGCGCCGCGGCTGTTCTCGGCGAGGTCCTTGGCCAGGCGCTGGGCGGCGCACCCGGCCGAGCAGCCGTTGAGCTGGAGCACGGTGCGGGCGGAGGCCGAGGAGCGAGGCCCGCGCGATGTCCGCGCCGGGGGCGTGGGCCTCCGAGTTGGTGCTGACGACGAGGTGGGTGATATCGGTGGCCCGGCGGCCCCACCTAGCGATGGCTTTCGCTGCGGCCGACGCGGCGAGCTCCGGAGCAGCCTTGGCGACGATGTCGAGCCGCAAGTCGAGGTCGAGGGTCGAGGAGGACGGCGCGCCAGGGATGGCGTTGAGCATCACTTCCTCCGTGTGGTGAAAGAAGCGTCGCTCCAGCCTCGTTCTCCGGCCTGATAGATTATTCTGTAATGAAAATAGTGTGTGTGTGTGTGTGTGTGTGTGTGTACGTGGTGGTTAAATTACAGACATATTGTCTCGAATGTGTGTTTGAGGGACGCAGAGTCGGCGAACTCGTTTTGAAGCACGAAGTGTGGTGGATTTGCAGTGCCGATACCGAGCACGGCCGCCGGGCCATCTGCACGCTGCGCACGCCGGATCTCACGGACGTCGGCCACTGCTGTGCTGCTGCTTCCCATCGTCGTTGTTGTATAGTAGTTGTCTAGTTGAGGTGAGCGAAGGCAAGGATATATATATATATTACTACAGAGATGACTAAGCTAGCGACAAAAGGAGTATGTTTGAGGCTTTGAGCATACAAGCGATAGAGGGAACGGCGGGGGATTATCACTCTCTCTATATATTATGCACATGTATTATTGTCACATGAAGATTAAAATTCAAGCAATGATGACATCTACCAACAAATTTGACAAGTGCAAATAGCTATCCAACTGCTAGATTGTACCAACAAATTTGACAAGTGCAAATAGCTATCCAACTGCTAGATTGTATCCCTATGAACTATAAGAGGATGTATATTTAATTCTTACCGTTAATTTTTTCTACACCCCCCAATAATAAGTAACATAATGTTTGTACTTTGCACCCTCTATCCGATCCTAAAGTAGAATACATAGTGTGTAATGGTTTTCTGTCCAATCATGAAATACATGGCGCCACATCTTAGCTCTTGTTCATGGCGCCACAGACGCCACACAGTGAAGACAAAGTCACAGAGAATAGTTAGGTGGCGCCACATCTTCAGCTGATCCCATCCCTCCTCAACCTGGGGGCTGGAAGTAGTATCATGAATTCATACGTCGGCTGCCTAGAGCAATCACAGTTTTGGCATGTACTGATGTGACATCTCCTTAGCCGATGCAACATAATTGATCCAGGCCACACGTATATTTTTTTCTTATATTTCGGTTTTGCTTTTTCTTAGTTTCTTTATTGAGCACGTCACGCACTCTCGCACATGCAGAGAGCCATCTTGTTTTGCACGTTTGTATCCCACAAACAAGCCATGCATAGCCAAGGTTTTAAATCTCCGGCTATACCTTCCGCTATCTCCGGCTATAGCTGTTTGAGAGAGATTTAGCTAAGTTTTTTCATGTACAAGTTAGCTCTTAACTGCTGCTATAGCCCGATATAGCCGGCTATAGCCTGTTTTGGGACAAAGAAAGCTAAATGCGTTAGCCGGCGATTTAAAACCTTGTGCATAGCCAAATCAATAATATCCCAGCAAAGAGAGATCCTCACAACATGTCCATAATCATTCTGTTGGAGAACGCGCGTGCTGCGCCGATCATAGATAATATCTTTCTGCAAATCAAGGATAAGCTTTCTTTTGATCTCGTGGCAGCCCTTTTGACCAATTTCCAATGATGCTTGTCCGGACTCCACCGGCTTTTGAGCTTGCCGATCACCTTCGGTTGGCGTCATCGGCCACTTGGTTCTGGTAAGATAGTTTGTTTTCTGTAGGCATTTTTAGGGGCGGTTTCTGTAGCTGTCCTTAGGCAACCCGTCTCCAAACCACTCCTACTAATCTATTTTCCAAAAATCATAAATTTAGGCAAAAAAAAAAGTAGCAAAACAATTATCAACTTGTAAAGTTTTTTAGCCTCACCGGTCAGCAACCTGCATATAGAACCAATGACCTTGCCCTCGCAAGATACTTGGTCCCAAAAAATCGTTGTTGGGTGTTTGTGCTGCAAGTTTGATTGATTCATAGAAAATACATGTAATATTTATATCTTCAAATAAATTTGTTAAAAAAAACTAAATTTAAATATCTTTCCGATGATACTAATTATGTACGCTAAATATTAATACTTTTTAAAATATATTTAGTCAATGTTGTTTCTCAAGAAGTAAAAACAACAATTATTTTGGGATGGAGGTTCCCTATAACCACACCACCCAACACTTACTTGGGACTGTATTATTTTTCTTTCTCCTCAAATTTTGCTAAACTGAATTTAAAATTAGTGTTAGGGACTCTAAACTAATTTATATAAAAAAGTTGTCTACTACAAAGTTTTCTTTTTAACATTTTGTGATCTGCATGTTTGGTTTTGGTCATTTCAGCATCCGAAGTCGTTTGCAAAATTTAAATTTCAAATGTACCAACTTTAGATATAATTATCTTTAACCAAATGGTTTTAAATAAAATAGTTTTCAACTACAAAGTTGTATAATTTTTGAAGATCTACAACTTTCATATTTGTTGTTTCTCCATTGAGGATGTTTGAGAAATTTAAATTTTAAAATTATAAACTTCAAAAGTAGTTATTCTTAGCTATAAGAATTCTAATGAAAAAAGTTATCAGCTACAAAGATGTATAATGTTTCGAGATCCCCATCTTTTATTTTGGTTGTTTTCCATTCGAGGTTGTTTGAAAATTTTGAATTTCAGTTTGAGAAATGAAAACATAGAACTACAAGAAATGTGTTGGTTTATGTCATTTTTGTTGTTATCATAATATCTGCAATTTATATCATAAATTAACATTTCTGACACTGGATTTATAAAAAGCTTGAGTAAAAAAAACCATACGCCTAAAATCATGTTTTATGATATTTAGATGTTGAAATCATAAGCGTATGACATTGATTTGGATATCACAAAATTAAACTGTGGCCTGCTCCACATGAGGAACAGGCTTATAGTGGGCTTGCTGTGGCTGAATTTTGGCCTAGCCCAGAATAGCAATGTTTTATTTTCCAACTACGTTGGCCAGCAACATTGGAGGATTTCTGGGCCACATGTGCGCCGGAGATTGGGCTGCTTTCTTAAGTTAGATAGGTATGCTAAAAGAATGCTAAATACATGAGAAAAAAAATGAAAAGAACTATGCACATAGGATGCAAATTGACTAGAAGCCCATTGGGTTCACATGCCATCTTGGACAATAATATTTAAAAAGTAAATTTATGACTTACCATCCTTGTTACATAAAGTAATTTATGATACACCATCCTTATCATATATTTATGTTGACTGCAATTGGTGTTTATAACAAGAAAAATAGTCATAATATAGAACTTGACTACTTTAAAGACATTTTCTGTGATGTTTATTTAGTTATATCATTAAGTTGAAATGCTTCCAAACCAAACGTCATAATCAAATCAATTTAGTGACCGTTTGATAAATGTCAAACCATAGATATCATAAACCAACACACATTTTTTGCAGTGTATTTTTATTTGACAAGATGATTTTAAATGAAAAAGTTATCAACTACAAAGTTGAATAACTTTTTAAGATCTACAACTTTTGTTTAGCTTAGTTTCTCCGTCAAGAATGTTTAAGTTTAAATTTTAATACCTAATTTTACTATTCAACGTCCATTTGTAGGAGAGGCTATATCTAGAACCGTTCCCATTAATTTGTAGAGGTGGTTGGATCTAGATCTGGCCCTATAAATGATCCCATTTGTAGGAGCAGCTAACAACACAGCAGCCTCTATAAATCGATTTTTATGGATGGCTCATTTTAAAACTATTGCATGGACACTTTTATATTGAACCACCCCTACCAAAGAGACATTGCTATAAATAGTTTTTATAGTAGGCCCACGAGGATTGCAGTAAATTTACCACATGTGCAAACATATAAGATATAATAAAATATTTCGCTCAGCCTTCTAGTGACAACGTATTGTACTCCAAATATTTTAATATAAAATAGCCACTATTAATCCAAGATTTTAGATAAGAGCGGGTGAAAAATATGTTTTGTACCGTTTCTCTCTATATAAATTAGCTCTGTGAAAAATATGTTTGGTCCAACAGCCAATGATAATAGCCGATGGAGGAAAACTCAGTCTGGCTTCACCAAACCCATTGGCTTGATGGCTTGCCCTTCCCATTTTGAAACCCATGAATATATATTATAAAATGTAAACTTGATACTTAAGTTAAATTAACCGGCATGGATCTTATAATTATATTTTTGGGAGACAGAGGTAGTACATACTGAGTACCAACTTTCTACTTTCTAACGTACCATATCATATATATAAAAAAAAAAACAAACTGCCTGCATCCAGACCCTGCTGACACGTACGGGACAGGAACTGAACCTCCTTCAGATTGAGCCCTTGTTCAGTTCGCATGCAAGTTGCAAGATTCTCCACTCTCTCTCCATCACATCAATTTCTACCCGCATATATGGAGCATTAAATGTTAGTAAAAAAAATTAACTAATTATACGGTTTAGTTGTAAATCATGTGACGAATCTTTTGAGCCTAGTTGGTGCACAATTGGACAATATTTGTCAAATACAAAACGAAAGTGCTACAGAAGTTCGAATGCAAGTTATTTGCGAACTGAACAAGCCCTAGAGCAAAATCAAAGACGGCAGTCTGGTGCACCACTCTTTCATCTTGGTCATCATAGTACGTGCAACATATCGGCTTGACTTCATCGAGATCGGCTCTATGGTCCACTCCATCTGTTCCAGAAACAGTATCTTTTTCGGCTTCTAAGTGTTAGGAATTGTAACAACCTTGTAACATGACACACGGGTGTATCACGGCAATGACCGTGATTGTGTGCATGAGAAGATTGTGTTCGGTTGAGATTAGGAGTCTAGGGACAGCTGTTGTATATTGTATCTATCTCAACCGAATACCTTGGGTGTCAAGTATGTATGAGTATATATATATTAACACGAATCCGTGGAGAGCCAAGATAGGCGTTCACGGTTGCCATACTTCTTTCATGGTAATCAGAGCTACTCTTCCATAGATCATCTAGCAATGGCGTCGTCGTCCTCTTCCTCCTCCTCTAGCCACCACTCACCATTTGGCCCATCCATCTCCGAGAAACTTACGCGCGACAACTTCCTTCTGTGGAAGGCGCTCATCATCCCTGGCATCCGGGCGGCTCAGTATGAAGGATACCTAGATGGATCCAAGCCTGTTCCGGCCAAGACCATTGAGCTCGTCAAGGAGGAGGACAAGACCAAGTACACCGTCATCAATCCCGAATATGAGAAGTGGGTTAAGGAAGATCAGCTTCTCCTAGCCCACATCAACAACTCCCTTTCAAGGGAGGTGCTGGCGCAGGTGGCAACCAAGACCACCGCGGCGGCCGTCTGGTCTGCGATCGGAGGCATGTTCTCGGCGCAGTCACAGGCGCGCGTGACCAATCTACGCATGCAACTTGCAAACCGCAAGAAGGGCGCGTCGGGGCGGCCGCCTACTACGCCAAGGTGAAGGGGATCGGTGATGAACTCGCCGCCGCCGGGAAGCCCGTTCCAGATGATGAACTGGTGACTTTCATCCTCGCCGGCCTCGACTTCGACTACAACCCACTTGTGTCCTCTGTCTTGGGGCGTGCAGATCCGATTCCTCTGAGCGAGCTCTACGCTCAGATCCTCGCCTACGACATGAGGCTCCAGATGCTCCAGGACAATCACAACAACGGTGGTAACTCATCGGTGAACACTGCTGCACGCGGTCGCGGAGGCTTTCGTGGTCGTGGCCGTGGCAGCAGTGGTGGTGGACGTGGACGTGGGAACGCCAATTCTCCACCGCCACAGAAGACCGGTGGGCAGGCGGTGTCCAAGCCGATCTGTCAAGTCTGCAAGAAGAAGGGTCATGAAGCTGACGTTTGCTAGCATCGTTTCGAAGAGGACTACCAGCCCTACACCAAAAAGCTGCGGTACGGCGACAACCAACTACGGCTATGACACCAATTGGTATGTCGATAGTGGCGCCACCGATCACATCACCGCCCGAACTTGAAAAGCTAACGATCGGGGACAAGTACAAGGGTACCGATCAAGTCCACACGGCTAGTGGCTCGGTATGCATTAGTAATACTGGTCATGCAATTTTACATACCCCAACTAGAGATTTGCATCTACAGAATGTTCTTCACGTTCCTAGTACCAACAAGAGTCTTGTGTCTGTTCATCGTCTTACATCCGACAATAACACCTACTTTGAATTTCATCCCCATTATTTTCTTATCAAGGATCGGGCCACGAAGAAAACTCTCCATCAAGGCAAGTGTGAGGGTGGTCTCTATCCGTTAAGGACGCAAGAGGGGAGGAGCACGGCGCCAAGCGGGCGTTCAGTGTCAATAGGCCGTCTACTTGGAGATGGCATAGTCGTTTGGGTCATGCATCGTTTCCCATTGTTGAGAGAGTCATTAGAAACAATTTACTTCCTAGATCTGTTAGTCATGATGTCGAAGTCGGTGTGTGACTCTTGCCAAAAAGCAAAGAGTCATCGGTTTCCTTATTCCAATTCGGACAATAAAAGTTGTGCTCCCCTTGATTTGATACATTCGGATGTTTGGGGTCCCCCCCCCTGTCTCTCATTGGTAATCACACGTACTATGTGTCATTCATTGATGATTACAGTCGATATACATGGATCTATCTTCTTAAGCACAAATCTGAAGTGTTTCAGGTCTAAGAACTTCCAGAATCTTGTTGAAAGGAAGTTCAATAGGAAAATTGTACACATGCAAACAGATTGGGGTGGTGAGTATGAGAAACTAAATTCCTTCTTTCAGCAACTAGGAATCGCCCATAGAGTCTCCTGCCCTCATACACATCAGCAAAATGGGCGAGCCGAGCGCAAACATCGCCATATAGTAGAGGTAGGATTATCTCTACTTGCTCAGGCATCTATGCCCCTAAAGTTTTGGGATCAAGCTTTTCTCACAGCTACCTACATCATCAACATGTTGCCGTCCAAAGTCCTTGATCATAAGACACCTGTAGAGCTACTGTTAAAAGAAAAACCTCACTATCAATCCCTTAGAGTGTTTGGATGCGCATGCTGGCCGAATTTAAGACCCTACAACACTAGAAAACTATCCTTTCGCTCCACTCGATGTGTCTTTCTTGGGTACAGCTCGCTTCACAAAGGGTTCAAGTGCCTTGAACCCAACACTGGTCGCATCTATATATCAAGGGATGTAGTTTTTGACGAGGATGTCTTCCCTTTTTCTTCCCTTCATATCAATGCTGGTGCACGGCTGAGAGACGAAATATCTGTTCTTCCTGATAGCCTAGCTCCACTAGTTCATGGGGGTGTAGATTGTCATGTACCTGCTATTACTAATCCTGCTCCACAAAGTGCTTCTGGTGAAATACAGGAAATTGATGAAATACAGGAATTCCAGGAAGAAGGGGCTACGGATCACACTGCTGCAATAGATCCCAGTGGCGATCCCGGAGCTGATCTCCTGCAACAGACAGCCGTCCCGGCGTCCGTAGGTACTGGAGCTTCTCCCAGTCCGCCGCGTGGGGGGACAGGATCAGGTTCTGTGTCGCCTAGCGCCTCATCAACGTAACTTCTTTGCGACGGCCGGAGAGCTGTCCGGTGGATCATCTTCGCCTGAAACTGGATCCAGTCCGTTTGTAGAGTCAGATCAAGCTAAGCAGCAGCCCGCTCCTCGACCTCATACGCGGCTCCAAAGTGGCATCGTCAAGCCTAAGGTGTACACTGATGGAACTGTACGATATGCAAACTTGTGTGCTGCAGGTGAGCCCAATTCGGTGGATGAAGCTCTAAAATCCGTCAAGTGGAAAGAAGCTATGCAGGATGAGTATGATGCATTGCAAAGGAACGGGACATGGTCTCTGGTTCCACGGCCTCATGGTAAGAACCTCATTGATTGTAAGTGGGTGTTTAAGATCAAGAAACGTGCTGATGGACAGATAGATCGTTACAAGGCGCGGTTAGTGGCAAAAGGCTTCAAGCAAAGATATGGTATTGACTATGAAGACACTTTTAGCCCTGTGGTCAAGATTGCAACCATAAGATTGGTTTTGTCATTGGCAGTATCAAGGGGATGGTGCCTACGACAGCTAGATGTTCAGAACACGTTCTTACATGGTGTTCTGGAAGAGGAGGTTTATATGAATCAACCACCAGGTTTTGAGAGCTCTAAGTTTCCCTCCTTTGTTTGTAAGCTTAAGAAGGCCATCTATGGTTTAAAACAAGCTCCGAGGGCCTGGTATTCCAGGTTGAGTACAAAGCTTATCAGTCTTGGGTTTGTTCCTGCTAAGTCAGATTCGTCACTTTTCATCTACAGGAAGAAAAATGTTGAGATATATATGCTTATATATGTGGATGACATAATTGTCACTAGTTCCTCTCAGGATGCTGTTGACATACTACTAAAGGCACTCAAGGAAGACTTTGCCCTAAAAGATCTTGGTGATCTACATTACTTTCTGGGAATTGAAGTAGAGAAAAAGTCTAATGATGGTGACCTACTTCTAACTCAGAAGAAGTATGCCAAAGAAATTTTGGCTAGAGTTGGCATGACCAAGTGCAAGCCAGTTCCTACTCCGATGTCGTCAGCTGAAAAGATGTCACAGTATGATGGTAATGTCCTAGGAACGGTTGACAGCACCAACTATAGAAGTGTAGTGGGGGCTCTCCAATATATTACTCTCACTCGGCCAGATTTGTCTTTTGCTGTTAATAGAGTTTGCCAATACCTGCATTCACCGACTTCAGTACATTGGTCGGCAGTCAAAAGAATCATTAGGTACTTAAAGTTTTCTGAAGGAACGGGGCTGTTGATCAGAAAGCGTTCACCATTGGTCCTGAGAGCGTTCTCAGATGCAGACTGGGCAGGCAGTAAAGATGATCGAAGGTCCACAGGGGGATTTGTCGTGTTCTTGGGATCGAATGTTGTCTCATGGAGTGCTCGGAAACAGCCTACTGTGTCTAGATCTAGTACTGAGGCAGAATACAAGTCAATGGCAAACGCGACAGCCGAGATGATATGGGTAGAGCAGCTACTTGGTGAGTTGGGCGTCAAGCTTAAGGTGAAACCACGTCTCTGGTGTGACAATTTGGGAGCGACATATTTGGCTGCAAATCCAGTTTTTCATGCTAGAGCCAAGCACATAGAAATTGACTTTCATTTTGTGCGTGAAAGGATTGCCAGAAAACAATTAGAAGTAAGGTTTATACCAACAGGAGATCAAGTTGCCGATGGCTTTACCAAGGCTCTACCTCAAAGAAAGTTTGAAGAGTTTAAGAGCAATCTAAATCTTGTAGAAAAGACAAGCATAGATTGAGTGGGGGTGTTAGGAATTGTAACAACCTTGTAACATGACACACGGGTGTATCACGGCAATGACCGTGATTGTGTGCATGAGAAGATTGTGTTCGGTTGAGATTAGGAGTCTAGGGACAGCTGTTGTATATTGTATCTATCTCAACCGAATACCTTGGGTGTCAAGTATGTATGAGTATATATATATTAACACGAATCCGTGGAGAGCCAAGATAGGCGTTCACGGTTGCCATACTTCTTTCACTAAGAATTAATTTTGACTATACATATATTATATATATATAAATACTTATGACACATAATTAGTATTATTGAAAGATTTTTTATCTACTGTTTTACTTAATCCGTTCTTAATTATAAGACATTTGATTTTTTACATCAAGTTTGATTATTTTTTTATTCAAAAATTTATGCAAAATATCACTTGTTTTGTTATGGTTTGCTTTATTAATTAATTTTTTTTTTGAAGAATGATTTAAATTTAACTATTTTTGTATAAATATTTTGAATAAGACGAGTGGTCAAACTTGAATTTAAAAAAGTTAAACGTCTTAAAATTGGGGACGAAGGAAGTAATAAATTTATTTAAAAATATAAATATTTTCTATAAATCGAGTCAAACTTACGGTACGAAAATAAAAAACAACGGTTTCTCTAGAACCGAGGGAGTAGCCACCTTTCGTTCGTTCCACCCCACCATGAATTTCATACGTGGCTTTCATATGGACAATGGTAAAGCCGATCGATTCACTTTGCTGGTGCTCTGGCTGCTGCATCCACCGCCTGATCACGTACGTAGGCTAAAGCCAGGACAGCTGTCGCTGGCCGTCATCGGCTCTGTTGGTCGCCGGGAGTTCTGGTAACTTTCTGGGCCACGACAGTTATGCAGGCAGACAGGCAAGCTTGTAAATAATGAGATAGCGTTTAATTTGGTTGGGAGAAGGAAACGCAAACGCAAAGTATAACGGAATAAACAGGGAAACGTAAATATGGTAACAAATTACTTAATTTGTTTGGATAGGCTCGGGAACGTTAACACGGAATCTACTAGGGCCAGATTTGAGTTTGCGTCTTATCATTTCGTCTCTCATTCATTCTCCCTTGATTTGATTTGACTCGACGATACTCCCTCCATCTATAAAATAGCGCTATTATATATAGAACTTTCAAAAACGTGTTTGACCATTCATCTTATTTAAAAATTTTATATGTATTATAAAATAAATAAATTATTATTAAAAAGTATCTCAAATGATAAAATAAGTTATAATAAGATATATGACATTTGTATAAAAATTTTAAATAGAACGAATGGTCAAATGGACGGGCAAACAAGGTGCACGTCCGAGGATAACTGGGACGACATTTAGCCGCGATGGGAGCATTATCGCTTTTTTGTGAACTCCCGTATCTGATTGCAGCGTTACCCAAACAATTACACGAAACATGTGCCTAAATAAACCTGTGCCGTTACAATCATCCGATCCGAACCAAACACTATCTTCGTTTTATTGCGTAGTGTACGTACTCTTCTTGCCTGATTGTGTTGTCGTTGATGCGTATTAATTTAATCCTCGCGTTGATGTGCAGCATCTACCGTCCCTTTTTTTTTTCAAAACTAAATTCAGCGAGGGAGGTGAGGGCACTTTTTTGGGGTTCTTGCACCAGTACCTGGAACAAACAAAATACTTGGTCTGTCCAACCAATCCGATCGAGCAGGACTTCTACTTCTAGCCGAAATTAATGCAAAATTCTTCTCAACAAAGTAAGGAGAATATGATGAGTCCAAAATGGATACGGCTGCTACTGCTACTTCTTTGCCTTCTTTAATAACGTGTGCAAATTTGGAACAAATAAACATCGGAGCAATCACGTGTGCAAATTTGGAACAAATAACTATGGGAGCTAAGCTCATCCAATTCAATTACCCTTCGGTTGCAGATTGTCAACTCGGATCGATGTCAATTTATGATAAAATTATATTTCACCAGATCAGCTCAACGCGAGGGATATCCTGACTTATTGCATTAAATTATGATCGGATATACATATCAAATCTAGCACCAGCTACACTTCATCTGCTGTCCCTTTTCCTCTTTTAAATTATATTCCATATATTTTATTCGGACTTTCTAATACCCATAAGGTCAGTCTCTCATTAGAGAGTTTCATGACATTATTTCTAAAACTATTATGTCACGTGAAATAGAATTAAATTCCACTGTCAATGGAGAGAGTTCTATTCTATAGTTTCATAAGCATTACTCATTTCGTCTTTCTTAGTTACACTATCACATCATCAAAAAATTCTATATCATAGTAACACATTTAATATAAATAAAACTCACTTGAAACTCCCATTAAAATTGACATAAATATATATTTGTTATACTCTAGGATCGATCTAGGCATAGAAGCAGAGGGGAATCTTGATCTGTTCTGAGGGAATGTGTCTGGATCCGGGGTTAGAGAGAGGGTTACCTTCGCGAGAAGAAGAGGTAGCAGCCGATCCGTCTCCTGTCATGGCGATGTCGGCGGGCGAGTGGAAGGGGCCACGGGCGTCGGCGATGGCTCCGGCCTGGAACACTCCAGGGGAGGTGGTGACGGCGTGGTGGAGAGGGCGGACGCCCGGTGAGGGATTCCCGCTGCTCCTGCGCTCTCACTCTAGATCGGAATAGTGATGTGGGGTGGGAGGCGGCGGCTCACAGGTGAACCTCGTGATGAGCGCCGAGGCCCCCTCTCCTTTCTTTTTATATGCGCTTGTGCAGCAGGGGCCCACCAGCCAATTGTTGGACTGGACGCCCCCGATCAGGGCGCGATCAAGGCCCATGGCCGTTGGGCCTTTGGGACTGAGGAGATCAATCTAACAGTCTCCCCCTTGATCTCATCTTTTGTCCTTTTCTTTTCTTTCAATTCTCTTGTTCCATCATAGATTTGTGCGTAGAGCATGTTTTCATCGTCACGGTCTTCTGCCGATAGATTCAACAGCTACAACGCACGCATCCATTCAGTAACAGATTCTATTATTCTTTTGGGCCTTTAGTCCTGAGATCATAGGCTATCCCTCATCCCCATGCCGGCTACGTGTTCCTTGAACACGTTGGGAGGTAAGCCTTTCGTTAGCGGATCCGCGAGCATCTTTGTCGTACTTATGTGCTCGAGACTCATCAGTTGATCTCGGACTCTATCTTTCACAACATAATACTTTATGTCAATGTGTTTGGCAGCACCACTTGACTTATTGTTGTGAGTGTACTGCACAGCTGGATAGTTGTCGCAGTACAACTTTAGTGGTCTTTCTATAGAGTCTACCACTTTCAATCCGGGTATAAATTTCTTTAGCCAATTCACCTGCCGGAAGCCTCGTAACATGCCACGAATTCTGCATACATCGTCGATGATGTAGTAACTGTTGTCTGTTTAGTGCTCTTCCATGAAATAGCACCATTTGCGAGAGTGAATATATATCCAGAAGTGGATTTTCTGTCATCTCCCGCATAATCTGAATCTGAATATCCCACTATTTCTAGGGAATCTGTTTTTCTGTACGTGAGCATGAGACCTTTCGTGCCTTGCAAATAACGCAAAACTTTCTTTACTAGCTTCCAGTGTTCTAGTCCTGGATTACTCTGAAATCTGCCAAGCAACCCGGTAACAAAAGCTAAGTCAGGGCGCGTGCACACTTGTGCATACTGTAAGCTGCCAACAGCTGAAGCATACGGTACCGCTTTCATTTGATCTTTCTCATATTCATTCTTGGGACATTGAAAAGCCCCATATCTATCGCCCTTAACTATGGGTGCGGGTGAGGGACTGCATCTGTGCATACCATATTTCTCTAGAAATTTCTCTATGTATGCCTTACGTGATAATCCTAAAACCCCTTTAGTTACTGTCTCGGTGAATTTCTATTCCCGAACAAACTTTGCTTCACCAAGATCTTTCATCTCGAAGTGTAAGGACAAAAACTTCTTCGTTTCCGATGCGCACTGACATCACTGCTCGCAAGCAAGATGTCATCCACATACAGGACTAAGAAGATAAACTTCCCATTATTAAATTTTGCATAAACGCAATTGTCCTCTATGTTTTCTTTAAACCCGAATCCTTTAATCGTTTTGTCAAACTTCAAGTACCACTGTCTCGAAGCTTGCTTTAGCCCATAAATCGATTTCTTTAGGCGACATCCCATCTTTTCTTTACCTTTCACGACAAAACCTTTTTTGGTCGTGCCATGTAAACGTTCTCCTCTAGATCCCCATTCAGAATGCCGTCTTCACATCCATCGATGTAATTCTAAATCATAATGTGCCACAAGAGCCATTATAATTCTGAAGGAATCCTTACATGAGACTGGAGAAAAGGTCTCATTGTAATCAATCCCTTCTCTTTGTGAGAAACCTTTTGCCACGAGTCGCGCTTTAAATTTATCTATTTTCCCTTGGGAGTCATATTTTGTTTTGTAGACCCACTTACAGCCCCTCTTGTCTTGGCTCCTTTAGGAATTTCCTCTAAGTCCCAAACACGGTTGGTACTCATCGATCTCATTTCATCTTTCATGGCTTCAAGCCACTTGGATGAATTGTCGCTTCTCATGGCTTGTTCAAATGAAGTGGGATCACCCTCCATTTGAAATTCTTGATGATGAATTTTTTGTGTTTATATAATTCATATTCATCACTGGATATTGCCGGCCTTCTTTCTCTTTGGGACCTTCTAGGGACCTCTTCAGCCGGAACATTATCTGTTGGGGGCTGTGATTGCTCCCCCTCATCTGTAGCAATAGTTTCTGTTTCTGTATTTTCTACTGGATCCTGAGGGACAGGTTCCATGTTTTCATTCCTTGTTGCCACAGGAGGAACACTCACAGGGACTGGCACCACAGTGTCTGGCACTGGTGATGCAGCCACAGCGGGCAGTGTGAAATAAGGCTCTTGAGTCATTGGGGTGGGTGCATGCACACACTTCTCCTCAAGATCAATCTTTTGCGCCGCCACGCACGCCGCCCCTTATCATCTCTTCTTCGAAAAAATTAGCATGTCTCGTTTCCACAAATTTCGTAAAATTATTTGGGCAATAGAAACGAAACCCTTTTTGATCTTTCGGGATAGCCAATAAAATGGCAACTCACCGTCTTGGGATCTAGCTTCCCAATCGTCGGGTTAAATATCTTTGCCTCGGCAGGACTCCCCCTGCACCGTAGGTGATTTAATGAGGGCACCCTTCCTGTCCCGCGTTCATACGGTGTTTTTCGGCACCGACTTACTGGGCACTCTGTTGAGTATATGAATGGCGGTTTTTAACGCCTCCATCCACAAACTCACTGGTAATGTGGAATAGCTGATCATACTTCGCACCATATCCATCGTGGGAATGCGGTTTGCGTTTTTCAGCTACCCCATTTTGCCGAGGTTCGCCTTGGCATCGAGTCTTGGGCTACTATGCCTTGTTCCTGTAGGAACTTTGCAAAAGGTCCAGGAACTTGGCCATATGGGGTGTGCCGACCGTAGTATTCCCCTCCACGGTCGGATCTTACTAATTTTATCTTTAGGCTGTGCTGATTTTCAACCTCAGCCTTAAATATCTTGAATTTATCCAATGCCTCTGATCTTTCTTTGATTGGATAAATATAACCATAGCGGGAATAATCGTCTGTGAATGTTATGAACATATCATAGCCATCCATACTCTTTACTGGGAACGGGCCACAAATATCAGTGTGAATAATCTCTAAGACACCTGTGCTCCGTTTAGCATTTTTCTTTATTTTCTTTACAAATTTTCCTTTCATGCAATCAATGCATTGTTCTAACCCTGAGAACTCTAATGGTGGAAGGATTTCATTCTTTACAAGTCTTTCTATTCTCCCCCTCGAAATGTGACCCAAACGACAGTGCCACAATTTCGATGTGTCAGGAGTTCTCTTTCTTTTTCTGTTTGTATCTGTACTCGATGGTACAGTTGCATTCACATCACGTACGGATTTCTGTAGGGATAACAAATAAAGTTCATGAATCTTGAATGCAATAGTAACCAACAATTCTTTAAAAGTTATTACACACTTGCCATTACCAAAATGGCATTCAAATCCATCATCATCTAGACGAGGCACGCTTATCAAGTTTCTTTCTAATGTCGGAACATAAAAAACATTTCGAGGACTAAAACAAAACCCGGTAGCAAGTTTTAATTCAAGATCTCCAACTGCTTCTACGTCCGCCAGGACTCCATTGGCTACTTTAATTTGTCCTTCGTTTCTTTCCGCGGTTCTCGTCGAACGGAATCCCTGTAAAGAATTTGCAACATGAATAGTTGCTCCAGAATCAATCCACCAATTATCTCTATTATAATCTGTATACGGGGTTTCATCTATAAATGAAATAATGTTCTCACCTTTACGTTTCATGATGCTCTTTAAGTAGTCTCGGACAGTTACTTTTGTAGTGTCCTCTTTTTCTTTGCGGTCAGGCACGATCCTTGTCAACAACAAACCGGCCTTCTTTTAGGCTTATCTTTGGGCGAGCTGGAGCTTTTCCCTTTCCTTTGGAATCACCCTTCGATGGAGAGGATTTCCACGATTACGTGGAGGCCTTTTCTTGGGGTTCACATAGTTGATGGAACCACCATGTAAAGCCTTGATCCTCTGTTCTTCTTGAACCAACATTGCCAAGGTCTTGTCAATATTCCACCCTTCCCGTTCATATTGTAGTTGACAACGAATGCCTCAAACTCTTTTTGGCAATGAAGCAAAAACCAAATGGACAACTTGGCTTTCCTTGAAATCTAAGTCCATAGGCTTAAGCTTATTGTTCATCTCAACCATGCGGTTTATGTGTGTTCCGAGGCCCCCGCCTTGTGTACCTTTTTCGAGTACAGCTTTCTGAATCAGGTTTGTGTAGCATAAGTCTTTGAAGAGCCGATGAACCGACCCTTTATTTTCTCAAGGTACTCCATGACAGAGGGGTGACTCTCCAAGTGAGCTAGCAATAGCAGGGATCAATGGTATTACGGATCACTGCCGTAGCTTTCTTGTTAGCTGATTCCCACTTGGGGAGCTCACTATCATATGTCTTTTTTGCCGACCACATGGGCTGCTCTTTTTTTGCTGCCAAGTAGCATCTGTATGCGTGGACTCCCTAACAGGGGGCCACAGGCTCTCGTGGGGCGTGGAGCGAGAGGGATCCATGCTGCTCCAGCCATGATGAAGAAAAAGCTCCAACTTCTTCTTCCACTGCGGGTAGTTTTCTCCGGTCGATGTCGGGATATCCTTAATGGACATCATCATGGAGAAACCTCCTGAAATCATTTCAATTTAAGTGAGAACATATAATAATAATAAGAACATTGCATGCCTTAATTCCAACGTTGGTCAAAAATAAAACATACAATACTTTGTGCATTAAATCTATATCACCGTTGGGCAGAAATAGAAATAATATACAAAATTATCTGTACATTGTGTATTAAATCTACATCACCGTTGGGCAGAAATAAGACATAATACACATGAAATCATCTATAAACAAATTCTGGAATTAAATGCGTATCAAATTCTCCCGTTGGTTCGAATTTAATAAAATCCATATTGCCTTGAAAAAATAAATTCTCCCGTTGGGTTGAATCTAAAATTACAAGGCATAATAATAAAACATCTATTTTCTGCGTGCGGAAACATGAATTCTATATTTAGAAGCATATCTCGAGAATCATCACTCTCTAAACAATTTATTTCGTTGGTTCAAAATTGAAAAGAGATTCAAATTCCATTCATAAATTTATCTAATGTCAAAAGAAAATGCTTCTGAAAAAAAAAAAGTCACTGTTCATGCTGGGCCGAGGCGAACCAATCGGCCCAACTTGCCTTTCGCCCACGCGCAACCAGCGTTCTGCCGCCGCATGGGCGAATTCAGCAGCGGCCCGGTCGGCCAGTCCCGCGCCGCCGGGCGTCGATCCTGGCCGTCCGTCGATCGAACGGCTATCCGCCCGTTTCCAGCCACAGGAACAAAACGCCGAGTCCCTCTCTCCCCGAAAACCCTAGTTCATTTCTTCTCCTCCTTTTCTCCACCGAAAGGCGGCGGCGGCCCTTCACCGACCAGCGGACGGCGGCGGCCTTGGAGTGTTCGGCAAGCGCGCCCTTGATCCATTCGCCGGCGCGCGCGCTCTCCATAGGATGAGCGCGCCGCCGAGCAACTCCACGGTGGTGCCCGGGTCACCGCGCGCGCACGCACACGCGAGCACCGGCGTCCCCGGAGCCACGGCGGCGGCGGCCGGTCTGCGGGCGTGCCCGACCCGGGGCGTCCCGGCGAGGCGCACGCCGCCCTTCTCTGCGGCGGCGGGTTCATCCGCGACAGGCGGTGGCGCGCCCGCCACGGTGCGGTGGCCCCTGCCCCTCAGGCCGCGCGCGCGCTGCGGGGTGCGACAGCGTGGCTCTGTTGCCGCGCGGGATCGAGCAGAGAAGGTGAGTAACACCCCCTCCCCCGATCCGAAATTCTGATGCTAGGGTTAGGGTTTCAGTGCAAATTCGCGATGAAAAACTCTAATCCCGACTGGATCTATGCACTAGCATAGGCTGATACCATTGTTATACTCTAGGATCGATCTAGGCATATAAGCGGAGGGGAATCTTGATCTGTTTCCGAGGGAATGTGTCCGGATCCGGGGTTAGAGAGAGGGTTACCTTCGCGAGAAGAAGAGGTAGCGACCGATCCGTCTCTGTCATGGCGATGTCGGCGGCGGCAGTGGAAGGGGCCACGGACGTCGGCGATGGCTCCGGCCTGGAACACTCCAGGGGAGGTGGTGACGACGTGGTGGAGAGGGCGGACGCCGGTGAGGGATTCCCGCTGCTCCTGCGCTCTCACTCTAGATCGGAATAGTGATGTGGGGTGGGAGGCG
>JADLZL010003323.1:0-191845 GCA_015844335.1 Chrysopogon serrulatus | reverse complement strand
TTTAACTAGGGAAGTCTACCAGGTTGTCGATTTATATTTATACCAATCGCTGAAGGTCTATATGTAGGACTTATAAACTATAACTTATACTATTGATGTGAAAGGCAAACCATAACTAGAATCCTACTCATAACGAGGATAAGTCACGTGATAAAAGATATATATGATAAATAATAATAATGATCAGTCATCATAAATAGATAAACATCGAGCTCTTCTAGTCATAACAATAGCTAGCCAATGGATAAACTCAGTCATAAATACTAAGGTAATTCAATAACTACGTCAATGAATAACTCTAATTAGTGCAACTACATCTAGCAATCATTTTTAAGTTAACCCTATATCATTATCACATGTAAAGAGGCATCAACTAATGAGGGTATCGAGCTCTTTCCGGTCATAACAATAGCTAGCCAATGGATAAACTCAAGAATAAATACTAAGGTAATTCAATAACTACATCAATGAATAACTCTAATTAGTGCAACTACACCTAGCAATCATTGTTAAGTTAACCCTATATCATTATCACATGTAAAGAGGCATCAACTAATGAGGGTATTAAGACACAAGGGTCACCTCCTTCGCGACCAGTACCCATGCTAGTCCCACGTGCACGGAGGGTGGACTACGAGGAGGAACCAACGCGGTGTCCACCTGCGGGGACTACCACACGTCCCTACACGTCGGGGTGCACTCGCAAATAAACAAGATATCTAGACACCACGTCTACATATTGTCTACCATCTACCCAAATGGCCGCTTGGATAAACGCTATACGAGCAATTACATGAATTCAATAAGATCAAACCAACTATCCTAGACATATAACCAAAGTAGACAATGACTATTGCAATTAAGAATATATAAGAGATTAAGAACAATATTGTTATGAAATCATAATATTGAATACAATAAGAGCAAAGTACTAGAACTATCTTGAACTCCGCGCTCCCGCAGGCCGCTTGGGGCTCCGGATCCCGTGAATAACTAGAACTCTTCTACTTCTAATCCAACTAGGCTAAAGCTATGAACTAGAGAGGCTCATGAACTAGAGAAGGCTCTTGATGGCTGGATCTCCAAATGACTTGATGCCTTTAGGGAGGGGGTCTACCCCTTTATTTATAGCCCTGGGATCGGCGTGCGCCCTTGCAGGATCAAACCGACATAACCAAGGGCCAAGATGACTCCTCGTAGGCGGTGGAGGAAGCTTCTAGAAGAGAGGCCGAAACCCTAGAGTTGGGCGCCCGGCCGGCGCCATGGTGGGGCCGGGCCGGCCCCACCTGGCGACCCCTCGGGCCCCGGTTGCTTCGGTGTCTTCTAGATTGTTCCTGAGCCCAATCGTGATATTTACGTGTAGGCGGATAAGTTTTAGTGCTAAATATGCACTAGAATCCCTCTTTTTTAGCTTTTCTGAAAATCACCCTGGAAAATACAGAATATGCAAAACTCATGGAAATGGTCAGATAAAACCCTAGACTAGTGTGTTTTCTTGTTTTCCTTCAGGTAAAAAGCCCTAGTAAAAGTTGACGCTAACGAGTGTCAACAATAGACAAGGTCACAGGGACTCTCAACGGCCCATCCTCGTGTCTCAAGGTGACCGGAGCGGTGGCAATTCACGGTACCAGGCTAGGGTTCCATAGATCCACTAAAGCATCCGAAGGGGGGACATTCCTACAGTCCAAGATGAGTAGCACCGTACTACGAGGTCCAAGCTACGGCTAAGTGTCCAGAGTTCCGAGGCTCACGACAGGGGTACGGGCGGCGTGTCCTCCCCGGCGTCTCGGACGCCGTGGATCTATTCGGCTATGGTCAGTCACATGTGTGTGTGTGCGTGCTAGTGCATCTGTTTGGCAATGGCACGAAGGCCGGTCACGTCGTTTTAGATGCTCACCGACGGCGGAGTCGTTCGGCGAGGTGCGGCGGAGTCGTGGTGGCAGCTCGAGGTCGCGGCCGAGGAACGTCGAGGGTCCGGTGGGCTTCACAGAGGTGCATCGGGGTACCATGGAGGTCCTGGCCAGCGGTAGCCGCTTGTGGCCAACCCTGGCCAGCCCTGGCTTCCTACAGCCAGCTCTGGCCGGCCATGGCCAGCCGCTTGTGGCCAGCAGCCTGCTGTGGCTGGCTGGGGCGGGCTGCAGCCAGCTGCTGGTGGCCGTAGGTAGCTGCTGGTGGCCAGGGTTTTCCAGAGCAGGCTGGGTCACAGCAGCAGGTGGCTGGAAGGTTGCGGTGGCTTCGGCGACCTTCCTGCATGGTGTACAGTATGGCACGAAGGCCAGAGTCAGACATGGGCATGGGCAGTTGAACGGGGAAGGGAGTAGGTGAGGTTTTGGGCATGGGTGCTCACCAGCGGCGGGAACGGGTCAAGGCAAGGTGCTCGACGGTGTCTAGGAGCGAGAAGAGGAGGCCGGTGGTGCTGCTGTTGCTGTGGAGGCCGTTCTGGTGTCGCAGAAGCGTGTCGACGTCCGTGCTGCTGCAGTGGCTCGCGGTGTCCGGTGTAGAAGGCTGGGGTGGTGGCCGGTGTTCGTCGGCATCGAGGTTGGCGTTCTGTAGCAGCATGGCGACGTCGGCATGGTAGCAGAACGGCACGGCGAACAGGAGCTTGTGCACGACCGTGCCAAGTCGTGGCGCACCCCGTGCTTGACGTCACGACGAGGTAGCCACCGGCGAGAGCAGGAAGGCAAGCGCAGCGAGGTGCAGTGACTTCCTTGGCGAGGTGGCAAGCCGCAGAGCAAGCGCCGCTGGCTGCCTTTGTGCGGCTATCGCGGCTGCGCGCGTCGCGGGGCGATGTGGCTCGCTGACGCCAAAGTCGGGCAGTGGGCGGCGACGAGCGATGACGAGGCGAGGATGGGACTGGACAGCCGCTGGCTCTATGGGCATGATGCGGTGTGCATGCCTCGCGCTGCTCGAAAGCGTAGCGGCGACGGCGCGCAGGCGGTAGAGCGCTGTGCTACGCACGGCAAGCCGAGCGCGGGCGGCAACAGGGCCGCTTAGGCGAACCGTGGGCGGCGCGTGTGAGACAGGCAAGGTGAGAGCGCGGGGCGTGGTTGCGTGAGAGGAAGTGCGTAGGCGAGGGGAGGAGAGCAAGGGAGGGAGAGGAAGAAGAAGATGGCGGCGGCATCCAGAGGAAAGGAGAATGGAGCCGCGGCCGCCGTGGTTTATATACCCTCTGCCGCTAGGGTTCGAGGGAGCTCCGCCGATCTTCGTCCGTCCGTGCACTGCGGAGGGACGCGCGTGGCGGCATCGGGAGGCGCGTCGAGCGAGGGGAGGCACGCGCTGGACGACGGCGTGTGCACGCACGCTGCCCGCGTCGGCGGCGGCGGCTTCCTGCCTGGAAAGCGCGCTAGGGTTCAAGGGGCAAGGGCGCTGCTCGACTGGGCCATGGTGGGCTGTCGTGGGCCGGTGCAGACTGCTGTGCTGGGCCGGTTGGAGTGGAGGGAAGGGAGGAGCTGGTGGGCTGCATGTGCTGGCTGCTCTGCGTGAAGGCAAGGAAAGGAGTGGACTGGTTCATGGCCTTGGTTCCAAGAGAAAGAGAAGCTCTTCCTATTTTGCTAAGAGGGTTTAGATGATTTAAGAGAGGAACATGAGAGAGTTTTCCTTAAGTAGATGAAGAGAGTAAATTGAAAAAGGGGAATTTATTATCAAACAAATTCCAATAGAGATTTAAGAGAGAGTTGCCATGGCTTGTGCACTCCAAAGTCCCAATCAAAACTCGAACTCGAAATCCAACTCACAACACCGGCATTCTCCTACAATTAATTCTATATGAATGCAACGGTCACAAGTGATCCTCTTATGTTTTGACCTAGCGACTACATGCTTCACATGATTACAAGGAAAAATTTTGAAAGTTCGCATTTTTGGTTTACGGAAAAATTCAGGTTGTTACATCTCCTCTACTTCTAATCTAGCTAGCTAATCCTATGAACTAGAAGGCTCTTGATGAACTTGAAGGCTTCTTGATGCTTGATGGCTTGAGGCCTTGATGAATAATGAATTGGCTCTCTCTAGAGGGGTCTACCCAAGTATTTATAGTCCGGTGGGATGCGCATGCGCCGCAGGATCAAACCGACGCAACGTAGGGCTGAGATGCATCGTGGGAGGCGGTGGAGGAACATTCCACAAGGGGGGGAGCAAACCCTAGCGGGGGGCGCCGCTTGGCTCCTTGGTGGGGCCGGCCGGCCCCACTGGCGGCCCGTGCCCCCCCCTACTCCTTCCTGTCTTACGGAGTCTTCCCGAGTCTTCCCGTGATGTCCTTCGTGGCGGATAAGTTTTAGTGGTTATTTTGCACTAGAATCCCTCTTTTTCAAATTTTAAAAAAATCACTGCGAAAATACAGAATATGCAAAACTCGTGGAAATTGTCGATAAAAACCCTAGACTAGTGTGTTTTCATGTTTTCCTTCGGGTATAAAGTTCTAGTAAAAGTTGACGTTAACGACCGTCAACAATACCCCCAAGCTTACCTTTTGCCAGTCCCTTGGCAAACAAACTAAGCCTAGGTGCTATTGTATTTGGATCAGGAGTTGCTTCAATGTTTTTATACCTTTCAGTACACATGCTTTCAAACGAAAATTTCCTCCGGTTCAAACAATATATGCTCTAACCTTCAAACTTACTCATTTCACCTGTAATATGGGGCCTTGCAGCTTTTGCATAAGTCTTGAGTAATCGAAAGATAGAACAATCAAGCTAAATACTATGTCTCAAATTCTTTGTAATACCAACATTCCAGAGTTTTCAATAAGGTTTCAAAATAAAACTAAGAGCATAATTGTATGACACCCTCAAGTCTCTCAATGTATGTGGTATTTATGGTTCTCTCTTGAGGCGTTAATGTTGTTATGCCTCCTATAGCTAAAGGTAATATGGTGGAGCTCATAGGAGTGGCAATAACAAGGATAGGCATACTTGCAAAACATGTATTGTAAAGTCAACTAGTGGATCCACAGAGAATCGAGGCATACAATCAAACCAAGATGTGCATATGTATGGAATATGGTGGATAGGTGCATATGTGTTATTTATGGCTAATTTTTATTTTTACTATTGCTCTTTGAGAATGACTCTCTATTAAAACTCTTCTCGGGAAAGACATGGGCTATCTTTATTATTTCTTTTTATTCGGGAGGCGGGCATCTAGTACCCATTATTTTAATTGCTGGGACACTTGTCCATCTTTTACTCCCTTTTTTTTTTTTCTTTCACTTTCTTTTTTATTTCTTTCTCTTTTGCATAGCCATATACATCCTTTGAATACAATAAATGGATCAAGAGATATAATCAGGACTTAGAGCATTAAAGATAGAGGTTCTCCTATAGGGTGTTTATATATTTTTGTGTTCTCTCCCAGTGTAGGAGGTGAACATTTTATGATGAACATGTATGGAAATATGGTGAATGATTGCGATTACTCCTAAAGTAAGAATAATGCATATGTGGACTGGAGTGTGCAAGTGTTTTTTGGTTTTTAAAAGCATGACAAGACTCTCATAAGGTATACAACACAGGTTGACTGAACTCAGTGCAAAGCAAGTAGCTTAAATGTGAAAAGGTTTTCCTATCCTCTAAGATATTAATTTTTGGCTTTGGTAGGAATCCTCCTTTGTCATATAAGAGCTCATCATGTAAATTTTAGATTTTCAACATAAAACCTCCAGAACTTAGCAATGCTAGGAATAAGATAAATAGCAGCTCAACCTTTATGAATCATATCAATCAACTATCTAGACTTAGCGCAAGTTTATGCCTCCACAATTAAGGTTCAGAATAAATTCTCCAATTAAAACATCAATGCTTAGAACCAGGGAGATTTAAAGTTAGGCAACTAGGTACTTGGTAAGCATTATAACAGAGCAACTATTCATCATCTTCAAAACAATTTTAATGTTCATCAATTTTATTAGCTCTAGCCTGGACTTGATTTTTAAATTATACTCTACTAAATATAGAACTAAATATTTATTTGGTTTAATATCTTTTTATGGTTTTGTATTAAACATCTAATAAAAGACTCTATGACTTTGTGGACCTTCATGTGCCCACATATTTTTGGTATTTTATGACTATATAAAGTAGACTAAAAAATCACTTAGGTGTAGTCACCTGATAACTAGGGGATGCTCCTCCCCCAAGCTGGATGGTTGCAATATCTGATGTAGACGTCCTTCAGAGTGAGCTAGCCAGTAGCGAACCCGGTGGTAGCCACTGATAGTCTCTCTCCTCGCTATGATGCTGTTCCTGCATAAATACTCCACAAAAAGGAAAACCAAAACTCGAGGCTCGAATTTAACAATGGGTTAGTGGTCAGCCAAAGAATAATTGATCTCCTTTACGAGCTAGCTTTAATGTTGTCTAATTTAAGCAGGTTTCTGCTTTTCTTTTTTCTTTTTGAATTTTCTTTTTATGATGCAGGAATTTAAATATGAATGCTATTATTTTTATTATTTTTATTTTATGCCACCACAGTGGATATTCCTTCAAAAAATACCATAGGGTGTCCACATGGGGCTTTGTGATGCCATGAATAATGCATTAAATATTTTTGTTGTTTTATCTTAGTATTGAACAAAATTATGCTACTAAATAAATTACTAATATATTAATGAAATAACTACCATTCTAACCTTATGGCTAGGGTACGGAATTTAAAGTCTATCAACAGGACTTAGACAGAGGTGAGCACTTACTCAGTGGGTTCAACGTCTGAGGTAACCTCAGTCAACTCCCCATCTCGTGGTGATGCGTCGCGTGCCTCCTTCCATCTTGCTTCGGTCTCTTTTTGCTTCTTTCTCTTCTAGCTCCTGCTCTTCAGCTTTGTTCTCCTTCTTCCACGCTTCTAATCGTGCTAGGATCTTCTCCTTTTCTTCCTTGGCAATCTGGTCCATCCTTTTAGCTTCTTCTGCCCAGCTACTTCTGCGGGGTACTTGCTTGTTCTCTTCTTGATCCAGAAAGTGATCTTCATATTTCACAATCTTGCTAGGAAAGTCTTCCCATCCACAGTGAGGCTGGGCAGCCTGACGATGGGCTTGACGTCTTCTCCTATTGCATTGCTTCCTGATCTGCTCATGGTTATTAAGTGTTTTAAATTGACAGCGAACCTTTCCGGTAGGTAAGTTGAAGTGGATATGTCCAGACCCAATGTAGATGTTGGCGTTGGCTGTGTAGAGGAACGGTTTTCCTAAGAGGATTGGGGAATCATCGTTTCCCTGCATGTCAAGGACTAGAAAATTAGCAGGTATATATTGTCCTTGAATTCTTACCATGACATCCTTGACCACTCCTTCAGGAAATCTTAATGATTGATCTGCCATCTGCAACTGAATATATGTTGGGTATAAAGGTAAATCAAACAATTCATCATATACCTGTTTTAACATTACGTTGCAGCCTGATCTAGTGTCGCAGATGGTGTGAGGAAAGGTGGTGTCTTTGATTGTGCATTCAATGATTGGGACACCTGGATCACCTCTCTTGATTGGAAATGGCTTGGGTAGCGGTGATCGTTTTTACGTGTTGAGAGCAAAGGATTAGTTGAGTTGTCTCCTCGGGTGCATGCTTGGTCTTCCTCCATCTTCTATTGTTTCTATTGTTCTTCTTCTTTGGCATTGGTTGCTGTTCTTGCTCTTCTTGTTGATGGAATTGCTTCGGGGCTGCAGGAGCTTTCAGGACGCGGTTCTTGAATGTGAATCTCTCTTTCTTGTCCTTGATGGATAAGACAATCTTGGCGTACTCCGCATAGATGATGGCTTTTGTTGTGCACAAGAATGGTCTACCCAAAATGATGGATGCCTTCTCATCTACTCCTGTCCCCATGACCACGAAGTCAACTAGGACATATGATTGCCCCACTCTAATGACAACTTCTTCTAGTACTCCCTCAGGGTAGCAAATGGACTGATCTGCAAGCTGCAAACGCATATTTGTGTACAACAGGGGATCATTTAATATTTTCTCATAAATTACCTTAGGCATGATGTTGACACTTGCGCCGAAGTCACAGATGGCCTCTAGAAAGGCTGTGGCATCCTATTGAGATAGGAATGACAGGTCTTCCAGGGTCTCCCATCTTCTCTAGTAGAGAGTGGTCAATCCACTGTACATCTGTAGGCTCAATATGATATTGGGTTGCATTGTGAATATCAACAAGGTTAGCAGTTTCTAAATCTTCTGGTTGGCCTAGAGTCTTGCCTTTCTCCAATGGGGGAACAGCAGCAGCTAACTGAGCTAATTGTGATTCTAGCATTTTATTGAAACTATGTTGATTCTTTATGGCAGAAGCAAAAGTATCCATTCTAGCATGTATGTTTTCCGAAGTTTATCATTTGATGTTAGTTTCCTAGTTATTTGATCTAGCAGTTTGGATTGACTAGTAACCAATTCTCTTAAAGGCGGAAGGTTATAATTATTAAAGCTGTTACCTTGGTTGTTACCTTGGTAATTACCTTGTCGAGGTTATTGATTCCACCCTTGATTTTGTTGAGGACGATAGTAGGTGTTGTTGTTGATGAAGTTCACATCCTCTTGTAGTGTAGGGCAGCTGACAGCTGAGTGCCTGTAGTCTCTACATTCTGCACGTCATATGAGAATCATTGACATGCATGACTTCCTTCTTCTCTATGTCGAGCTTCTTCATGATGAGGTCTAGCTTGGCAGTGACCATGTCAGCTTCCTTGAGATGATGGATTCCTCCTCCCTTCTTGTGAGGCTGAGTTCATTCTTCATTGCATGTTGAATTTGAGGCCATCTTCTCGAGAAGTGCTTTAGCGTCTGAGAGCTTAAGTGACAGGAAAGCTCCCCCAGCAGCAGCATCAATAGACTCACGGGTGCTAAAGATGAGCCCGTGATAGAAAGTCTACATTAACAGCCACTCCTCTATCCCATGATGAGGACAGTCTTCAATGTAATTCTAGAATCTTTCCCATGCTTTAGTGAATGATTCATCATGTTGTTGCTGGAAATTTATAATCTTTCCACGTAGAGCATTGGTCTTGGCGGTAGAAAAGAATTTTGCCAGAAAAGCAGTCGAGCATAGGTCCCATGTAGTGTGTTTGTCTTTGTTGATGTAGAACCTCTGCTTGGCTTTCCCCAATAATGAGAACGGGAAAAGACGGAGTAAGATAGCATCTTTTGATACTCCTCTGATTGTGAAGGTGCTGCAGATCTTTAGAAAGTATTATAAGTGTGCACTTGCATCTTCATGTCCTTTTCCACAGAATTGGCTGGTTTGAACCATGGTGATGAGAGCAGGCTTGAGCTTGAATCCATTCTCCCCAGTGTTGACTGCTGGTCCAGTCCGGATGTTTGCTGTTGTTGGGGCAGAGAACTCTCGCAGTGTCTTTAAACACAGGAGCTAGGTTTTCACCTAAATACTCTTCTGCTTGTTCTTCTACTTCTTCTTCAAATTCTTCCTCCAGTGTTGGAGTTGGCTCCTCCGAAGAGCTAGCTTGAGCAGCAGAGGGTGTTCTTGATGGTGACTCGAATTTGTCCCTTGCTTCTACAAACCTTCTCTTTCTAAGGAGTTTCTCGGATCGTCAGTAAAGTTATTTGGAAGAGAAAAACCATTCATTCATCACCCTATATAAGATAAGAAAATGATAACAACGAAGGGTGTACCTGATAGAGTTAGAGATCGATTGGTAATATGACTTTATCCATGTGTATATATGTTATCAATATATCCTAAGTTTATTGTGCCTTCCCCGGCAACGGCGTCAAAAATGCTTGTTGGCATTTCTAACGTCACTACTAAAAAAAGCGAGAGATAAATCCTACCCCTAGCAACAACGCCGAGAAATGGTCGGTATATAATTAACTTGTCATAAGCAACTAGCCACTTCTTTATTACTAATATTCCTAAACATGAAGTAGGTTGTCATCCCCAATTATATTGCTAGGAAATTATTATAGATTTACATGTACTATTGTGACTAGGCAGATTAATAAAGATATGAATAATATAAATGTAAACTAATGGGTTACGCAGTTTTACAGATAATTATACCGTTGTAGCATTTTACCTAGGGAAGTCATCCAGGTTGTCAATTTATAATTATACCACTGGGAAAGCTATGTAATAAACTATAATCTATTATATTGATAAGAAACTATATAGGATGAATAAGTGATATTACCAATATCATATACTCTACTCATAAAAGGCAGAGGTCACAAGATAAATATGGATAAATATGGGTGATAGCATAATCATCAAGTATTATAATTAAGGATAATCATCAGAGCATCTTACTAGTTATAATCATAGTTAGCCATTGGATAAACTAAGGAGTTGGATCTAAGGTAAGTCTATAACTACGTCAATGAATAACTCTAATTAGTGCAACTACATCTAGTAATCATTGCTAAGTCAACCCTAAATCATTATCACATGTAAAAAGGCATCAACTAATGAGGGTATTAAGACCTAGGTCACCTCCTTCGTGACCGTGCCCATGCTAGTCCTACATACGGGGGGTGGACTACAGAGGAACTAACGTAGCTGTCACCTACGCAGACTACCACACGTCCCGGCATGTTAGGGTGCACTCGTAGATAAACAAGACATCTAGACACCACGTCTACATATCATCTATCATCTACCCATTATACAATTGGATAAACGCTATACGAGCAATTATATGAATTCAATAAGATCGAAGTAACTAAACTAGACATATAATCAAAGTGGACAATGACTATTGCAATTAAGAACATATGAATCTATTAAGAGTAAAGTCTCCCTAATCTGAATAATGAATACAATAAAGTAATTAAGAACTAGATCTATTACCGAACTCTCGCGCTCCAGACAGACGCCAGGGGTTCCAGATCCCGATGAAGAACTAGATATCCTCTACTTCTAATCTAGCTAGCTAATCCTATGAACTAGAAGGCTCTTGATGAACTTGAAGGCTTCTTGATGCTTGATGACTTGAGGCCTTGATAAATAATGAATTGGCTCTCTCTAGCGGGGGTCTACCCATGTATTTATAGTCTGGTGGGATGCGCGTGCGCCGCAGGATCAAACCGACGTAACGTAGGGCTGAGATGCATCGTGGGAGGCGGTGGAGGAACATTCCAGAAGGGGGAGCAAACCCTAGCGGGCGCCGCCGGCCTCTATTGGGGCCGGCCCATTTCACCGCCCGCCCCCCCCCCCCTCCTTTTCGGTGTCTTCGGAGTCTTCTGAGTCTTCCCATGATGTCCTTCATGGCGGATAAGTTTTGTGGTTATTTTGCACTAGAATCCCTCTTTTCAGCTTTTAAAAATCACCACAGAAAAATACGTAATATGCAAAACTCATGGAAATTGTCGATAAAACCCTAGACTAGTGTGTTTTTATGTTTTCCTTCGGGTATAAAGTTCTAGTAAAAGTTGATGTTAACGACCGTCAACAGTCAAGAGCCGACGTCAACTGTGCATTCATTGAATTTTGATGATGCTACTAGCGACATACAACATATAAATCCTTATTCATCGGCTATAAGTTTGCAATATGTGGTTTCGCCACAAGACATGCCAATGCTAATTACTTAGCCAATTACTCTCAAAATCCAGTACCATATGCCAATGCTCCTATAACTTTACCTTAGGTTGCACATATTAGTAAATCGGCCTCGATTTTTAGTCAACCTCAATATGAGAGGCCATTTTACTATTATTTTAATCAGCATGGCAGGTTGATCTCAAAGAGTCAATTCAAATTGGCCTCTTTGAAAACAGATAAGACCAATTTAGGAGAGGCTACCAAAATACCTCATAGCAAGAGGTCAATCACATTCAAGTCATTAGCTATGAGTATAAAAGAAGAAGCTATCCTTTCTGAACCAATCACATCTAAGAAAACAAGTCTCACTATAGAAAAGCATGAGAAACACAAGAAACCAGCTAGACTTCATTTTTCAGGAGCTAAAAAGGGTCGTGTATTTATCTAGTGATTATCACATAATTGATGAAGATCAAGCCCCTACAAGCAAGAAGCGAAAGCCCCTAGAAGCGCGATTGGTTGTAGTTTGCTCGTAAACCTCTCCACTTTTCACCATGAAAGCGTGTTGGTTACCCGCTGTGTTCTTCGGTCCGTGGTGGCCTGGGCATCGAAAGCCCTAGCTGATGTGTGATCCGGAATCAATTCGGCGTCAACAGGCTCTAAATTGATTAAGTCTTCAACTGACATACATAAAAGGGAACGTATCCATTGCAAACTAACTTCCAATGAAACCCATGCAAACTATAGCACAAAAGTTGTCTAAATTCGTCAAAAAAATCACATACGTAGATGATATGTTGATACACAACCTTATAAAATATCTTATCCAAACTCAACTTTGTTTGTGAGATATAAAAATAACAAATTTTCAACAAATCTTCTAGGCGCTTGAAATTTATTATTTTTATATCTCACAAACGAAGTCGAGTTTGGACAAGATATTTTACAAGGTTGTGTATCATCATATCATCTATATGTGTGATTTTTTGGTGAATTTAGATGACTTTTTTGCCATAGTTTGCACGGGTTTTCACGGGAGTTAGTTTGCAATCGATAATGCCCCTACATACAAACCAAATAACCAAGAAATAGAATTGCAAAAGAAGCCATGCTCCGACAAGCCCAAGTGCCAAATTTGGGTAGATCATTCATGGACATAATTTGAGGTCATCTCAAAAATTCAAATATTTGAACTTCAAATCTAAGAATGTGAAACATAATTTTTACTGTAAAAGATTTCAAATGAAAAAGTCATAAAAAAGTTTTACATGTCTTAGAACTCTACATCTTCAATATAAAATTCTATATATGTACTATTATTTATCCTTGAAAAGTGAGATGTGAAGTTATTTTGGGACGAGGGTGTAACATTCAAAACTGTGACATGTTTGTAACAGTGATATGTGAAGCCATGCTCCAAGTGGATAATATGAATTGTAATGGCATGTTAGTAACTAGGTGAATAACAAATGGTGCTTATCTAAACTGTGACAGTTATAATGGTATGATTTGAATTAGCCCCAATAGTTAATGGAGAGTTTTAATGAATTTAAATACCCAAAATTAGACACAAATAAAAACCTGATATGTTTAGTTAGTTGAATTACTTTATTGTAATAATGTGTACGTGAGGAAGGCATGAGGACACATAATGATGGTAGGTGTACTTTCCTAGATTAAAATTAAGAACCTTTAATTTCACACCGAGACATTATTTAGGCAGCAACAATTGCTAATAATTATCTTACCGATTTAGATTTTGGCTGGTCGAATATATAATGACAGCCTCCCCTACGCAGTGTACCAGAGCGTTCATATATATTATCCTTGCTTCTACTCACTATAGTCTACGCTCCAGCCATGGCCAAGCAGGTGCTGATTTTTGTGGCCGCCCTCATGGTTTCCATGCTCCAAGCCAGCTATGCAGCAACAATCATGCAGACTAACACGACACTAGCTGCTGCCGGGACAGTATATGACGTCTTGCAGCAGAACAACTTGCCGAGGGGCCTCCTTCCACTCGGTGTGCAGTCGTATGTGCTTCAAGCCGGCGGAGCTTTGGAGGTGACACTCCCCGGGGAGTGCAACTTCTTCGTTACAGTCGCCGACAAGAAATTCCAGTTTCGATATTCTAGCACAGTTACTGGAAACATCAAGTCTGGGTCCATCAGCAGTATATCTGGGGTGAGGGTACAGGTGGCATTTGCTTGGCTCGGTTTCAACCAAGTCACCCGCGCAGGCAACCAGCTGAACCTCCAGCTAGAGACGACCACTCAATCGTTCCCAGTCAGCGCCTTCACCGAAAGCCCTCGCTGCACCTGAGACTTCAACTCATAGACCGCATCAATCTATGCCCTATCGATTAGATGAATATAACATGCATGACAGTTGCATCGTCAGATGTATTCCGTGTATGCCTGGAAATTTAGACACAATAAGAATTTCATTTAGTGCAATGTTGTCTCTTGAAGCCCTTTTATTTTTCAATTATGATTCCATTATACTTTTCTATTATAGAGCTCAGGTGTAACAGCGCGCTGGGGATGGTGGCAGGGCGGTGTGCTACGCTGGTGGCGTAGGCAGCAAGGGGTGGCGGCGCTGAGGGCAGGGGAGGCGGCAGCTAGGGTTTGGGGAAGAGTGGCGGCGGCAACAGGGAATAGGAAGAAGAAGAAGAGGCGGTGTTACGAGAAGAAGATGAGACGAGATAAGCCTTTAGGCTATTTTTTTGTTTGCCCTCAATAATTACAATGCCCCTTATATTTATAGTTGGGAAAGACTTGATCCCTAAGCAATCTTAGAATATCCTTATAATAATTGAATTCCCCTTTCCTAAATAATCATAAATCTTTCTTAATCTACTAGAACTCTATTAAGGTAATTTAATAATGTGGCGGTAATGGCTGCAGTGGAGGCTACCTGCCTTCCTCTCCAAGGCGTGCCCCCTCCAAGGGCAGGCTACGGAGCCCACCTAGGATGGTGGTAGGGGCAGCGGTGCCCCCCTTGTGGGCCTCTTCGGCCCACTTTCGCTTGTAACAGCTCTCTTTCTATTAAGATGGTAGACACCATATATAGAGTAGAAATCTAAAAGAAAGCCACGGGATCTAAATGTCTAAACGAGCTACACCTAAGATGGTAGACACTACTTATATATTGAGTATAGCCCTAAATATTTTTTGCATAAAAACATAATAAAATTAAAAATCCAGAAACCTTATTTAATCTTAGAAAATTCATACAAAAAATGTTTTAACACACAAAATTATGACACTAGTTTTCAATTTTTTTCTAAAATTGTGCTCTATGTTATGGTGATGAGCTTGAAATATGACCTGCATCTAGATTTCATACCACATTATGCTCCATAATTCATTGTACTAAATCTTACTCCCTCCATCTTGGAAATAGAAGTTGTTTAAGACAACGACACGGTCTCCAAAGTATAACTTCATACTTTTGTAAAAATATTCATAAAAATGATATATTAATACTTTTATACTTTTATAAAAGTATTTTTCAAGATAAATCTATTCATATGGTTTTCACATTTGCAAACTTAACAACTTAAAAGATATTCATGATTTATGTTCCTAATGTTTGACTCAAATCTTATCCAAATTGACTTCTATTTTCTATATGGATGGATTATTTAAACAAAGGGTAGGTGTATGCCTTCATGTGTGCTGCTGGATGCATGCAGCCACTACTCCACTGGCGCATTGTGTAGTTTGTATGATCCATATCAACTAATTACTACTAGAAAATATGCACCAAAATGAGTACATCAAGATTCAAGCAATTTGAATGTAGGCATCATATATGAAGCATGATTTTACTAAAATTTGAAACAAGTTTCATAAATTTCTGAGCTAAAACAAATTTTATATGAATTTTCAAGATTAAAGAAGGTCTTAGGACTTTTAATTGCATTATCTTCCATGTAAAAAAATATTTGAATAATTTTTATTTTGTAGTTAATTTTTAGATATTTTCTATAAAAATATTTTAGTCCAATTTACCTCCTTGAACTTTAAGCTTACTTCGATTTACCCTCTCTAACTTGGCAGCACATCATCAAAACCACCACGAAAATCACCGAAGTGCAAAAATGTGTGGTTATTAGAACACTGGTTTTATAGATCGAAAAGCGAATGAAGAGAGGTAAATTGTCCCTAAAAGAGTGCCTATGTAAGACAAAGACCTCGGCATTCAACCGTACCTTCCCCTCTTCTCGAGGAAGCTGACATGTGGCCTAGATTATTGATTATTGAGACTGCTATTTGTGAGAATGGTATAAATGGATCATTTTCTACAGAGCTCGCGAAGCTGCAAAAATGCCACCTTAAACTTGAAGACCATTGATGCCCATCGATGTGCCTCAGACTTCCATGGTCTGCTTATTATGTGTGTCAGTTTATATATATACTCACATCAGTTGAGCAAACCAGAAACATATTGCGCTGGGGCCTCCTTCACAGTTTGCGACAAGGTAAACATTTAATCAACATTGGAAAGGGAAACGAGCAATCCGTGTCCGTCCAAGCAAGAAGAACGCAAAGGCATACGGATCCCCGCCCCCACCTGGATATTGGAAGTGCACGCGGCTTGGGGAAGAGGCGACGCAGGGTCCAAATTCAACAGAGACCTGGACATTCTCCACATCGTAGCCGATACGGAGTATCAGCCAGGATATCCTCTCCTGTGCCAGGAGCAAGCAAGCACAGGATTGAAGACGTGGACTTTTGGTGGGACGAATTTAAATTTCTAGACAAGAATGTCACCCACACACCATGGCTCTTGAGCTCTTGATTGCCTTGTAGACGACGCGCGGGCGGCCTGAACCTCCTCGTGTTGCTGTCACCTGTCATCAACCAATGCAAGGTCGACATTACCAAGTTTTCAGAAATAGACATGTCCCGAATGAAATAAAATTAACCAGTTTGCATTGGTCCAGCACAACATGCTAAAGCTTGGGTTTTGGTATTTCCACTCGTTATTTCATTTGGTAACTAGCAGTCCCGGCTCTCTGCGTGCTATTGACCAAGTGCTACATATAGATGGCCATCACGATTGTGTGCACGTAGGCCTGGATATCGAGCCAGCTTGGCTCGTTACAGCTCGGCTCGTTATAGCTCGGCTCGTTAACATTTTGGCTCGGCTCGGCTCGTTATACTACCGAGCTAGAAGAGCAGCTCGGCTCGGCTCGCTAAGCAGCTCGAGCTGGCTCATTTGGCTCGCGAGCCAAATCATAAAAACATATCGTAGGAAGATTATAAAAATCACGTGGACAACAAACATAAATTACTTATAAATTTAACATTGGAGAATATAATTGGAGAACGAGACAAAATAAATAAGCAACATATGAACCGAGGCCACCAAAGAATGTATGACCATATGGGCCGAGTTAATTTTAGTTTGTTAACTTGTAAATTGACTGGCTTGTTCGAGCTAACGAGCAGCTCGCGAGCCAGCTCGAGCTGGCTCGTTATAAAATGAGCTGGCTCATTATAAAACGAGTCGAACTCGAGCCGAGCCATTAACGAGCGTGTCGAGCGAGCTAGAGAGTTTCGAGTTTTTTGCCCCCACGTATGTGCACGGTACTAACAATTAATCAATAAGAAGGAGTCTATTGATGGTCTAGTATGTCAAGCCGTGCCTTTGGTGTTTGAAAAAAAAAAACATTGTTACTCTCCTATACAGGTGGTTTCTTTAGTTATCCATTGGTTTCATATATGGGCTATCCTCCAGAAACAAACTTTATAGGTTTTGGTTGTGACGGTATCGCAACAATTGGCGCAAATGGTTACGATGTTTTTCTCTCGGGCATATGGGTGGCGATCTAGTCTTAGGATTGATAGTTATTAGAATGCTTGGCGTCTTTTTTTTATTTGATTTAGACTATGTGCTTTTGCAGAGGCTAGGAGTAAGTTTACAATTATTGTATTAACTCGATAGAATAATTGTAAATTAATAAAATCATTCCTTTTCGAAAAAATGCATCGTGGCATTCCCTCAGCCTAGGCATGACACTATAGTCGTGCCACATCCATGGCCTTGTGGAAAACAAGCAAGAAATAGGGGAAACCAAGAACGAGAAGTCTCGCCATCGCCTTGCGTTAGGGATGGATGGATGGACTAGGAACCAGGAGCTCCATTCCATGGTGCATGTGACCGATTCAATAGTCGATCGCACGCAGCTCGCGGGGAGAGATGACAAACGATGATGGCTAGGCGGGATCCATAATCCTGCCTCAAGGAAATGACAAGAGCTAATTAAAGGATAAAATAGTGACAGCTTATCAGTCTTCAAATACAACTTCTGACAAGTCACCTATTGACAAATATCCAATGTGAGAAAACAATTATGTCTTCCCTTGTACAGGATTTCTATGCAGAAGTTTCACTGATCAGACGTAGACCACCTTTTTGACAGACTTGCAAACTTCCAGCATGAAATGGTCAAAGCAAGAGGCTCATGCGTGTCGACCTGCCGATTCTGACGAGTTCAGTGTTGTTCTTCGTGACACATAAAGCATCTGGTGGCCAATCAGTTCTTGGGTCAAGTCTGAAGACTCCAAAACGCTGAGAGATGCATTAGGTTGCCAGTGGAAACAGGAACTCATAGCCAAACCACAATAACCAATAATAGCACCTCTGCTCTTGCTCCTTCTGCTACTGCCATCGCCATATGTGCAGGCTCAACAGAACATCAGCTTGGGCTCCTCCTTGACGCCCCAAGGGCCTAGCAGCTTTTGGCTCTCTCCGTCCGGCGACGTCGCATTTGGCTTCCAGTCCATCAAAGGTAATGCCTCCTCCTAACTGCTTGCCATCTGGTTCAGCAAGATCAGCGACAAGACGGTGGCTTGGTATGCCAAGACAAGTGGTGTAGAACAATCATCGACAACGGCAGAGGCAGGGGAGGGCCGGGGGGGGGGGGGATGTCCATGGCCCCACCCAATGTTTGGTGAAAAAAAACAAATACTTCTGTGCAGCCCAAGCCCATTAACGTGCGTATACACAGATAGCCGAACTGTCTAACCGCGAGCGCGAAGGCCGAGCCCCGCGTCTGTAGAAACACCGCACACCCTAATCAGGGGGGTGACCTTCATTATATAGCCTAATAGGCTAGGGTTACAATGTACATGGGCCAATGGGCCATACGCCCAATAGGGCTGTTACAATTATATTCTAACACCCTCCCTCAATCTAAGCGGGAGTGTCACGAACACAAAGACTGGACCTAAAGTCAGTAAACAACTGTACAGGTAACCCTTTGGTCATAATATCCGCGAACTGATGAGACGAAGGAACATGGAGCACCCGAACCTGTCCCAAAGCAACCTTCTCACGGACGAAGTGAATATCTATCTCAATATGCTTCGTGCGACGATGATGGACTGGATTGGCGGTCATGTAGACAGCACTAACATTGTCGCAGTAGACAATCGTCGCCGAAGAGATGGGTGCATGGAGCTCCTGAAGTAGCTGACGAAGCCAACAAGTCTCAGCCACAGCGTGTGCAACAGCACGATACTCAGCCTCCGCACTCGAACGAGAGACCGTAGTCTGTCGTTTGGAGGACCAAGAGACTAAGTTGTCGCTGAGGAAGACACAGTACCCTGAAGTGGAGCGCCGAGAGTCGGGACAGCCAGCCCAATCAGCATCGGAGTAGGCAGTCAAGCTGTGAATGCGGCCTGTGCCGATGTGAAGCCCGGTGGACAGGGTGCCTTTAACATACCGCAGAACACGCTTGAGCATTGCAAGATGAGGCTCTCGCGGGTCGTGCATGAATAGGCAAACCTGCTGAACTGCATAGGCAAGGTCCGGATGAGTCAGCGTAAGATACTGGAGAGCACCGGCGAGGCTGCGGTACTGAGTGGCATCTGCGACCGGAGCGCCATCCGTAGCTGAGAGCTTGGCCTGAGTGTCAACAGGAGTCGTCGTAGAGCGACACTCAGCCATGCCAGCGCGCTGGAGCAGATCCACAGCGTACTGGCGCTGAGACAGGAAGAGGCCATCAGCAGAACGCGTGACAGAGATCCCGAGGAAGTGATGAAGATCCCCGAGATTTGTCATGGTGAACTCGGAGTGAAGAAGCTCGGTGAGGCGACGAAGAAGCGAAGGCGACGAGGCTATCAGGACGATGTCGTCGACGTTGAGCAGCAAGTAGGCGATGTCCGCACCCGCTTTGTAAACAACGAGGGACGTGTCGGAGGTCGAAGCAATGAAGCCGGACCGTCGGAGAAAGCCGGAGAACCGCTGGTGCCACGCCCGGGGCGCCTGCTTGAGTCCGTACAAGGACTTTTGCAGAGATGAGACGTGGTCAGGAGCCACCGGATCGACGAAGCCAGGTGGCTGCTGACAGTAGACCATCTCGTTCAGATGGCCGTGAAGAAAAGCGTTCTTCACATCCAGCTGATGTATCAGCCAGGAGCGAGAGGCGGCAATGCTGAGGACGACCCGGATGGTGGCCGGTTTGACAACCGGGCTGAACGTTTCGTCGTAGTCGATGCCGTACCGGTGCGAGAACCCACGAACGACCCATCTGGCTTTGTGACGAGCCCGAGAGCCATCAGCACGATACTTGTGCTTGAAGACCCATTTGCCGGTGATGACGTTGGCGCGAGGCGGGCGAGGAATGAGTCGTGCCATTGTCCATGAGTGCCTTGTATTCTTCAGCCATGGCCGCGCGCCAATTCACATCAGCGAGCGCGCGAAAGTGTTCCCCGCAACGGAGAAGCCGAGCTGCAAGCTACCGCGGTGAAGCCATACTGCTGCACAGGAGGCGGTAGAGAGCCCGTCCTGGGAGCGAAGTTGCCACGCGCAAGCTCTGATCCCGGGGCTCACCGGGCGGAGGTGTTGGGGCGGGAGCACCACGGCCTGCGGTGCGGGGGCCGCCGGGCGGCGACTATGGAGCCGGGAGCGAGCCGGACGATGGCTGTAGCAGAGACCGCATCGCTGCCGGGCAGGAGCAGGGGCGATGACACCTGCCGGGCGGAGGAGGAGCCGGAGCCGTGGCCCGCCGAGGCGCTTTGGGGCAGATTGGGCAGCGCCGTGCCACAGTATGGCAGGTCAAGCCCGACGGGTCGCCGCATCGCTGGCAGCGTCCCGAGGCAACCAAGGGCCGTGAGTGCCGAACGTCTGAGGTAGACGGGGCAGGCGCAGGAAGCAAATCCTGTAACAAAAAATCAAGAGAATCCGGTCGAGGCTTGGAGGCCGCAAACGGAAAGTGAGTCTCATCAAAAATGACATGGCGCGAGATGATAATCTTGCGAGTAGAGAGGTCGAGACACCGGTAGCCCTTCTGAGAAGGGGGGTAACCGAGAAAGACACACGCCGTAGACTGAGGAGACAATTTGTGGCGAGTCGTGGCACTAAGGTTAGGATAGCAGAGGCAGCCAAACACCCGAAGGATGGAGTAGTCTGGCATCTTGTGGTGTAGGAGATGATATGGGATACCGTTATTTTTGGACGAGGACGGCCGCCGATTCGTGAGGAACACGGCGGTGGAGAGAAGGCATGGCGGCATGGATCAGAAACGTGCGAACAGCGTTGTTCAGAGTGTGGAGCATGCACTCAGCCTTGCCATTCTGAGCGGATGTGTAGGGGCACGAGGTACGAAGTAGGATGCCGCGGCCAGCCAAGAAGGCGGTGGTGACAGCGTTGAGGAACTCGGTGCCATTATCAGCCTGAAAGCAACGTACAGAAAAACTGAACTGCGTGTGAGCATAAGCGACAAACTGAACAATGTGTTCATGAACTTCAGATTTATGACGAAGAGGAAACGTCCAGCAATAATGTGTATAATCATCAACTAACACAAGATAAAATTTATAACCAGACATACTTGCAACCGGAGAGGTCCAAACATCACAATGAACAAGTTCAAAAGGTGCTGATGTACAAGAGACCGAACTAGCAAATGGTAGCCTAGCATGTTTACCGAGCTGGCAAGCATGACAAATGCGGCGAGCTGCTTTATTACACTGAATAGCTGATAATTTATTTAGAGTAGCGACGACAGCGGGTGCTGGATGACCAAGGCGGGAGTGCCACAGCTCCGGGGAGATGACAGCAACGTGACAGCGGGATGGCATGCGATGTGAGATGGTGTAGAGGTCCCCGTTGCTATTGCGCCAAAGGAGGACCGTCTTGGTCTTGAGATCCTTAACAGAAAAACCAGAGGCGTCAAACTCAATTGAACAGTTATTGTCGCGAGTAAGCTGTCGAACAGATAACAGGTTACAGGTGAGGTGCGTGGCGACAAGAACATTATCAAGATGAAAATGACGATCAGCTATTTGTAAAGAGGATGTGCCACGACTAAGAACAGGAATAGATTGCCTGTTACCAACCGTAATGGAGGACGGTGGTGACGGGAGATGGGAAAGAAGAATACCGTCGTTGGAGGACATGTGGGATGTCGCTCCGCTGTCCATGACCCATGGGGAAGACCCCTGAACCACCATCTGATTGAGGGCGGCGATCAGGCTAGTCGCGTCCCAGGAGCCGTAGCCGTACCCTGGAGGCGCGGTGGAGAACTGGGCCGGCGCATAGGCAGTGTGCGCCTGTGGAGGAGGCGGAGGCGGTGGAGGAGGCGCTGAGGACGCACCCCACTGCTGCTGCTGGATGGCCCAAGGGTTATAGCAGACCCAAGGACCGGCCGGCTGAGGAGCCTGTCGTCCACCGGAGGCACCCTGCGGGGCGCCATGCTGCTGGTTGCGCCCGCCGCCACCGTTGTTGCTGCGCCCACCTTTGCCCTTGCCCCCTTGCCTTTGCCACCGCCCCCACGATTGGAGGACGCAGAGGGGGTGGATTGGCAGGAAGGCGAAGTGCAGGAGAGGGTGGTGGAGGCAGCAAGCGCTGAAGCCAAGGCCTCCTTGCCCTCGGTGCCGAGGCCAAGTTCCTTGACGCGGAGCATGTTGGTGGCAGCCGTGAAGGAGGGAAGCGGCGACGTGTTGGCAATGATGTCGGCGGTGTTGGTGAAGCGAGGATTGATCCCACGCAGGAGGTTGAGCACAAGCTGCGAGGGGGAGATGGTACGACCAACCTCCCGCAGGGCATCAGCAGTGTGCTTCATCTGCTGGGCGTAGGCGTCAACGGAGAGGTCGCCCTGCAACATGCTGTGGAATTCCTGCCCAAGGACGATGGCGCGAGGCTCTTTGTTTGCCTGGAAAAGAGCCTCAATGGAAGCATACAGGGCGTGCGCGTCTTGATCAGGCTCCATGGCGAGGTCGAGCACGGTGTCGTCGACGGAGCCGTACATCCAGCCACGGATGCAGGCGTCGGGTTGAGACCAGGTAGGGTCAACCGGGCGCGCAGCCGTCATGCCATCGATGTGGCCGAGCAGCCCGTACTTGCCGCAGAGGGCGGTGAAGAACGCCTTCCACTTGGAGTAGTTGGGACGCTCGAGGCTGAGGGAGATCGGAACATGCTGCTTCACGTTGACGAAGGCATAGGCGGCGTAGAAGGGAGGAGCAAGGCCATCCCCCATGGCGCCGGAGGTGCCGGAGCCAAGAACGCCGGAGGTAGCAGAGGACTGCGTTGAGGACGCCATGGTGGAGCGCGCAGTTTGATCGCGAGGAGCGTAGGCGCTGGCCGAGCGGCGGCCCGGGCGGCGCGAATCGTGTCGGGCGGCGGAGGCGGCGGCCGGAGGCGCGGGCGGCTGGGGCGGCGCGACTCGTGTCGCCGGGCTGAGGCGGCGGCGGCTGGTTGGTGCGGTGGCGCGAGCCCTAGGGCAGGGCGCACGGGCAGAAGAGGCGGAAGCAGGAAGGAAACCCGGAATCAGGGTCCCGAGACTCGTGATACCACCGCACACCCTAATCAGGGAGGGTGACCTTCATTATATAGACTAATAGGCTAGGGTTACAATGTACATGGGCCAATGGGCCATACGCCCAATAGGGCTGTTACAATTATATTCTAACAGCGTGGATCACGATTCAGTTCCATTCACAATCGTGCGTACCGCACTGTCACCGGCGCCGCCACACCCTTCCGGCCGCCCCGCCGTCCGAAGGCAGCAGCAAGGCACAGGCAGTCCTCCTGACCTCGTCTCCGTGTATCCGGCTAGTATTTTGGTGTCCGATCTGCCTGCAGGCCGCACCGCCGCAGCACATGCTGACGTGCACATCCAGGCAACAAGGAAGCAGCTAGCACTAGCAGGTATGTTTTCTGTTCAGTTCTATTCTAATTTATGTCCATCGGTTTAGAGAATTAGAGTTAATGCATGTATAATTGGCTAATAAAACTATTATTTTTTATATTGAAGGAATCATCATGAAACTTAAAAGGACAACAATTGACTCTTTTTACAAGGGACGCACTGTTAATGTTTCAATATATCAAGGGCAAGATGACCCTAAGCCTTTGGGAGATGAAATGGCTGATTGGCTTGCTGCAGAACAAGAAAACGATGAAGAAGAAGAGGAAATTGTGCAGCCGCCATCTAAGGTTCAGCGATTAAATTGTACAGAAAATAGTGTGCTGAATGTAGAGCGAGATCCGGGCTTGCGTGATCAAATTCAGACTTATCCTCTAGATAAACAAGAGCAAGTTATCAGAGCATACATGAAGCATAGTCCCTACCAGTTTATTAGAGATGTATACCCTACTTCAGGTTCAGAGAAGCATCCGTGGAGGTTTCAGTCACAATGGTTTAAATCTTTTCCTTGGTTAGAATACTCACCAGCAAAAGATGCAGCCTTTTGCTTTCCTTGCTTTTTGTTTTCTAAAAAGTCAGTAGGGAAATCAGGATCAGATGTGTTTACAGTGAAAGGATTTAATACCTGGAAGAGGGTTGGTGGGAAAGACTGTTCCTTGAGAAATCACATGGGACAGAGTGGTTCAGTTCATCAATATTCTGTCAAATGCTATGACAATTTGAAGAATCGATTATGTCATATTGAGCCGGTGATCGAGAAATAAACAAATGAACAAATCAAGGCAAATAGACTGCGGCTTAGAACATCAATTGATGTTGTCCGATGGCTGGCATTCCAGGCTTGCCCCGTGGGCATGATGAATCAGACAATTCAAAGAACCAAGGTAATTTTCTTGAAATGGTAAAGCTACTAGCTTCATATGATGAGGAGGTTAAGGCTGTTGTTTTAAGTAATGCTCCACAGAATGCTAAATATACCTCACCTCAAATTCAGAAAGAAATATTGAATGTTATAGCTGATAATGTTCAAAAAGCAATTGTAGTGAGATTGGTGATGCTAAATTTTGCATAATTGTTGATGAATCAAGAGATGAGTCAAGAAGAGAACAAATGGCACTTGTTATTCTGTTTGTTGATAAAGATGGTTTCATTAGAGAGCGTTTTCTTGATATTGTTCATGTTCATGACACATACTCTGCCACACTTAAACAAGAAATATGCTCTGTTCTATCAGCACTTAAATTGGATGTTCAAAATATTCGTGGACAAGGATATGATGGTGCTAGCAATATGCGTGGAGAGTGGAATGGGCTGCAGGCAAAGTTCTTGGATGAGTGCCCGTATGCATATTATGTTCATTGCTTTGCTCATCAGTTACAACTAGCACTTGTTGCTGCTTCAAAAGAGGTCACTGAGGTTCATAATTCTTATCAAGTTGCTGATTTAGAGCAGCTCATTGAGCTTAGTGAGCTTGAAACTGGAAGAGGTGCTAATCAAATTGGAACTTTACAACGCCCTGGTGAAACTAGGTGGAGCTCTCATTATGATTCAATTTGCAGCCTTATAAAGCTTTACAAGCCTACATTCTTAGTACTGAAAGATATCGCTAATACTAATGGTCCAGGAACCGCACAAGCAAGTCATGCAAAGGCTGCTGGTGCTGTGAAATTGATGATGAAATTTGAGTTTGTATTTATTATGCATGTTATGAAAGAATTAATGGGAATCACAAACCTACTATGCAAGAAGCTACAGCAAAAATCTCATGACATTGTGAATGCTATGGATGATGTTGCCACTACCAAAAGGTTGATTCAAAACCTAAGAGACCATGGTTGGAATAAACTTATTAGTGATGCGACACAATTTTGCAATAAACAGGGAATCAGAGTTCCAAATATGACCAGCTCGTATGTAGATTACATTCGAGGTGCAGAGATCACAGTCGAGCATCACTACCGATATGATATTTTCATGGTTGCAGTTGATCAACAAGCACAAGAGTTGAATTGCAGGTTCAGCGAACAAGCTACAGAACTTCTCACTTTATGTACTTCTTTGGATCCCACGGATTCATTTACCGAACTGAAAATTGATGATGTGTGCTCTCTAGCTTCAAAGTTCTACCCTGCTGATTTTTCAGAGCAAGAAAGAGATACATTAAGACAACAGTTACAACACTATGAACTTGACGTACCTACGAATCCTAACTTTCAGGATTTGACAACCATTGCTGAGCTTTGTCGTCGGTTAGCTGAAACAGGGAAATCAGATGACTACTATTTGATCGACAAGTCTGCATTTTACAATATTTAGTTGATTATTTTTGTCTTAAAGAATCATATTCATTCTTATTTGCTTATAATATTATTCCTTGGCAGGTTGATTAGGCTTGTGCTAACTCTACCGGTTTCCACAGCTACGACAGAGTGCGCCTTTTCTGCAATGAAACTTGTTAAAACTAGGCTACGGAATAAGATGGAAGATGGATTCCTAAGAGATTGCTTAATAATTTACATTGAAAAGGAGATTGCAGTGATGTTTACAACCGATCAACTTATTGATGACTTCGATGCGATTCAGACGCCAAGAGAGCAAAATTTAAATAAAGTATGTTAGTTACCTTAACCATTTATGCTTACCGTATTTTTCATCGCAAATTTGTCACAACATGCATAATTATTTTTTGAAATTTTATAGTAGACTATACGCATTTGATTGTCTGGCCCCCCTATATATAATTCCTGGCTCTGCCACTGATCAGCAATACAGGTTTCATCTGGTTCACGCCTCCAGCTCACCTCTGACAGGACTCTCTCCCTCCTCGACCCCACAGACACAGAGGTATGGACACCCCAATTTGTTCGTGCGGCAGCCTATGCCAGCATGCTCGATTCCGGAAATTTTGTACTAGCTGCTGCAGATGGCTCTATCCAGTGGGGAACCTTCAACAATCCAGCTGATATCATCCTGCCAACCCAAGTGGTCACCGCGCCAAAGAGGCTCCGCAGCCAGATCATTGCCACAGACACCTCAAATGGCCGGTTCCTCCTTGACCTACAAGATATAGGTGTTGCACTTTATTCTGTTGCTGTGCCATCTGGAAACCAATGTGACTCCAATTGGTCCATTGTTGGCAACACCACAAAGATGGCGTTTGATCCAATGGGCCGAGTATACCTTGCCTTGGATAATGGCATACAGATCAATATAACATCTGGGGCTGTTGGTTTCATGGTAGACAGCTACCATCGCGCCACACTTGACCTAGATGGTGTATTCCGGCAATATGTGTACCCAAAGAAGGTCAGTGACCTGAGGAGTCAGTCATGGTCAATGGTGAGCATTCAGCCCCCTAATGTTTGTAGTGCACTAGTGACAAAAATTGGCAGCGGTACATGTGGATTTAACAGTTACTGCATGTTTGGTGGCACAAACAACCAGACTACCTGCATGTGCCCGGAGCAGTACTCATTTTTTTATGAGGAAAGGATGTATAAGGTCAGTCTCAATGGGGTTTCATGGGAGGTTTCATACACATTTAATATGGTGCCACCTTAGCTTTTTCATGAAACTACAAGGAGAGAGAAGCAAAAAGTTTAATCCCCACGACACGAGTCGGGCGATTTTTCCAAAGCCACGAAACGAGGATGAAATCGACGTTGAGGGCCTCACATGTTTCATCGCAAGGAACAGGAGGCCGCGAGCAGGCTACAGTGCGCGGGAGGAGATACTCCGCCGCGCCGCCTCCTCCCTCGCCTCATCGCCGAGAGCAGGCCACAAGGTGCGGGGGGCTCCTCCGTCGCGCCGTCGCGAGCGCGAGCCGCTTGGGTGGGTCTCCACCGCGGGCGCCGGGCAGGGCTCCTCGCTCGCCTCGCCGCCACGAGCAGGCTGCAGCCAGCGGGAGGGGCTCCTCCGTCGCGCCGTCGCGAGCGGGAGCCGTGCAGGCTCTGCTCGCCGCGAGCGCCGCTGTGAGTACGGGCGGGAGCCGCGCGGGCTCTGCCGGCCACAAGCATGGCGCGAGCCGCAGGGGCTCCACCTGCCGCGAGCATGGGCGTAAGCACCGCCGTGGGTCCGCCAGCACCGTTCGTCGCGAGGGGCTCCGCTTGCCGTGCATCGCGAGCACGGGCGAGAGCCGCCCGGCTCCGCCGGGCGCGAGCCACGCGGGCAACGCCTATCGCGAGCGTGGGCGCGAGCCGCGCGGGCTCCGCCGTCCACGAGCGCCGCCGCGAGTCCGCCGTCGCCGTTTGTCACGAGCGGCTGCTCTCGCCGCGCGTCCTCCGCCGGTTGCAGGCGCCACGAGTGCGAGGCCCCGCCCGGCCGCCGCCACTCGCTGTGTCCGTGGCGAGCCTGCGCACCGCGAATCCGTCCGGCTACAGGTGCCGCCGCTCTGTCTCGCCGCCGTGCGCGGGCTCACGTCTCGCCGCCGTGCACGGGCTCCAAGCGCGCCAAGAGCTAAGCCGAGCAGGTTAACGCCATCCTGTCCACGACCTGATGCTACCCATCCTGTATCTGGTCAAGTCCTATCCTGGTTTCAAGATCCATATCCTTGTGGTGGTGATCCTCGGTGTGCAGCTGGCGGCCTTGCCATGTTCAGTCACCGGAGGCAACGCGCTGGACATCGCCGTTAGCTTCATGTTCACCGGGAAGGACTCTGCGTCGTGCGTGCTTCGGGATGGAGATGCGTACATGCAGATGAAGGGCGCTGTGGGACAGGTAGGATGAACGAAATAGTAAAATAAGCTTATGCAACCGCGCAATGAAACTTTGCATTGAGAAAGAACCTCGTTTCATATCAAAGTTTCACGTGTTGAAAACCAGGAGGTGAAACTTCCCATTAAGACTGGCCTAAAGGCCGTAAACCAGACTTCCAGCCACAAAGCTGCGACTTGGATGAAGAAGCTTCCATGATGCAGTACCAGCTGAAAACTACGTACCATGTGAACTGGCCTCTATCTGACTATGAGAAGTACACCCCCATAACTGAGGACCAGTGCCGGCAGATCTGCCTGATAGATTGCTTCTGTGCAGTGGTTGTGTACTATGATCCAGACAATGCATGTTATAAGAAGAAGCTTCCTTTATCAAATGGAAATATGGCAGGTGATGTGTATATGCGACAGTCCTCATCAAAGTACCAAAAAATAATAATGCACAGTCGCACCTCAGTGAGCCCAGTGAGTGGAACAAACACAAGAAACACTGGGTCCTTGGAAGTTCAATGCTTCTGGGAATCTCTGTCTTGGTGATCCTTGTCCTGATCTCTGTTCTCCTTTTTGGTACAAACAATACAGTCACTAGAAAGACGGACCCATCTTTGCAATCCTCAAGCAACCTTGGGTTGCCCCTAAAAGCCTTCACTTATGCTGAGCTCGAGGAGGCAACCAGAGGATTCCAGGAGGTGCTTGGCACTTGTGCCTCTGCTATTGTGTACAAGGGCCAGCTAGAAGACGAGCTTGGGACCTGCATTGCTGTCAAGAAAATCGACAAGCTCGAGCAGGAATCAGAAAAGGAGTTCACTGTTGAATTGCAAGCTACTGGACAGACACGCCACAAAAACTTGGTCAAATTGCTAGGATTCTGCAGCGAAGGAAAAGAAAGACTTTTGGTGTATGAGTTCATGAGCAATGGGTCACCAAATAGATTCTTATTTGGTGATGCCAATCTTCAGTGGGACCTTCGAGTTCAGCTTGCTCTTGGGGTGGCAGGGGGGCTGCTATACTTACACGAGGAATGCAGCTCACAGATCATCCATTGTGACATCAAGCCCCAGAACATCCTTCTGGATGACAACTTCACAGCAAAGATCTCAGATTTCGGATTAGCCAAACTGCTCCGAACCAACCAGACACAAACAAATACAGATATTCGGGGTACCCGAGGATATGTGGCACCTGAGTGGTTCAAGAGCATCGGTATCACTGCCAAGCTCGACGTCTACAGCTATGGAGTCATCCTGTTGGAGCTCATCTGTTGTCGGAGGAATGTTGAGTTGGAGGCAGCAGAGGAAGATAAAAAAATTCTGACTTACTGGGCAAACGATTGTTACAGGTGTGGCAGAGCTGATCTTTTGGTGGAGGATGATGCTGAAGCAATTTTCGATCTGAAGGTGGTGGAGAGGTTTGTGGCAGTGGCACTGTGGTGTCTCCAGGAGGACCCAAGTATCAGACCTACAATGCTGAAAGTGACACAAATGCTTGATGGAGCAGCTGCAATCCCAACCCCTGTTGATCCTTCTTCCTTTGTCAGCTGAGTTCAATAGCATCACTCCTGCATATTGTAGAAAGACTGAACAAACATAGCAGAGTAGAAAGTTAGATATATCTAGGAACAACTTATATACTTAGATATAGCTATCTACCGAAGGAATACCATACTTCATGATATGGAATACCGTATACTTCATGATATGAATGCTGCTACTATTTTTTCTTCCTTAATGTAATGTGAACAGCACATCAGTGCTGTAGTCGGTATCCTGTAAAAGTTGGAACTTGGAAGGAGGAAAATATTGGGAAGGATTCCTCTTCCAAAAAAAAGTAAAATCTATTTCCTAAATAAAATATTTTTCTGTGATAAGAGTTAGCTACCTTTATGTTGCAACTTATCTATTGGTTAGTTGGATTATTATTACTAAGTCTATGCATTCCTAGCTATAAGAAAATTCCTATTGAGATATATTTCAATAATTATGTTCTAAAGAAAATCAGAAAACAAACTTCTAGTTAACTTAATTTTTTTCCAGAATGGAAAACTTGGCAAAACATCAAAGAAAATGACCAAAAGCAGCCAAACTTTTCTTGTATACAACTTGAAACTCCTTGCTCCAATCTGATCCCTATTATTATAAAGCAGGCACCAAGCATGAACCCCACGGTACTTCAACTCCAGTTGCCTTGACAGAGCAGAAGCATCCAGTGCAGAGAGAGGTATCAGGGGAGCCACATGGTGATGAGGACATGACCCATTCAGATACAACCATTGATTATAAGGTGAGCTTGTTCAGTGATTTTTGGTGCAACCCACTTGGTTCCATATGTACATGTCCATATTTACTTGTAGGTACAAATATTTCTTAAGGTGCAAGTCAATCAAGGTTCGTCGGTGGCCCGACAGTACCTCACTGAAAAGGTCATAACTTAACCATCCGGAGTACGATTGAGGTCAATGAGTACTAGCTTTCAAATAAATCAGGTCCCATCTCAATAACACGTTGGCAAGGCCTTCAAATCATCAAGACATTTTATCGTTGTTGCTGTCAGGAGCTACATCACCGTCATGGGTTTGATATTCACACTTGGAACCCTGGCCCAAGTTGGAGCACGTTCCGAGAAGATAGAAAACACACCAAGGAAGCCCTTGGACACCCTCCTCCTTAGCCACCACCTTAGAGGGCCAGCAAGGACGTCCAAGCTAAGCCGGAGGCCCAGTCCAACTAGAGTTCGCGTCAGTCTCGGCCTTCAGGACCAGCGGGCGATAAACTGGACGCCCAGGACACATCCAAACTCCGTTTTTGATGATTCATATATGGATGGAAAGATAATTTCATAAGCTAACTAATGGTTTTGGTTTGAGGTCCAAATTCCATTGGAGTCAACGGAAATCGTCGAAACAAGTCAGCGTCCAGAATCTGTCTTGGTGCTGCGTCACCGTTTTTGGTCCGTTGGGCCGTGTATCGTGTTTGAGCCCATTAGGGGGCGTGTCCAGGGGGAGCGACGACCCTTTGACCTTATATTCTATAGCCGCCGCTCTCGTTAGGGTTGAGTTTTGCTTTAGATCAATCTGTCATCGAACAGTCGCCGTTATCGGTTTGTGAAACCCCACGTTGAGATCTTAATCATATATCTGCAATTGTCACTTCACTTGAGTTGCGTATTATCTTGTTCTTGCTTGTGTTCTTCGATTCGCAGCAGGGATTAGCCTTCTTGGCGAGGTCAACCGGATTGTGACACGGTTGATAACCAGAGGAGACGTGGTGCTAAGGTTGCAGGGTTCGGGTCTTTATGATCTGAAGCTAGATCGGTGTGTCGCTCTCCGACCAAATCGATAGTTATCTTGAACCTGACGGAAGATCGGGAATCACGTCCCCATCAAGTGGTAATCAGAGCTTCAGGTATACCGTCGGTTTAAGCATCTTACCCTAATTTGAGAGTTTTCGCCTTTGTCCCATAAATCCAGAAAATTGCCATACAAAAATATTTGTGTTCATCATTGTTTTTCTTATATCCAATCACCCATTGTGCTGTTACAATATTTTAATTTTAGTTTGCATTGTTGAACAGTTGTCCATTGTGTGTCATTGTATTCGTTGGTTTAATTGTGTCTTGGTTTGTTAACAGGGAACTCATCGTATTCTCAGTTACAGTAGAGATCAGGTTCAGATTGAATTAATAGGATGTTTATTAGGAGTCGTTTTCTTGTTTAAAGTTGTGGTAATCGTGAACCTATAGGAGTTAGTGCTGTTTACCCCACAAAAAAAAAACTAAAAAAAAGAGAGAATTGTCATCTACTACGTGTGAATGCAAGGTTACAAGAAAAAGGTAGTTGTGTAGTATACAGAATAAAATACTAGTGTCCTACTCTTGAAGAAAGGAGTCCACAGTGCTGGCTCATCAATTTTGCACTTCTTCATCATAAATAGCTGTCCAGTTTGGTTATCAACTGCGGCATATTTTCTGATAAAAAAACAATAGAAAGAAGAGCAAAAGGCAAAGAGGTGCAAAAAGAAAAAAAAAAGAAAAAAAAAAGAAAAAGAGCCGCACCAAAAAGAAAAAAAAGAGAAAAAAAAGAAGAAAAGAGAAAGAGCCGCACCTAAAGAAAAAAAAGAGAAGAAAAAAAAAGAAAGTCAAAAACAAATCAGAAGTGCTTGCATGCTTTTGTGTTCAACTTTTGAGATCTATTGTTGCTTGCTTGAACTAGGTCTAGGACAAGATTACACCCACGACATAGACTAGCTTGGGACTACTTCTCAATCTTGCAATTCTGAATTAAATTATTGCTATTCCTTGCTACTATATTGAAGCCTCCCAAGCTCCACATATATACTTCAGATCAGTACAGAAAAAGACCCTTACAATTTTAGTGCCACCTCCTCACAGGTATCACGAACCAGCCACCGGTTATACCGTCCACTGTCTTGCTTTGGTAAGAACACTTGTAAGAATTTAGTAAGGCGTGTTCGAGCTTGATTCCACCAACCCATAAATAGCTGATAGGGAATTATTTTTATTGCTAACAATGTCAAACAACAAAATTCTTTTTAAGTTTGACTTGCAGAAATTTAGAGACGAGTTCTCCACAAGGATAGATGAAATAATTGCAAAAGTGGGGATGTCTTCATCGCCAACTCCCACACGTACTATGGAACTTGCACAACAAGTACTTAGTTCTCAAATGGAGAAGGTGGAGCAAAACCAGTTCAACAACGTGTTCCAAACATACTTTGTTGTGAAGGATCGACGTTGTCGTGTTATGATAGATGGCAAGACATGCAAGAACCTTGCAAGCTTAGAGTTGGTCGAGAAGCTTGGCTTGACCACAAGACCACATCCACATCCATACTACATCAAATGGATGAATTCTTCGGATAAGATAAAGGTAACTGAAATTGCACGCATTGAGTTTTCTATTGGTACTTATAAGGATAGTGCAGAATTTGATATAGTACCAATACAATATTGTCAATTGTTATTTGGTAAACCATGGATATCTAAAACTAAGATTATGCATAATATGATTGCTAATAAATATTCATTCAAACATAATGGTAGAAACATTACTCTCATACCTATGACCGCCGCTGAAATTTTAAGAGAAGATCTTTTAAGAATAGAGAGAAGAAAGAATGAAACTTTTAGGAAAGAATGGTTAATTTCTAATGTTACAATACCTTCTTCTAAATCTGAATATTTACAAAATAAAGATGTTGCTATATCTCTTGTTGAAACTAATAGTTTGCAGCATGTATCTACAAAAGAGGATAAGGTAATAGAGAAAGAATAGATAACTGTCTCAGGTAAGAGCTCTCTTGAGGTGCTGAATTTGCCCACTAATGATGCTATTAATGCAATACTAGAACCTTCTCTTGATTTACCTTTGCCACATGATGATTCTACTGATATTTGTGGTGAAGAGAAGTTGCATGATAGCACTTTTGTTATTTCTATGCCACCATTTGTGAAAGAAATTGATTCTTATGTTTTGGAACAAAGTACTGTTGCTTGCAAGTAAATATTTTCTTCCCATTACCACTGAAAAGGATGAGCTAAAATTATTATCTTCTTTAAGTACTTTGGGTTATATTGAGTTTGATACTCTATGTGCTCTTAATGTTTTGGAAGGTAAATTTAAACATGTTGAATTACCATGGTTATCTAAATGTACATATCACTTTGTTGGCAAATATAATTGCAAAGGAGAGTATATGGTGCATCGTGTCTATATTTGTTCAAATCTGAAATCTCCTTTTACTATACAAAAATATGATCAACTAGAGGGCTGCAATAGTTATAATTTTATGATGTCAAGTGCTTCTAGTTTTGTTACAAAGAAACAAGTTAAATTTCAAGAAGGGAAGCTGTGTTGGCTGCTACATACAATCTATCCTGCACCTAACCTCAAACCGAGGACGGTTGGTTGTCAAGAAGGGGAGGATGATGAGGATATGACCCATTCAGATACAACCATTGATTATAAGGTGAGCTTGTTCAGTGATTTTTGGTGCAACTTACTTGGTTCCATATGTAAATATCCGTATTTACTTGTAGGTACAAATATTTCTTAAGGTGCAAGTCAATCAAGGTTCGTCGGTGGCCCGACAGTACCTCACTGGAAAGGCCATAACTTAATCATCCGGAGTACGATTGAGGTCAATGAGTACTTGATGGAAAGCTTATTTGATAAGCTTTCAAATAAATCAGGTCCCATCTCAATATCACGTTAGCAAGGTCTTCAAATCATCAAGACATTCTGTCGTTGTTGCTGTCAGGAGCTACATCATCGTCATGGGTTTGATATTCACACTTGGGACCCTGGCCCAAGTTGGAGCACGTTCCGAGAAGATGGAAAACACACCAAGGAAGCCCTTGGACACCCTCCTCCTTGGCCACCACCTTAGAGGGCCAGCAAGGACGTCCAAGCCAAGCCGGAGGCCCAGTCCAACTCAAGTTCGCGTCAGTCTCGGCCTTCAGGACCAGCGGGCGATAAACTGGACGCCCAACACATCCAAACTCCGTTTTTGATGATCCATATATGGATGGAAAGATAATTTCATAAGCTAACTAATGGCTTTGGTTTGAGGTCCAAATTCCATTGGAGTCAACGGGAATCATCGAAACAAGTCAGCGTCCAGAATCTGTCTTGGTGCTACGTCACCGTTTTTGGTCCATTGGGCTGTGTATCGTGTTTGAGCCCATTAGGGGGCGTGTCCAGGGGGAGCGACGACCCTTTGACCTTATATTCAGTAGCCGTCGCTCTCGTTAAGGTTAGGTTTTGCTTTAGATCAATCTGTCATCGAACAGTCGCCGTTATCGGTTTGTGAAACCCCACGTTGAGATCTTAATCATATATCTGCAATTGTCACTTCACTTGAGTTGCTATTATCTTGTTCTTGCTTGTGTTCTTCGATTCGCAGTAGGGATTAGCCTTCTTGGCGAGGTCAACTGGATTGTGACACGGTTGATAATCAGAGGAGACGTGGTGCTAAGGTTGCAGGCTTCGGGTCTTTGTGATCTGAAGCCGGATCGGTGTGTCGCTCTCCGACCAAATTGATAGTTATCTTGAACCCGATGGAAGATCAGGAATCATGTCCCCATCACATGGACCAGCCATTGTGCACCTGCCTTCACGCAAACGTCAGTGAAACCACAGGAAACATCAAGTCTTGTCTTCTTTAGAACTTGCAAGCATGCGAAAAATTCGGCCTGGCCAGAGGAGTACCTTCGACCATGTGCAAACTTCATAAAATCACAGCTACCAATTATCAACACACAGCAATGAATAGTCAGACAAGGAACCATCCATGTCCACTTGTCCAGTAGCCAACTGTCCAAATTGACAAGTTCAAAGCTCCTTACTGTTACACCACATTAAGGTTCAGATGACCAATCGATTGTCAGGTCCAGTCAACAAACTCCTAAAACCAGAGATGCATAATAAGTTGGTCATCAGACATGCAGGAACTAAGAGCCAGACCAAAAGAAACCCACCCATGGCAGCTCTCCTTCTCCTGTCCTTGCTCCTGCTGCTGTCCTTAACTCCTCTTCAAGCTTAACAGAACATCACCCTATGGCCTAGCACCTCTTTGGCTCTCATGTAGAAGAAGCTACGTTTTATACTTCTGTGGAGCAAAAGAAAAACATATGCCCAAATCACATCGAATAGGACTCAAATTTAAGTGGCTACACTCAGTTGCTTTACAAAAAAAAAAAAAAAAAACAAAAAAAAGAATTAGACGAAAAAACTTAGTTGCATAGCCTTGGATTAATAAGATAGTAGGCGGTAGCCTTCATGCAGACACTGATTACAGAGGAACCAGTGCCGGTGTTGACCCTTCAACGCGAGCTGGTGGCACGTTCCTGTCAGATGCCGGCGCGGTAATCCTTATGGTTAAGGGCCCCCCAATTGGACCAGTCGAGAGCATAAAGAGTGGACATCCCAGTCAATATGAGACAAATAATATGAACCTATACAGTCAGTGTAGCATACACATGAAAATCAACAATGAAATATTGTCAGCCTTGAAAAATGCATGCTTCTTTGAGAGGGTATATGTTGTAGAGAAAATTCAGAAAATAATGCACCCAAGGAAATTGGCCATAATTAACCAATTTTTTCTCCTATATAATTCCAACTTCATTCCAGTCTGGTCGCTATTGTAAATCAGTCACCAAGCATGAACCTCACGGTAATAACTGACCATGACCATGCTTCTGAAAAAGCATAACTGAAAGCGTGGAACAAGTAGTCATTGTGCAACTTTGGACAAGTAGTCACTATGAACCTGCCTCCACGCAACCGTGCATGTAACCACAGGAAAAACCAGTCAACCAAGAGTTGTAACCATGCGGAAAAATTAAACTGCTAGAAGAGGATCACCTTTCAACACTCAAACTTCCATTACTAATCAACGAGTTATCTACATACAGCACGTAGTGGTCATAGACAAGGACCCACACCCGTAGAGTAGCCAATTGTCGTAATTGACCAGTTCAAAGCTCCTAATGCTATGAATGTTCTAATGACCCAACCACTGTCAGGTCAAGTCAACCAAGAGTCCTAAAACCAAAAGATGCATATATTGGCCATCAGACACAGGAACTGAGAGACAAACCAAATGAACCGATGGCAGCTCTCCTTCTCTTGTCCTTGCTCCTGCTGCACTCCTCTACTCCTCTTCAAGCTCAACAGAACATCACCCAAGGCTCCTCCTTGACGCCCCAAGGGCCTACCACCCCTTGGCTCTCTCCATCTGGCGACTTTGCGTTCGGCTTCCGGCCCATCGAGGGTAACACTTCTTTGTACCTGCTCGCCGTCTGGTTCAACAAGATCGGCGACCAGACAGTGGTTTGGTATGCCAAGACCACTGATCCGGATCCAGTGCCAATGCAAGTTTCATCCGGCTCACGCCTCCAGCTCAACTCCAATGAGGCGCTCTTGCTCCAGGACTCCACCGGCACAGAAGTATGGAATCCCCAAGTTGTGGGTGCATCCTATGCTGCCATGCTTGATTCTGGAAACTTTGTACTGGCTGCTTTAGATGGCTCTACCAAATGGGAGAGCTTCAAAAACCCTACAGATACCATCCTGCCCACTCAGGTGCTCACCCCTGGAATGAGCCTCCGCAGTCGGATCATCCCCACAGACTACTCCAATGGCCGGTTCCTCCTTGACTTGCAAAGTACTGGTGTGTCTCTTTATACCGTTGCTGTGCCCTCCGGTTACAAATATGATCCCTATTGGTCAATGTATGTGAACACCACAAATCTGGTGTTCAATGTGACAGGCGTGATATATATCGGCAACCAAAGTGAAATCACATCTGGGGTGATCAGCTCCATAGCAAACTACTACCTTCGAGCCACACTTGACCCAGATGGTATTTTCCGACAATATATGTACCCAAAGAAGGACAACAACCAGCATAATCAGGCATGGTCAGTAGTGGACTTCAAGCCCCCAAATATCTGTGGAGCATCTCTGACAAACGTTGGAAGCGGTATTTGTGGTTTTAACAGTTATTGCGTATGGAACGGCGCAAACAACCAGAGTACCTGCATGTGCCCAGAGCAGTACTCATTTATTGATGACGAGAGGAAGTATAAAGGATGCAAACCAGACTTCCAGCCACAAAGTTGCGACTTGGATCAAGCAACGGCCATGACACAATTTAAGATGATACCAATGACCCATGTTGATTGGCCACTATCTGACGATGAGCTGTATAGACCCATAACCAAGGATCAGTGTCAGAAACTCTGTCTCACAGATTGTCTCTGTGGCATTGCTGTGTACCATGATGAAGACAATACATGTTGGAAGAAGAAGATGCCTTTGTCAAATGGCAATATGCGGGATGGTCTGCAGAGGATAGTTTACCTCAAGGTACGAATTAATAACACTTCTTACCCCGAGGCCCAGCTTGCAGCTACTAACAATAAGAAGGCAATTTTAGGTGCAACAATTGGAGGTATTATTGGTATTGTATTGGTTATAATTGTTGCCACTCTTTATGTACAAAGGATGAAGATGTATCAAGAGATAGATGAAGCATTTGATTTTGATCAACTTCCTGGCATGCCAATGATGTTTTCTTATGAGAAGTTGAGAGAATGCACTGAAGATTTTAGTCATAAGCTTGGAGAAGGTGGATTTGGTACAGTTTTTGAAGGGAAATTGAATGAAGAGAGAGTCGCGGTAAAACGTTTGGAAAGTGCCAGACAAGGGAAGAAAGAATTCTTGGCAGAGATTGAAACAATTGGAAGCATTGAGCACATCAATCTCGTTAGACTGATAGGATTCTGTGTAGAGAAAGCCCATAGACTTCTTGTATATGAATATATGCCTAGAGGTTCACTTGACAAGTGGATCTATTACGGCCAGGATAATGCCCCCCTTGATTGGTGCACCAAGCGTAGGATCATTTTTGATATTGCCAAGGGCCTATGCTATCTTCATGAGGAGTGCCGGCGAAAAATTGCTCATTTGGACATCAAACCACAAAATATTCTGTTAGATGAGAACTTCAGTGCTAAATTGGCAGATTTTGGATTATCAAAGCTCATAGATAGGGATCAAAGCATAGTAATGACTGTGATGAGAGGCACACCTGGGTATCTAGCACCTGAATGGTTAACTTCACAAATCACCGAAAAAGTTGATATTTATAGCTTTGGAGTGGTTGTCATGGAAGTAATATGTGGACGAAAAAACATTGATAATTCTCAGCCCGAGGAAAGTATACATCTGATCAATTTGTTACAAGAAAAGGCACGAAACAACCAGTTAATTGATATGATTGACAAGCAATGTGATGACATGGTCTCACACAAGGACGATGTTTTTCAGATGATGAAGCTTGGAATGTGGTGTCTGCAAAATGATAGCAATCGAAGGCCATTGATGTCTACGGTAGTCAAGGTACTGGAAGGTACAATGGTTGTAGAAACTTGCATAAATTTCAATTTCTTCGGTGCAGATTTAATATTTTCTGATCAAGGTAGTCAATCAGCGTATTCAGCTCCACCATCAGCATCAGTCTTGTCTGGTTCAAGATGAAATGTTTTGGTAATGAGCAGAAGGATCTCAACATCCATACCGTCTAAAGTTTAGACTTGTAATTGCTTTTGTGCCTTAAGCGACTTCTAATTTGGGATTATGCTTTAGATGGCATTAGGGGAATAAGTTTCAGACATGTTACATTTTCCTCTGAAGTTATAACTCTCTACATCTGGGAAAATATGGTAGTGTACTTTTATTTCCATAACTACAGAAGATAGATATATATAAATATGACTTGCATGATAAATTATTGGTGAAAGGAGCCTAGCACCTCTTGGCTCTCTCCATCTGGCGACTTTGCCTTCGGCTTCCGGCCCATCGAGGAGGGTAACACCTATTTCTACCTGCCCGCCGTCTTGTTCCTGCCTGCCGTCTTGTTCAACAAGATCGGTGACAAGACAGTAGCTAGGTATTCCAAGACCACTGATCCAGATCCGCTAGTTTCATCTGCGCTGCAAGGCTCGATTCCAGAAACTTTGTACTGGTTGCTCCATATAGCAGTAGAGTGGGAGACTTTCAGCAACCCAGCAGATACCATCCTGCCTACTCAGGTGCTCACCCCTAGAATGGCCCTTCGCAGCCAAATTATCGCCACCGACTACTCCAATGGTCAGTTCCACCTTAACATGCAAACCGATCATGTTTTCCTTTTGTCCTGTTGCTCTGCCATCAGATCACCCATATGACACCTAATGGTCCATAGATGGGAACAACACAAAACTAGTGTTAGATGACACTGGCAGGATACACATCCCTGTGGATAATAGAACAGAAATCATGACATCTGGGGTTATCGGCTCCTTGGCAGACTACTACCATTGTGCCTTTGTGCGTCCATAAGGATTTTAGTCCTGTTTTTCTCTTAAAAACTAGGCAAGTAGCTCCTACCGCTATGTAAAAAAATATATATAATCGTGCCACACTTGACCTGGATGGTGTGTTCCAGCAATGTGTACCCAAAACAGAACCAGGCATGGTCAGTAGTGGGAATGAAGCCTCAAAGTATCTGTGCTGTACTAACAAAGATCGGAGTACATGCGGATTTAACAGTTACTGCATGCTGAATGGCACAACCATTCAAACTAATGGAAGGACACACCACAAGAACTTGGTCTGGTTGATAGGATTCTGCAGTGAAAGGCTATTGGTGTATGATATGAATCCATGACTAATGGGTCGCTCAACAAATTTCCGTTTGGTGTCAGGCCTGAATGGAGCCTTCGAGCTCAGTTTGCTCTCGGAGTGGCAAGGGGACTACTGTAGTTAATGAGGAAAGCATGCAGATCATCCACTGTGACATAAAGCCCCAGAACATCCTTCTCGACGGCAACTTCACAGCAAAGATCTCAGACTTTGGCTTAGCCAAACTGCTACGAACCAACCAGACACAAACAAATACAGGTATCTGGGTACCCGAGCACATGTTGCACCTGAGTGGTTCAAGAGCATCAGTATCACTACCAAGGTCGACGTCTACAGCTATGGGGTCATCCTGTTGGAGCTCATCTGTTGTCGGAGGAATGTTGAGTTGGAGGCAGCAGAGGAAGATGAAAAAAATACTGACTTACTGGGCAAACGATTGTTACAGGTGTGGCAGAGTTGATCTTTTGGTGGAGGGTGATGCTGAAGCAATTTTCGATCTGAAGGTGGTGGAGAGGTTTGTAGCAGTGGCACTGTGTTGTCTCCAGGAGGACCCAAGTATCAGACCTACAATGCTGAAAGTGATACAAATGCTTGATGGAGCAGCTGCAATCCCGACCCCTGTTGATCCTTCTTCCTTTGTCAACTGAGTTCAATAGTATGACTCCTGCATATTGTAGAAAGACTGAACAAGCGTAGCAGAGTAGAAAGTTAGATATTTCTACTGAAGGGAACACATTATATACCAAGTTAGATATAGCTATCTACCAAAGGAATAGCTTATACTTCATGTTATGAATGCTGTTACTATTTTTCTTCCTTAATGTAATGTGAACAGCACATGGGTGCTGTAGTCGGTATCCTGTAATAGTTGGAAGGAGAAAAATATTGGGAAGGATTCCTCTTCCAAAAATAAGCAGAACATCTATTTCCTAAATAAAATATTTTTCTATGATAAGACTTAGGTACTTTTATGTTACAAATTATCTATTGGTTAGTTGGATTATTACTTGTTCTATGCATGCACAGCTATTTGAAAAGTCCTATTGAGGCATATTGCAATAATTATGTTCTAAAGAAAATTCAGAAAACAAACTTCTGGTTAACTTCTTTTAAGAGTGGAAAACCTAGCAGAAATATGAAGGAAATTGGCCAAAAGCAGCCAAACTTTTCTCCTATATAACTTGAACCTCCTTGTTCCAATCTGATCACTACTACAAAGCAGACACAAATCATGAAACCCACGGTACTTAAATTTCAGCTGCCCTGACAGAGCAGAAGCAGCCAGGGCAGAGAGACGAATCAGGGGCCCTGTATGGACTAGTCATTGTGCACCTGCCTTCACATAAACGTCAATGAAACCACAGGAAAAATCAAGTCTTGGAGTTGGTCAATGGTGCTGGGGAGACTGGGCTGCTGTATTGGAAGCTTGATACGGTCATGAATATTATGCTAATCCAACAAGCAGCCACAACATCTTGATCTAATAAGACAACAAAAAAGCAATGTGCTCGATGGCTCTCTCCAGCCCTCTCCCCCTCCTCGGCGACTTGGACTCCTGGTGGAATGATGGCGGCCGACGTTGGTGATCCATCATCCTTCTCTCCCGTCGTCGTCAAGGTGCCTCTCCCCCTTTCCCTCTTCTGTGATGGATTTGCCAGAGGAGTTGTCGCGTAAACTGGATTTCTCCCATGGGAGGAAATTCAAAAAAGAGATCCTGCAGCTCTTTGGCTCGTCAGTTCATCATACTCTTGCCTCGCCTGCTGGTTCTTTCTTTCTATTGGTCACTTTCCGGAGATTCACCTTTCATTTGACTGAAGAGTCAGTCGCATTTGCTCTTGCTTCTTGCCTTGGGGGTGCCCCGGCTGGTTTTCATGTTGAATTTCAGAGTGAGAGGCATTTCAGATTTTCGGTGGCTAACAAAGCAGTGGGTTTTCATGTTTATTCCCTTCGTCGTTTCATTGGTGATCATTTTGATGCCTACTTTCACCTCTGGCGGGATGGTACTGCTAATTGGGAACGTGAAAAGAGGATTTGGGAATCAGAACAGCAAAAAGAATGGACTGAGGTAATGAATAAACAGCAGAAACGCAAGGCCAAAGCTGCTAAGCGAGTGTCTTTTGCATCATCGCCAGTGTTCTTCCCTCGGAAACCTCCCCAATGGAAGCATAAGTTGCCTAGAAAGATTACAAAATCCATTATGTTTGGCCAATTTCAAGTTGATCTTGACTCAGTTTCAGAGCCTTCAGTTGTTCATGATTGTCGTCCCTGTTCTTCGGAGATTTCGAATTTTGAATCAGCATGCAGATTGGATCAATCAGAGTCCGAAATTGTAGCAGATGCCCCAGCCAGTAATGATACAGTCAATGCTATCCCGCGAGGATCGGCCTCTGGTGAGGTGGCTGTTTCAAATTTGAATAGACTCACTCTGACTTGTTTCAATTGTCTCTCGCCTGGACATATGGCCCGTTTCTATTCAAGCCCAGTCAGGTGCAGAGTATGTTACAATTATGGTCATGCCTCCAGGTGGTGTGCCACACGTGCAAAGCTCAAAATCCTGTGGCGGCCCAAGGCCCAGCTTCCAGAAAAAGGTAACAAGGAGGACCTACAACAATCAGGCGACGGGTTTCTCGGGGACATCTCCGGCTCCTCGACTTCCATACTAGTTGGCGAGCAGCACAATCCAAACCAATCTACAGTGCAACTTCCTTGTACACCGGCGGCATCCTCGCCGGAGGACTCCTGCACCATGGCCAACTTCGACGTCAACCCGATCCCCTACATCCCCACTGGCTTTGATCTCGAGCATTGGGCTCGTCCAGCTAGAGGCAGAGTGATCGTGTCTGGGAACCCGCCTCGTGCACATGAGCAGTTCGCCATTGCTACGATGACGCCGGCGCCGCAGCCCAACAACCTCCATCAGCTTCACCAAGCCATCGACATGGTGGTTGACTACTTTCAAGGTCCTATGCAGGTGCAGGTGGTCTCTGCTTGCCCCTCACCCTTAGGGCTTTGTTTACTGGAATTTCGCTCTGCTGTCACTAGGCAATCAATGATTAATCGTAGTCCCCACATCTTGCCTAATGGTAGAGAGATCATGTTAGAGGAGCATGACAATGGAATCAACTTAAGAGCTACTCCGTTAATGAGAACTTGCTGGGTCTTGTTTCTCTGTTTTCCACTGGATTACCAAACCAAGGGCTACATAGAGCAGGCAGTTAACCTCTTTGGCACAGTAATCACGTGGACTAGAAACTCCCATTTTAGGAGTAGAGTATTGGTTAAATGTGCAGTGCTTCACACCAGTAAAATACCGAGAAGTGTTCTAGTTTGTAAACCTGCTTTAGTTGGGGGAGCTGGTCACTCCTGGACTGTGCCTGTATATATTCTGAATTCTGAAAATAATGAGCAAATACCAGCTGATGAAGATTTGATCCCAGAGGATGGCAATCCTCACCCTTTCCCAGGCCCACAGCAGGAGAATCATCAGAATGATTTCTTTGAAAATATTCAAGATTTGGAGGATATTGAACAAGCCAACATTGATGAAGGTTGGGCTCCACCTTTGTTCCCTAATGCTGCAGCTGCTGCTGGCAATGCTGCAGCAGATGATGCTGGAAATGCTCATGCTAATGGGTGGCCTGCCTGGCCAGAACAAGCTGAAGGAATAGACCAGAATGAAGTCCAGCAAGTTCAAGCTCTAGCAGATCAGTTTGTGCAGCACGCAATGATTCAGCTCCAAAATGCTAATCAAGTGTCAGAATCAGTTAGTTCTAATGCCCTCAATTTTTACAGAGCTCAAGGACCACCAATCAGACTTGAGATGCCTTTGATCCAGAATCACAGTGCAATTGTTCCCTACCTCAACAGCAACATGGATCAGGATAGTGACTACCCAATCTTCCAGCTGGCTAGAACTTTACAGATACACCAAGGTTTTGGCCCAATGCCCTCAGCTCAGATGTTACTTCATGAGATCCTTCAGGCTACCTCTCTCATGGGTCAGCATTCTTTATATGCTCAGAGGCCAATCAATGTGGGCTTAATTCAGTTTCCAGTGATACAGCAGTTTGATAGGAGTTTTGGAAAGCAACCCTGCCCCAACCTCCCACAGTATGGTTTGATGCCCTTTTATGAAAGTGATTCAGATCAGGAGAATGTTAACCCAAACTGGGGAAACAACTGGGAAGCTTCCTCCTCCTCAAATTCCAAGATGCTTTGAGAAGATGTTGTCTGAGAGCTCTATGGTGGATGGTCATGCAATGTCATCAACACAGCAACCAACACCAGCAACAACTCAACTGTTGGAAGAAGATTTACAAGTTAGTGTGGAGCAAAACATTAGTGATATTACTGACTCTCAGCCTGAGCAGCCAAATCCTCTGCAGTTAGTTCCTTGGTCAGAAGTAGCCAATCCAGAGCCCATACAGATTGTTAGGCCTGCTTCAGCAACAAAAAGGAGAACAAGGAAAAGGCTCACATATGTAGTAGATGATGAAATCCAGAGAAATACAAGGAGACATCAAATGCCAGGCTTTGAGCACATGGAGCTCGATGAGAAGTCCAAACCAAGAAAACTGGCCAAAGATGATACAGATAGGCTCAAAGCAAACCTCCAACTTGCTCTGGAAGAAGCAACGAGTGGAGATCAAGTACTACCAATACAACTCATGCAGGACCTGGCCACGCAGTATTGTGAAGTCCCCCCTGAAGATGTTACTTCAGTCAAGCTGCTCTCTGATGCTACCATGGTTTCCAATGAAGATTAGGCCTATATTCAGTTATCTTTTGGCCACCTTGTTTTTGGCCCTTTTGTTATCTTTGTGGTTTCTGTTAGTGGCTACTATGTGTCCACTATCCTGTTCTTTAACTTTGGTTATCCATGGATTATAGCAAAAACTGGAATTTGCTTTGCTGGAATGTTAGGGGGCTCAATGACCCTGACAAATGGGATCTCATTCGAAATAAGATAGAAGAATCTGGGTGCTCCCTATTTTGTTTTCAAGAGACAAAAAAGGAAGAAATTGATCTCCCTTTTTTGCATAAGTTTGCCCCAAAGCGTTTTGACTCTTTTGCTTACTATCCTTCGGAGGGAGCCTCAGGGGGAATCCTAGTAGCTTGGATCTCTAGAATTTTTTCAGTTGTCACAGTTGACAGTGAGATTTTTGCAATCAGGCTTCAAGTCACTTTGGCACATAATTTAGCTGTCTGGAACCTCATTTCAGTTTATGGCCCAACACGGGAACCGATAAGAACCAACTTTGTTTCTTGGTTATACAGTCTAGACATTGCACATGATGATCTATATCTTATTATGGGTGACTTCAATTTTTATAGAAATGCAGCCAATAGAAACAGGTCAGGTGGGAATGTCAATGATATGCTGATTTTCAATGATATAATCCAAATGTTGGGGCTAACAGAGCTACCACTCAAAGGAAGAAGTTACACTTGGAGTAATATGCAAGATGAGCCTCTCCTACAGCAGTTAGATTGGTTCTTTACCTCCCTAGCTTGGACTCTAGCATACCCCAATACAATGGTGTTGCCACTTGCTAAAAGTACATCTGGTCATACACCATGTAAGGTGCAAATTGGTACACAAATTCCAAAAGCCACCCTCTTCAGGTTTGAAAATTCTTGGTCTGCAATACCTGGCTTTATGGAGGTAGTTGCCAAAGCTTGGCTTTCATGCTCAAACACTAATGCTGCTAGAAGTATGTCAATGAAACTGAAGGCTACCAGGAAAGCTTTAAAATTGTGGAATGGCTATAAGTCTAATCTTTCTACTCTGATTAACCATTGCAATCTGATAATAGGCTTTTTAGACTCCTTGGAGGAAATTAGAACACTGCATATATCAGAGATCAACTTCAGGAAGATAATCCAAAGTCAGCTGCAAAAGCTCCTACACTGTCAGAACATATACTGGAGGCAAAGATACACAGAAAAGTTAGTCAAGTGGGGGGATGAAAACACAAATTTCTTCCATGCAAGAGCAACAGAGAGATTCAGATCCAATGTCATAGCTCAGATATTAGCAGCAGATGGCAGGCTAGTGACTGAGCATATAGAGAAAGCAGCCCTCTTCTGGCAGGAATTCAAAAATAGATTGGGAGTCTCAGTACAGGACACACAACTAACTTTTCAGTTAGAGCAGCTAATGGTTCAGCAAGATCTTCATGAGTTGGTAGCCCCATCCACAGTGGAAGAAATGGATGCAGTTGCCAAAGATTTGCCATCAGACAAGGCCCCAGGCCCAGATGGCTTTAATGGACATTTTTTCAAAAAATGTTGGCCCCTAATCAAGTTTGATATGTACAGGCTCTGTTGGGATTTCTATGACAACTTGGCAGAGTTGAAGTGTATAAATTACTCATATATCACATTGGTGCCCAAGAAGACCAATCCACAAAGAGTGACAGATTTTAGGCCAATCTCACTCTTGAACTCCTCCATGAAATTCATAACAAAGTTGCTGGCTAATAGACTCCAGAAAGATATTGTCAAAGTTGTTCATAGGAACCAATATGGCTTTATCCAAGGGAGGACCATCCAGGACTGTCTTGGATGGGCTTTTGAGTACCTTCATCAGTGTCATAATTCAAAGAAGGAAATTGTCATTCTTAAGTTAGATTTTGAGAAGGCATTTGATATGGTTGAGCACAAGGCTATTCTGAAAATTCTTCAAGCAAAAGGTTTCCCAGATAGGTGGTGCACATGGATCAAACATATCTTGGGGTCAGCAACATCCTCAGTCCTCCTAAATGGTGTGCCAAGGAAAGACTTTAACTGTTTGAGAGGGGTTAGGCAGGGAGACCCTCTCTCACCTTTGCTCTTTGTCATAGCAGCTGATCTCTTACAAAGCATAGTGAATAAAGCATACCAGCAATGCCTTTTCCACCTCCCCATTCCAAATAGAGATGTTGAACATTTCCCAATAGTTCAGTATGCTGATGATACTTTGCTTATAATGCAAGCTGATACCAGGCAACTATTCTGTCTCAAAGCCTTACTCAACAGCTTTGCAACTTCAACAGGTTTGAAAGTGAATTTCCATAAATCCTGCCTAATTCCCATTAATGTACCCCAAGAAAAAATCCCATTGCTGCTGGGTGTGTTTGGATGTGTTGAAGGTCAGCTACCTTTCCCTTATCTGGGAATCCCTATGGGCACCACAAAGCCATTAGTCAAGGACTATGCACCATTGATCTGCAGAATTGAAAGGAAACTCTCTGCTAGTTCAGTTTATCTTGGTTATGCAGGAAGGTTGCAGCTCATCAACTCAGTGGTCTCATCAATACCTGTTTATTATATGACAACACTGAGTTTGCCTAAAACTGTGATTGAAATAATAGATAAGTTTAGAAAGAACTGTCTTTGGAGGGGCAATGATATAAATGCTAAAGGCTATAATTTGGCTGCCTAGGATATGGTCATGGTACCTAAATCAAAAGGTGGTTTGGGAGTGAAAAATTTGTATCTTCAGAATGAGGCTCTGTTGCTTAAACATCTTCAGAAGTTCTATAATCAAGTAGATGTCCCCTGGGTGCATTTGGTAAAGGAGACATACTATCAGCAAAAAGTGCCACATCTGTCCACTCCTAAAGGATCTTTTTGGTGGAAAGATATTCTCAAGCTGCATGATAAGTTTCTGAATATTGCTTATTGCCTGCCTGGTAGAGGTGATACACTTGGGCTCTGGGAGGACTGTATTCAGGATGATGAGAGCTTAGCAACTAAATTCCCAGATTTGTACTCTTTTGCAAATAATAAACTTATATCAGTTCAAGAAGGCCTAGCCATTACAGATCTGCTTCACCTATTCAGATTACCCATGACCAGGGTAGCTTATAACCAATTCTTAGTCTTCAAGGATGAGTTGGAACAACTAAGAGAAAATGTTGATCAAACAGATGTATGGATTTGTTCTTGGAATGGAGGGCTTTATACCTCCCTGAAGTACTATAACCAGCAGTTTGCATCAACTATCCCCCCTAGGACATTTTGCTGGATATGGAAAGCTAAGAGTATGCCTAAGATAAAATTCTTTGCATGGCTCTTCCTTGTAGACAGGCTGAACACTCGAGATTTGCTCAGAAGGAGACATAAACATCTAGAGGAGGGCTACTATTGTGTCATGTGCTCTGATCAGGTGGATGAGACTCTTAATCATTTGTTTTTTGAGTGCTCCTCAGCAACTACCTGGTGGTATGCAGTTGGTATACAATGGGATCTTCAAGACAACGTTTGTGACATGCTTATTCAGCAAAGAACCATGTTTGGGGGAGAATTCTTTATGGACCTATTTATGATCACAGCTTGGTGTATATGGAATGAGCGTAATGATCTGATCTTCAACCACAAACCACCCTCCCTTCAGAGCTGGAAATGTCGACTCAAGAATGAAGTTAAACTTCATCTCTATAGATTGCCACAACATCAGCATAGTGTTATCATGAATTGGATCAACGCTTTGTAATGTTATAATCTTTCTGCATAGGCTGCTTAGGACCTGCTTGCTCCAGGTTGCTTAGCCTTTAGTCCCAGGACAGGTTTCTCTTCCTCTGGTTAGCTCCCGGCTAACCCTTGTATGTTTTTTTCTTGTGTTGCTTTTAATATATTTTCTGGGAGGCAATGCCTCACAGTTCTCCTCAAAAAAAAATGCTGGAATTCCCGCGATGAATCTGGACCATACGGTTCTGGAGTAGGATGGTCTTGAGCTGGAGAAAGGAGGACCAGAAGATTGATTTTGAGTGGTGGTGTTTGAGGCCCTGAAGGACGAATTAGGGAAGTACTTAGATCTGAGAAAGCCGTAAGATGTTGCATAACACGGTTATGAACAGGAAAAAGAAAAGAAAAGGCACTTGTCTCCATATTCATCAACTTTCTGGTATAGGGCCGTAGGGCAGAAGATAAACCATAGACAAGACTCAGGAGAAATGCAGCGACATTGATTGTCCGGTAAATCTTCTCACAAAAAGTAAGAAGAGAATTTGCTGATTCTTCTGAAGTACTGAAGCATAATGGAACAATCATGTGGGACAGAAGGACAAATATCTGTATTTATACTTTCCTTTATGCCATTTTAACCGCAAATATAAATCATTTCCTTCTATTGTGCTAGAAATTAGGCTCAGCTAGAAAAGGACCACCTTGTTCTAGTCATGCCAAAAATTAGGCTTGACTAGAAAGGGGCCACCTTGGAAGAATTGCAGACTTTTGTAATAGTCACAATCACAATCAATCCAGTCTCTACGGCAAGGAGAAAACAGGCACGCAGGAAAGCTCCAGTAACAGTAACCCATGCACATACCATGTTTGACCAGTTCAGTTCAGTGCTTTTTTACTAGTATCATTAAGGTTCTGATGACCCACCAACTGTCAGGTCAAGTCAATCAAGACGCTAATACACCATGCCATGAGATGCATAAGCTTGCCATCATGATTAGGGAAGGACAGAGGATAGCGAAACCAAAATTACGGATTCATGGCGCCTCTCCTCCTCTTGCCTTTCCTCCTGCTACTGTCCCCGCCATCTGTGAAAGCTCAACAAAACATCTTCTTGGGCTCCTGGTTAACACCACAGGGGTCTAACAGTAACAGCTCATGGCTCTCGCAATCCGGTGACTTTGCTTTTGGTTTCCGGCCAGTCGAGGGCAATTCATCCTTCTTCCTCCTTGCCGTTTGGTTCAACAAGATCAGTGACCAGACGGTGGCTTGGTATGCCAAGACCAGCGATCCAGATCCAGCGCCGATACAAGTTTCACTCGGTTCACATCTCCAGCTTGACTCCACCGGGGCACTCTCACTCAAAGACTCCACCGGCACAGAGGTATGGAATCCCAAAGTTGTGGGTGCAGCCTACGCCACCATGCTCGACACTGGAAACTTTGTGTTGGCTGCTGCAGATGGATCTACCAAGTGGGGGACTTTCAACAACCCAGCGGATACCATCCTGCCCACTCAGGTGCTCACCCCCGGAATGGCGCTCCGGAGCCGGATCATCCCCACAGACTACTCCAATGGTCGATTTCTCCTTGATGTAGCTGATTATGGTGTTTCCTTTCAGTCAGTTGCTGTGCCATCTGGTTACCAATATTACCCCTATTATTGGATCATGCCTGTGAAAACCACCAGAATGCTAGTGTTCAATGAGACTGGAGTGATCTACTTGACCTTGAATGATAGCACAGAAATGAATATTACATCTGAAGCAGGTATAACTGGCCCCATGGAGGACTACTACCACCGCGCCACACTTGACACAGATGGAGTGTTCCGGCAATATGTCTACCCCATAAACAGAGGCGAGTGGTCTGTGGCGACGGCATGGACAGTTGTTGGTTTCAGTCCACCAAATATCTGTGATGCAGCACCGAGAGATGTCGGCAGCGGCATCTGTGGGTTTAACAGTTACTGCCAATTCGATAGCGTGAGCAGCAACGTGTCCTGCTTGTGCCCGCCGCAGTACTCATTTCTAGATGAGGAGAGGAAGTACAAAGGATGCAAACCAGACTTCCAGGCACAAAGCTGTGACTTGGATGAAGCATCCGCCATGGCGCAGTTTGAGCTGACATGGCAGGACAATGTGGATTGGCCTCTAGCTGACTACGAGCAGTACACCCCTGTAACTGAGAATCAGTGTCGGCGACTCTGTCTAATAGATTGCTTCTGTACTGCTGCAGTGTTCCACAACAGTGATAATACATGTTGGAAGAAGAAAACACCACTGTCAAATGGAAAAATGATGCACAGCGTGCAGAGGACGCTTCTTCTAAAGTTGCCAAATAAGAACATTTCACAGACTGAGCTTATTAATGTGTCTGGCAAATGGAAGAAAGATAAGACATACTGGATCCTGGTAGGTTCAATGCTTGTAGGAAGCTCAGTCTTGGTGAACCTTCTCCTGATTTTGGTTCTCCTTCTTGGTACCTACCGCACTATCACCATTATAAAGATAGCCCAGCCATTGCAATCATCAGGCAACCTAGGATTACCTTTGAAAACCTTCAGCTACACAGAGCTTGAGAAGGCAACAGGTGGATTCAAGGAGGTGCTTGGCACCGGTGCCTCTGGTATTGTGTACAAGGGCCAGCTAGAAGATAACCTTAGAACCTGCATTGCTGTGAAGAAAATTGATAAGCTCCAAAAGGAGACAGAAAAGGAGTTCACCATGGAAGTTCAGGCAATTGGACAGACATACCATAAGAATTTGGTCCGGTTGCTAGGATTCTGCAGTGAAGGAAGTGAGAGACTATTGGTGTATGAATTCATGGACAATGGATCACTCAGCAGATTACTATTTGGTGATGCCAGGCTTCAATGGAACCTTCGAGTTCAGCTTGCTCTCGGGATAGCAAGGGGACTGCTATACTTACACGATGAATGCAGCACACCGATCATCCATTGCGACATAAAGCCCCAGAACATTCTTCTTGATGATAAGTTCACAGCAAAGATCTCAGACTTCGGCTTAGCCAAGCTGCTCCGAACCAACCAGACACAAACAAATACAGGTATCCGGGGTACCCGAGGATATGTTGCACCAGAGTGGTTCAAGAGCATCAGTATCACTGCCAAGGTCGACGTCTACAGCTATGGGGTCATCCTGTTGGAGCTCATCTGTTGTCGGAGGAATGTTGAGTTGGAGGCAGCAGAGGAAGACAAAAAAAATACTGATTTACTGGGCAAACGATTGTTACAGGTGTGGCAGAGTTGATCTTTTGGTGGAGGGTGATGCTGAAGCAAATTTCGATCTGAAGGTGGTGGAGAGGTTTGTGGCAGTGGCATTGTGGTGTCTCCAGGAGGACCCAAGTATCAGACCTACAATGCTGAAAGTGACACAAATGCTTGATGGAGCAGCTGCAATCCCGACTCCTGTTGATCCTCCTTCCTTTGTCAGCTGAGTTCAATAGCATTACTCTTGCTGTCCTGCATATTGTAGAAGACTGAACAAACATAGCAGAGTAGAAAGTTCGATATATCTACTGAAGGAACAGCTTATAACTAGTTAGATATAGCTCTCTACCGAAGGAATACCATACTTCATGATATGAATGCTGCTACTATTTTTCTTCCTTAATGTAATGTGAACAGCACATCAGTGCTGTAGTCGGTATCCTGTAAAAGTTGGAAGGAGAAAAATATTGGGAAGGATTCCTCTTCCAAAACAAGCAAAATCTATTTCCTAAATAAAATATTTTTCTGTGATAAGAGTTGGCTACTTTTATGCTGCACTTATGTATTGGCTAGTTGGATTATTATTACTAAGTCTATGCATTCCTAGCTATAAGAAAATTCCTATTGAGGTGTATTTCAATAATTATGTTCTAAATAAAAATCGTAAAAATCGGCGAAATAGCCATTGTGGTCCTCCAACTATTGGGCAAGGCTCGTTTTCGTCCCTCAAGTTTGAAAAGGGCCACTTCAGTCCCTAAAGTATTTGATTTGGTCCAATTCCTTGAACTGCTGGACACGTGGCCTGGATTTGCTGCGCAATTACACAAATGCCCCTCGCTCTTTCTTTAGGAGACGCCCAGTCTAACGGCGTCCGCTCGTCCCGTTCCTCGCCTCGTCCCCGTTTCCCCCTCTCTCCCTGTCTCGTGCTTTCTCTGCCCAGGCTACCGGCGCCGACGAGGAAGACCAGTGAGAGGACTAGCTCCGTCCGGCTGCAAGAGGTGGAGGCGCGCCCCTGCTGCAAGAGGTGGAGGCAACCCTGCTGCAAGAGGTGGAGGCGCGCCCCTGCTCCAGATCTTCTTGTTTCCCCATGGCGACCGGAGCAGAGGCGCGCCTCCACCTCTTGTAGGGGGCCGCCTCCACCTCTTGCAGCGGGGCGCGTCTCCACCTCTCTGCGTCTCGGACGGGCTAGTCCTCTCGTTCCTCGCCCGGCCCGGCAGCCCAAGCAAGAAAGCACGAGACAAAGGGAGAGAGGGGGAAACGGGGACGAGGCGAGGAACGGGACGAGCGGACGCCATTAGACTGGGCATCTCCTAAAGAAAGAGCGAGGGGCATTCGTGTAATTGCGCAGCAAATCCAGGCCACGTGTCCAGCAGTTCAAGGAATTGGACTAAATCAAATACTTCAGGGACTGAAGTGGCCCTTTTCAAACTTGAGGGACGAAAACTAGCCTTGCCCAATAGTTGGAGGACCACAATGGCTATTTCGCCATAAAGGCGAATCAGAAAACAAACTTCTAGTTAACTTAATTTTTTTCCAGAATGGAAAACTTGGCAAAATATCAAGGAAATTGACCAAAAGCAGCCAAACTTTTCTCGTATACAACTTGAAACTCCTTGCTCCAATCTGATCACTAGGCACCAAGCATGAATCCCACGGTACTTCCATTCCAGCTGCCTTGACAGAGCAGAAGCATCCAGGCAGAGAGAGGTACCAGGGGAGCTACATGGACTAGTCATTGTGCACCTGCCTTCACGCAAACGTCAGTGAAACCAGAGGAAATATCAAGTCTTGTCTTCTTTAGAACTTGCAAGCATGCGAAAAATTCGGCCTGGCCAGAGGAGTACCTTCGATCATGTGCAAACTTCATAAAATCACAGCCACCAATCATCAACACACAGCAATGAATAATCAGACAAGGACCCATCCATGTCCAGTAGCCAATTGTCCAAATTGACCAGTTCAAAGCTCCTTACTGTTACACCACATGAAGGTTCAGATGACCAATCGATTGTCAGGTGAGATGACCAATCGATTGTCAGGTCCAGTCAACAAAAACTCCTAAAACCTGTCATCAGACATGCAAGAACTAAGAGCCAGACCAAAAGAAACCCACCCATGGCAGCTCTCCTTCTCCTGTCCTTGCTCCTGCTGCTGTCCTTAACTCCTCTTCAAGCTCAACAGAACTTCACTCTACGACCTAGCACCTCTTTGGCTCTCATGTAGAAGAAGCTACGTTTTGTACTTCTGTGGAGCAAAAGAAAAACATATGCCCGAAGCACATCGAATAAGACTCAAATTTAAGTGGCTACACTCAGTTGCTTTACAAAAAAAAAAACAAAAAAAACAAAACAAAAAAAAGAGTTAGACAAAAAAAACTTAGTTGCATAGCCTTGGATTAATAGGATAGTAGGCGGTAGCCTTCATGCAGCCACTGATTACAGAGGAACCAGTGCCGGTGTTGACCCTTCAACGCGAGCTGGTGGCACGTTCCTGTCAGATGCCGGCGCGGTAATCCTTATGGTTAAGGGCCCGCCAATTGGACCAGTCGAGAGCATAAAGAGTGGACGTCCCAGTCAATATGAGACAAATAATATGAACCTATACAGTCAAAAAAAAATTGTGTAGCATACACATGAAAATCAACAACGAAAGATTGTCAGCCTTGAAAAATGCATGCTTCTTTGAGAGGGTATATGTTGTAGAGAAAATTCAGAAAATAATGCACCCAAGGAAATTGGCCATAATTAACCAATTTTTCTCCTATATCGTTCCAATCTGGTCGCTATTGAAAATCAGTCACCAAGCGTATGAACCTCACAATAATAACTAACCATGACCATGCTTCTGAAAAAGCATAACTGAAAGCGTTGGAACAAGTAGTCATTGTGCAACTTTGGACAAGTAGTCACTATGAACCTGCCTCCACGCAGCCATGCATGTAACCACAGGAAAAACCAGTCAACCAAGAGTTGTAAGCATGCGGAAAAATTAAACTACTAGAAGAGGAACACCTTTCAACACTTGCAAACTTCCATAACTAATCACATAAACCAGTTATCTACATACAGCACGTAGTGGTCACAGACAAGGACCCACACCCGTAGAGTAGCCAATTGTCGTAATTGACCAGTTCAAAGCTCCTAATGCTATGAATGTTCTAATGACCCAACCACTGTCAGGTCAAGTCAACCAAGAGTCCTAAAACCAAAAGATGCATATATTGGCCATCAGACGCAGGAACTGAGAGCCAAACCAAAAGAACCCATGGCAGCTCTCCTTCTCTTGTCCTTGCTCCTACTGCAGTCCTCTACCCCTCTTCAAGCTCAACAAAACATCACCCAGGGCTCCTCCTTGACGCCCCAAGGGCCTACCGCCTCTTGGCTCTCTCCATCCGGAGACTTTGCGTTTGGCTTCAGGCCCATCGAGGGTAACTCATCTTTCTACCTGCTCGCCATCTGGTTCAACAAGATCGGCAACAAGACAGTAGTTTGGTATGCCAAGACCGGTGATCCGGATCCAGTGCCAGTGCAAGTTTCATCCGGCTCACGCCTCCAGCTCAACTCCAATGGGGCGCTCTTGCTCCAGGACTCCACCGGCACAGAGGTATGGAATCCCCAAGTTGTGGGCGCATCCTATGCTGCCATGCTTGATTCTGGAAACTTTGTACTAGCTGCTTCAGATGGCTCTACCGAATGGGAGAGCTTCAAAAACCCTACAGATACCATCCTGCCGACTCAAGTGCTCACCTCTGGAATGAGCCTCCGCAGTCGGATCATCCCCACAGACTACTCCAATGGCCGGTTCCTCCTTGACCTGCAAACTATTGGTGTGTATCTTTATACCGTTGCCGTGCCCTCCAGTTACAAATATGATCCCTATTGGTCCATTGCTGCGAACACCACAAATCTGGTGTTCAATGCGACTGGCGTGATATATATCGGCAACCAAACTGAAATCACATCTGGGCTGATCAGCTCCATAGCAGAATACTACCAGCGTGCCACACTTGATCCAGATGGTGTTTTCCGACAATATATGTACCCAAAGAAAGCCAGCAACCAGAGTAATCAGGAATGGTCAGTAGTGGACTTCAAGCCCCCAAATATATGTGATGCACAGCTGACAAATATTGGAAGCGGTATTTGCGGTTTTAACAGTTATTGCATATGGAATGGCACAAACAATCAGAATACCTGCATGTGCCCAGAGCAGTACTCATTTATTGATGACGAGAGGAAGTATATAGGCTGCAAACCGGACTTCCAGTCACAAAGTTGTGACTTGGATGAAGCAGCGGTCATGACACAGTTTAAGTTGATAGAGGTGAGCGGTGTTGATTGGCCATGGTCTGACTATGAGCAGTATAGCCCCATAACTAAGGATCAGTGTCAGAAACTCTGTCTGACAGATTGTTTCTGTGCCCTTGCTGTGTTCCGTGATGAAGACAATACATGTTGGAAGAAGAAGATGCCTTTGTCAAATGGACATATGGGGGATGATGTGCAGAGGACAGTCTACATAAAGGTACGAAAGAACAACGGTACACAGTCTGAGATCGTTGCTTCCAACAAATGGAAGAAAGACAAGAAGAATTGGATCATAGGAAGTTCATTGTTTTTGGGAAGCTCTGTCTTGGTGAACATTCTGCTGATTTCTATTATACTCTTTGGTACTTACTGTACTATCACTATAAAGGAAGTCCCATCTATGCAGTCATCAAACAATATAGGATTGCCCTTGAAATCCTTCACTTATACTGAGCTTGAGAAGGCAACCGGTGGATTCCAGAAAGTGATTGGCACTGGTGCCTCTGGTATTGTGTACAAGGGCCAGCTGCAAGATGATCTCAGTACCCACATTGCTGTCAAAAAATTTGACAAGCTTGAGCATGAAACAGAGAAGGAGTTCACCAGTGAAGTCCAAACTATTGGACGGACGCACCACAAGAACTTGGTCAGGTTGCTAGGATTCTGCAACGAAGGAAAAGAAAGACTATTAGTGTATGAATTCATGATCAATGGATCGCTTAACAAATTCCTATTTGGTGATGCCAAGCTTCTGTGGAATATTCGAGCTCAGCTTGCTCTCGGGGTGGCAAGGGGGCTGCTATACTTACATGAGGAATGCAGCACACAGATTATCCATTGTGACATAAAGCCCCAGAACATCCTTCTCGATGACAACTTCACAGCAAAGATCTCAGACTTCGGCTTAGCCAAACTGCTCCGAACCAACCAGACACAAACAAATACAGGTATTCGGGGTACCCGAGGATATGTTGCCCCTGAGTGGTTCAAGAGCATCGGTATCACTGCCAAGGTGGATGTTTACAGCTTTGGGGTCATCCTGTTGGAGCTTGTCTGTTGTCGGCGGAATGTTGAATTGGAGGCTGCAGAGGATCAAAAAATACTGACTGACTGGGCAAATGACTGCTATAGGTGTGGCAGAATTGATTTTCTCGTGGAGGGTGATGATGAAGCCATTTCTGATCTGAAGAATGTGGAAAGGTTTGTTGCAGTGGCATTGTGGTGTCTCCAGGAGGACCCAACTATGAGACCTACAATGCTGAAGGTGACACAAATGCTTGATGAAGCAGCTGTAGTCCCCAGCCCTCCTGATCCTACTTCTTTCGTCAGTTCACTTCCATAGCATCACTCCTGCATATTGTCATATTGGTATATGTATGAACCAACAAAATGGCATGGGAAAATTAGATATAGCTATCTACTGAAAGTTACGTCAGCTGATACTGTAGTGTTTGTTCATGTTTGCTGTAAAGAGCACAGCAGTACTGTCTGCGGCCATAACACTGTAGTAAATATTAGAAAGGCTTCATCTTCCCAACTTGAATACCTGTTTACTTAAATTATTTTCCAAGAACAAATTAGTTACTTGTATGTGGTATATCATCTATTGTTTAGTTAGGTTGACTCGGTGATTCTGCCCATAATTGTTAGGAGAGTTCTCTTGAGGCAGTGGCCAGTGAGATCTACTGCAATTATTATCCACTGGCCTCCTCACATGGCTACAGAAGAGCCCAAGAGGCAGTAAGATGAGCATGTTACCATCAATCCTCAGATCTGTGACATAGATGCACAATGAATTTTGAGCTCAAGAGCTTATTAAGCTTTCAACACCCTACAGGAATGACACAGAAGCATAATTTAAGCATAAGTTGGGATAAATTATATGTTTGATTTTTTTTTTCTTTTAGAAAAAAAGTGGAGTTAGTTTGGAAGTGCTATGTCCTTTTCATATTTGGATTACAGATGACAGTTTCACTTGTTTCCACCATGTAGGATTGCAGCCTGATGCATTTATCTGCTAAAATAACGGGAATAAAGCCAAATATTTCCCTCAGTAACAGAAAGGAAATTTTAGGAACAAGGATTATAATTTTACACTTTGAAATATTGACCCACCTCACAATCTTAGATGTTCGAACATTAGTGTCCTAAGTTTATGAGCTTTCTTGACGAATTTGGCAGTATAACAAATCAAACTTTAGTTTCTTATGATGATTCTGGTAGCCTGGGAGATTTGGAAGCACCACTGTCTGCTTAACAGGGAGGTGCCTGCAATTGTGCTAAGATGAGTTTCTGAGAAATGCATGTTGCGGTGTGCTGCTGGTGCCAAACACCTTCAGGTCCTGATGGCAGTGTAGATTTTACCATTGTGCTCTTGTGGCAGCCTGGTCGTTCCTTTCTCCATTTAGACTCTGGCATTCCTGATAGAACAATGGTGGTGTGATTCTGAGTTTGGGTGTGTTGCTAAGTTGGTTTCTTTCCACTTTTTTAAGAGTTTGAGTGTGCCGTCGACCCAATTCTTCCCATATCTTTATGAGATGACACACAGCTCTACTGCATGTTCAAGAGGGGAAAATAAATCAAGTTTTCAAGAATGGAGAATTGATATTACAACATCCTTGTCACGAGGGCTGTGTCAAGGTGATCAGAGACAGAGGATCACCCTGAAGCATCCTTCACCAAATTCTTCCCTTCCCTTAATGAAATGCCACACAGTTGTTTAGGTGAGCCAATTGTTAGCCCTGGATATGGAGCCCAATTGTATAACCATGATGATATAGCTTTCTTCGCTCAATTCTTTAATTATGTGCTATGCCATCAAAAAGTCTTGCTTGGCACTAATTTAATGTATATGATACAATGCACTGCGATTAACCCTCTGGAGAATTCTAAGGCTAGGTAGGTGACATAATTGTATGATGGAGTAGTGCAAATTCCCAAGCCTCCTAAATCCTCGTCCTACTTAATCAGTTCACTTCCGTAATGTCCAGCTTGATAAATAAGTTCCAGTACACAGTAAGATAATGCAATAGATAATTAAACATACATGCCTATAAAAGGTATTTGAATGATGGTATTCAGGCATTCATGTTTTTATGGAAATAACTTGCATGAATAATGCATCTGTATGCAATAATATAGTGATATGCATATTCTTGAACCTCGCTATGTGAAACATTCTGTGCAATAGAAAAGGAGACAATGCTTATGCCTTTTGAGAGGCCTGAGGCTCCAAAACAACAAACACATATGTCTACAAATGCCTGACATCGTGACCATTAGGCATCAAAAAATCATTACATATGTTGTATGCATATGATAAATCTAGAGACTGATATTTTCTTGCATATTTTCCTATCCAGAAAATCAGAAAAAAGCAGTACACACTGAAATACATGGCTAACAGTAACAGCAAAACCAAAATTTCACCAGCAATATTCAGTTTAGTGCCAATCTACCAGTAGGCAGATTATGCTCCTTGGTTCGATTGATTCAAACAAGTACTATTTCTTCATACTCAATGTGGCCAAAAATACAAATGGCTACGAGAACCGTGGCGGCACGGCGATCGCAGGATATACTTGCCTCGGAGTCGGAGGGGACCGGAGTAGAGGACAGGCGGCGGGTAGACGGAGAGTGGCGCCGAAGGGCTCCGCTGCCTGGCACGAGGCGGGTGGCCTTGGAAGGCGGAAAGGGTCGTCTGAAACTGTCCTGCTGTAGCGGTCGGCCGTGGTGGCGGAGACCGGAGACCTCGAGGAGGAGAAGCCCGGCCCACTGCGCAGGAGCGGAAGGGAACGGCGGCGGCCCAGGTGAGGCCTAGAATGGAAAGAAACAGAGTCGCCCTCCTAGAATTTTCTTTCACATTGTTTTCCGTTCTTTGATTTATCAGCGAATACAGCGATTCATTCACTTTAGAAAATGTGTGAAATGTTGGGTTCGGGCAAAATAGGCCAGCAGAAAATACGTGTCATAAGATAGGTGCAACATTTATATTTTAAATAAATTTGTTAAAGAAGTAAATAGTAGATTTCAAAGATCTTTCTAATGATACTAATTATCATACTATAATTGATGACACTTATTATTTATAAAAATTATTAGCAGTTGTTTCTCGAAAAAATATCATCTATTTAAGGACGGAGGGAGTACATCTCTATTTCATCCTCTAACCCCATGTCCTTTGTAGTATCTACTCGGGTAGACCGGCAGTCAGGTTGGAGCGTCTCGGCGTGATTGCTCATGCTCCCAAAGTGAACCCAATGATCATCCTCTCTTGATCCCTTAGGTCAGTCTTAATGCAAGTTTTATGGCTTTATTTTCAACACTCATATTTTTAAAACAGCGCGGAAGAGTTTTATCTCCATAAAACTCTCTCTACTCTCTAATACTCTTATCATTTCTCTCTCTTCATAACTATTGAGGCATGTCAGCATATATATATATATATATATATATATATATATATATATATATATATATATATATATATATATATATATATATATATATATATAATACCATAGAACTCTGTGAAACTTATATTGAGACGGCCTTAAGGCACAAGGTAAGACACAACCACACAATATGATATTAAATCCATTAGGCCTCATTTGTATTGAAGGATGAGCATAGGAAATATACAGAAAACTCAGTCTTCTCTTTCATCGTTTGGAACAAAAGAAAGCCATAGGAAACTTTCCAAAGAAACGACAACTATACGCCTGTACTTTTGGAGGAACCAGAAAATGAGGTCTGAGCTTATTGGAAACTTTCCTACGGCACTTTTGCCTTCCTCGCTTGTTAACTAGCCAGTGCACTTTGCAAATTTAGCTTGTTAACGAGCCGATGAAACACTCTGCAAATGAATGGGCTGCATATTATGGGTGAATGGATGGAGCTAGAGTCAATACACACAGAGTAGCGTAGGAGGCCCATACGTAAGAGTCACAGACTATTAAATGCCATGAGTAATTATAAAACACACTTAAGTTGATCCACTATTTCTAAAAATGCTAATATTAGTTTGTCACTCCCATGTTTTTTATTCTTGTGTCATGGATTCTTGTGTTCCACACACCATTTTTCATTGTCTTTCTACATTTCCATTCCTCTATTTTGCAATCTTGTTCCTATCTCTTTCCTCTATTTTATATGTTTCTTTGTTTTTTATTCATCCATTCCAAATAAGCCCTTAAGGTATAGGGTAGAGCAAAGTGCGATATTGGATCCTGTGCATAGGATAAGGCACAAGATGATATTTGGGGTTTAAACATTAATTGCTCATATCCTTAGCATACATCGCATGGCTTCTATGACTCGATTATTGGAGCATGTTTCAAATAAAGAGTGATTGTGTTATTGACAGCGTTGAGAATTTAAGTATGAAACGACCCGTGATTTCCTCGAAGGGAAATCCACAGAGTACATCATTTTACGATTGATACCACAGTTCATACATCGCAAAAAGGTACAAGTTATATGGTTTTACAACACTTGGAGGCACACCTAAGTACAAAGTACCTAGCGATAAACGCACACTGGTCAACATCAGAGTAGGCGTAGCGCCATAGCGGGTGAAGGCTCCTCCTTCACAAACGATCATCATGTCAGGGTAGAGTATCAGCGGGCGTAGACTTGATCTCCTTAACCAAACTTGAGTGTAGGAACGAGACCACCTAATCCTCCTAGCTCCACCATTATCGTAGTCCTCCTCGGTTACCGAACCTGCTCAACTCTATCAGTACGATTTGTACTGGCCACTGGCTCCCACCCTATGCTTTTCTCTGCTATGTGGTAAGTAGAATGCAAGGGTAGAGAAAAAAGGCATATATTTAGCTGTAGTTTTCCTATGCCAATCCATAATATAAATATAATATTGTTCATCAAGTTTTTAACCCTCTCAACCACACGTCCATCATCCCATCCATATCCACATCCACATCCACACACCTCACCACACCCTCACTCTCTAGTCGGCAAGGAAGACTCCCGCTCCTCCTTGCCTCAATGGCCTAAGCCGGGATCCAACAACACCCAGGGGGAGAGAAGAGAAAGACACCTCTCACTAGTCAAGTGAAGCGTAAATCATAGGAATGTCCATGACCGTGGACACGGCTATACGTATAGATCGATCAACTCTGCAGAGCGTGTACACCTGGAACCACAAGATCACCATCATCGGCATGTGCACTGCCTAGGCTGATACCGAGCCGCCGACTAACTAGCCCAATGCCACCCTACCACTCAGCTCTGGGGCACCCCAGAGATCCACCAGCACACTGAGACTGTGAGGCGTGGTACCAGACCCCAAGAGGATACCACGTTGTCTCAGGAGGGTGTGGGTCTCAGCACCCGTACCTCCCTACACTATCACCTATCGACCTAGTAGTAATGGCAGGGGGCAGGTAGTCGTCAAGTCATTTCCCGCCCATCAGGAATGAGTGGTGTGTACGAAAAGGGTCCTATGACCCGGTTCTCAAGACATACTAGTCCTTAGGGTTGACTAGACAGGACATCTTCTCCTTGGGGCCTGATGCCCCGTGCCTCGACGGCACCTCCTGTTCCGGGGACTCGTCCCATAAAGACACTCCTCCCCGGAACCTTCTCACATCACATGTACCCGCCACAGGTACTCTCTCACATAGAGAGTGCCCAGATCACACTCCCCGGCAAGACTTGTCCCTTGACTCGTCGTAGATCCTGCCTAGTCGACACAACCCTTACCACACACCCAAGACACACGCCAAGATCTCTCCCAAGTTATCCCAGTTATCCACAGTTTATCGGCACCGCGTGCCTTAGCCACTCACAAGCAAGTTCACATCATCAATATGTAGAGTGAGTAGCTGGTACAGTATCATGATAAGCGTGCATCTAGCCTAACAGCGGGTGTGCAGGGGAAAGGTTGCATCAAGGTAATGGCTTATCAAACAATCTACCATGCATCCTATCACAGCTGTTTGCATAAAGTAAAGCACTAGCAGCTACATATTGCATGCCTAATAGGATTCTACGAGATTGGGTGGGACGTGGCACCTGTTTATAGCAATCCATAGTCATCCACATCAGGTTGACCTTCGTGTCTCCTCCCTCCAACGGTTCTCTGGTCTATCCATCGTCACCGCGATGCAGCTACCTCGATACAGCGACAAACAATGCAAAAGAGCAATCAATCCCTAACCAAAATCCAGAACTCCCCAAAAAGGTAACAAGATACGGAAGGAACCAGATAACTCCGAATAAACACTAAAAGGACTTAGCCCTCGCGGAGAGTGTCCGATCCTCGGGCTCCAAACAAACAGAAGTGGTTGTCTGTTAAGCATAAGCTCGGATCGAGGCCACGAAATAGCCAGTACGTCCCGAGTCAACCATGTCAACCTGTACGGCTCCAAGAGAAGAGGCCTTGATCCTAACTTAACTTAAACAAACACCACGGCTTGTGGCCTCACAATCCGAACGTCATGGAAATTGGCGGGGATCGGAGGATCACAAGCAAGGGGGAAAGGGGGAATAGGAACAACATGGTTTGGCCCTTGTAGCCACTAACCCGTAAGCCATAACCACTAGATAAGAATCAGGAAAGAACAAGTAACGCAAAACCGAAGGGTTGTGACTTGGTTCCAAGGTACATCAGCTTACCCGCCATGACAGCCGACGGTAGCAAACGAGATGGAAACACGAACAACAGAGGAGCGGCTCTGGGGCCCCCTCGACCCACATGACACAACAACGTCGGGGAGCCGGGAAGAGAGTAACACATTAGGGGAAAAGAGGAGAGTTAGCTGGGCATGTCCATGCCGCGGCCTCGGTCACATCCTCAATGAGGATGGTTTTCCAACGGTCGATCGGGTCGACTCACATGGTCCGAGAACGAGACACAAACCATAGCTTCGCTAACTAGAAGAGATAGTCCGATCTTTGATCCAATCGTCATGGCTAAGACGGGATCGAATAGAACGGGCTAGCGGGAAAATAAAGGGTAGAAAAGAGAGGGGGGTGGTCTACCCCTTCCAATGCATATGCCACGGCAAAAGGCTAGGCATCGGAGAGGAGCGATGCACGAGAGACCATGGTGCCTAAACCACTTGTAGGGTACCTCGACCAAGGTGCACCAAATGCACAAAGACGTTCCTAGAGTTCCTCGCAGTGCGGTTATCACCGCGAGAACTTGGGAATGTCATGGCATAATCTAGGTACAAACATACAAGGGCCTAAGCACAAAAGAGCCGAAAAGGGGCTAAGGCGGGATTCACCTCCCTTTGATCCACTCGCCATTGCGATCGGCGAAAATCAAAGGAATGGAACATAAGGCAAATAAGAACAGACACAAATGAGCGAGAAAAGGGAACCCTTGGTCCCACGGCACTTCGATCCGCATGACATGGTAATAGTCATCGATCGAAGAGGCCGAACAAGGGACTCGACCCACGCCTTACTAGGTTAGCAAGAATCGAAAGAGAGCAAAAAGAAGAATGGTCCCGCACTCTTCTCGACCTACCTGTCATAGCAAAGGACTGTGGTTGGAAGAAGAGATGAAGGTCTTGCACAGTTCCGCGATCCACGCCAACTCGTTGGGCACCACGACCTCCGTGCAACCAAAGCGGCAAAAGCTATTCCTCGGGTTCGTAGCGATGCGGTTGTCATCATGAGAACCGGGGAATGCTCCGGTCTAGGTGGTGCAATCATACGAGGTGGTGGGGAAAATAGCACAAGAAAAGAAAGGAAAGAAAGGAGGTGAAGCCCGATGGTCATGGCAAGATGACTCGCGGCCATAAGCTTTACCTACACGGGTTGGCTCTCATCGTATCACATCTGTCGCTCCCTATTTCGTCTCCCACCGGACTAGGTCACGAAGGTCTCGCCGGTACGGGTGAGATCCGTATCGGTAACAAGTTCGAGTACATCATGACCATGTCCTAGGGTCGAAGGTAGAAGCTAACATTCGGGGTACAACGAAGACAACTAAAGCGCAAGAGGGAATGATTTACACTTGGGGTCGCAGTCATGGTGGGATGAACCCACGACCGAACGTCCGAGCGCGGAACGATCCCTTAACCGGCTCGAAGGCACAGCTCACAGACAATGACACATGAACACACGAACCACATAAGACAACGACCACATGGAGAGCACATATCCATAACACGAGAGGGAATAGACCGGCGCGAAGGCACGGCACAGGCAGGCATGTATATTGATGGAGTGCAACATCGAGAGTATGAACAAAAAAGACATGAGCTTTGCCGACGTCGAGGTTGGCGTCGGCGGGTTTCAAGTTGGACCTTTGGCGGGGAAGAGCGAGGTTGGCAAGGGCTCCTCGGAGCGACACCGAAGGTGGTAGGAGGGCTGTGGCCAGTGGTGGCCTGCTGTAGCCACGTTTGGCCACCTCCAGCCGGCTGTAGTCAGCCGTGGCCAGCCTGCAGCCAGCTCTGGCCGGCTGCTGGTGGCCAACAGCTAGCTGCGGCCAGCCGGGGCAGGCTGCTAGTGGCCGGGAGTGGCTACGGCTGGCCGGGCGAAGGCGGAACACGGCTAGGAGTGGCTGGATGCTGGCTGCGACCTCCCCGCAACGCGTGTAGAAGCGGCACGAAGCCCGGTCTCGGATGCTTTCTTGCTGCAACTTCAAAGGAAAAAAGAAGAAAGGTGGGATTTTGGGCATGGATGCTCACGGGTGGTGGGGGGAGAGACCTCGGCGAGGTGGAGCAGAGGGCGGTGGAGCAGCGCCCTAGGTCACCGGCGGTTGTGGCTTGCCCCGGCCACCGTCGTGGTCACCGCGGCCGCCTGCGGCCGGCAAAGTGGCTAATGGCGCCGCTACCGCGGTGGGAGGCGGTGGAGACGCGCAGCAGCAACCCAATGGTGGTGGCTATGACGCCGGTGCGGCGCGGTCGAGCTTGCCTAAGCGCTCCGGTCGTCGAGGGTGGCTCCATCCCTGGCGTCGTGAGGTGCTCGCCGCCGTGGATGGAGAGGCAAGAACGCAGCCGTGGCGACGTCGAGGCAAGGACGTGGTGTGGTCACAGTCGGCGACGGGGCCACGGTGCGTCGCAGCCAGGAGGCTCTGGCGATGGCGCAGCGCAGCGCGGCAGCCGGCAGCGGCCCAATGGCCAACGCTATGGCGCGTGCGCCGCTGCGGCATGGCGTGCCCGCGGCTCCGGGCGATCGGTAATGGCGGGCGGGATGCGGCGATGGCGGTAGAGCAGAATGGCGTGGTGGGAGGCGAGCGAGGCAGCTGACCGGTGCTTCTGCGGGCCGAGGGCGCCTGGCGGCAAGATGCTTGCCGTGAATTGTGCGCCGACCGGGCGTCACCCGACGTGGGCGATGCGGGAGGGAGCGGGGGCGCGTAGGAGGAAAGAGGAAGAGTGGCGGCGATTTCAGGAAGAGGGAGGGAAGGGCGGCGGGTGGTCGTCCGTCTTATAGGGCTCGCGTCTAGGGCCCGGAGCACCGGCGGCTAGATGCCTCGGCGTCCGTACCCTTGACCCACGCGTCGAGCATCCAGCGGGTGGAGGTGAGGCGGCCGCCGCGTCGAGGCAAGGCGCGGCTCCCTCTAGTGTGGCGGCGGCGGCAGGCTCCCGAGTGCGTCCCCGCTCTCTAGGTTTCAGAGGGGGGGGCGCAGTTGGGCCACGCAGCTGGGCCTTGCACGCGGGGGCCATGGAAGGGATGCGGGCGGGCCGGAATAAGGGGGGAAGGAGGGAGGAGGAGCTGGGGCTTGGGGCCCAAGAGGAGGGGGACCTTTCCCTATTTTTTTAACAAGATTATGAGATGAATTATTGGGGTTGAGATGGAATTTGTGGGTAATTTAAAAAGGGGATTTGAAATGAACACGAAGGGGACCAGGAGCTCTGTCATGGAGTGTCAAGGGGAAGGAGGGGAGAAAAGGAAAAGGAATTTTCCCTTTCGAGCCTCAAGGAGATTCCAAGGAAATTGCTATGATATTGTGCTCTCCAACTCAAAACAAATCTCATATTCAGATCCAACTCATGATCGGGGCAGCTCCTGCAATCAAAACTACATGTATGCATCGATCCACTAGCAAACTTCTCCCGTGTTTGACTTAGGTTCGACCTAGTAACTACATGATTCACACATTGCAGGAAAAAGTTTTAAAAAGTTCAGATTTTTGGCAATTCGAAAACCCAGGATGTTACAAAGTATTGCTCTCTATCAAAACTGGGGACATATATAGTGAAAACCATAATTAGAGTAAAGGCATCAAAGATATTTAACTCTAGCATCCCAGTGAAATGATAAAATCTAGGACAAAAAGTTTGATGTAGTCTATAAATTGCATTAACGTTTATGGCAAGACATGTGTTTTAAGATCAAACCACCCACCTTACATAGAGGTTAAGATAGTAAATTAATATTTATTTATAGTTGCTCATTCGGACCTAATATGTCCTTACTTCTTAGTGAAATGAATTACCATGGAAAGCGAACCTCATAGTGCTCTTCGAGGCTCTCTTGTGTTCACCACTAGCTCCATAGCTATAGATGACACTGAGTTCTTGATGAAGTGAATGCCTATATAGAGAAAATAGCTAATACCGTAAACCCTAAACCCTAAATCTCAAATACTTTTTTTTTTCATATGTTCATTTTGAAATGTCAATACATGCTGTTATGATGATTAACCTTTGATCGAGATAATTAATTCAAGCCCACACAAAAGAAAAAAAGAGGGGGAGTAAAAAGGAGAAAGCGAAGGTCCACCATATATATGGTGTGCTTGAATTGGAATAGGCTTTGCCTGGGTTTGTCCAGCACGGTAGGGGTAAAGCCATCCTTGTACCAATGGCGTGAACAGGGAAGAAAAATCTGCGAAGTGTGGAAGGAACCGAATTGACTTGAACCTACCGTGCTCGTCGTTCCTAGCAATGGAATTGTTAGAAATCGAGTTGTTCGACGGCGCTCCTCGGCAAGAATTCTTGATCACAAGCATAAGAAACATAGAGAATTGGAAGGAAGAAGGGGGCTGTTATTTCACTTCTTGATATCAATCAATTACAAATGAACTAGGGGTGTCTTTATATAGACAGTGAGGTCGGTTGCTACAGTAACCGACTTGCTACAGTAACCAACAACTAAATACAGCTCATGCCACATAGAATGCTAGCTAAGATCATCATCTAGTCAATTTGAACTCTTCCTTCTCTTATAACTCATCAATTTGATCTTCTCTTCTTCTTCATTTAATTGGCCACAATTTTCTTTGATTCACAACACTCCCCCTTGGCCAATTATATGCCACGTGTATGCCTCGTTAAAAACTCCCCAAAAACCCGAGTGGGAAAAAAAGGGTAGGAGAAAAGAGTACATCACATGCATAGCTTATGCTGCACTTGTTGCCTCGTTAAAAACCTTGCATGAGAAAAACCCAGTGGGAAAAAAACTCATCAAGGAAAAAAGAGTACAACAGTTGATGTTTGAATCAGGTCTTCAGGACTGACTCGTGATCTTCAGGATCACGATCATGAGCTATGGCTTCGGGGTTGGTCTCCCCCTGAATCCTGCAACTCTCTAAGTCATCTCATACCAATTCCACGGACGTATCTGTGGAAGCTAAAGCATGGCATAGATCATGTGAATAAATCTACTAGATTTTTCACATGTCTTTACTTGCAGGGTACTTTGTCTCTCCGCTCTTCTGGAGCTCATGGGAATAAACGAATTTAAGAGCAATGTGCTTCGTGAGATTGCCCTTAACATAGCCCATATGCATCTATGCAACACAAGCCACATTATCTTGATTGATAATGATAGGGGGTCTCAACGATGTTCTACCACATGACTTCCTCGGATGTGGTTAACCATCCATTATAGCCAAACACGACCTTGTGTGGTCAGGGCAATTATCTCTTGGTGGTTGGTTGATACGGTAACCAAGGTCTACTTTATAGACCGCCATAAAAATGATTGTACCACCACATAGAAACATAAAACTAGTTTGAGGATCCGCATCATGTTGGTTAGACATATATCCAGCATCCATGTACCACCATGGTTGGGACTTGGTTGCTCGGGAACCATAGACCAAAGTCTTAGGTACCTTGTCGATACTTGAGGACAATCTTAGCGCCAACCCAATATCACCCGGTTGGGGACAAAGACTATACCTAATCAACAACGAAACGCAATATTGGGTCTTGTGAAGTTCGCTAGGTACATAGTGCTCCGGTGGGCGCTCAAGCATGGAACTTCAGGTCCCAATACTTCCTCGTCATCACTCTTGGGTCTAACCAGGTCCTTATCCACTTCCGGGATTGGACCATGGAGGTACTCGAGGGGGTGGTGTTTGCCCATATTAGATTTCTTAAATACCCTCTTTGTAGATCGGTGCACAAACGCTCCTTCGGGAAGGTGCTCGAACTGATTGGCCCATGCAAACTTGGTTTTACCCAAGCCCTTCATCTCGGATTTTCCTTGAGTGAAGCCATTGCTTTCTCGATATCCATTGTGTTACTAATGATACTGGATCATCGGATAGACCGAGATGGTACAGAAACCCTTCGAGGATTTCTTTACAAAAACGCGAGGGACAATCATAATTGTTTGTGTAACCTCTTCAGAGAAAATCATTCAAATAGTTGAATCACATCCTTTCGGATTGTTTCAACCCGTGCAACGGCCGCCGCAAGTGGACGTATTACATGTTATGGTTTAGATTCAGTCCAGGGATCTTGAGTCCTTTAGGGATTCTTGTGTGGACCTCTGAATCTAGTGGCCCATATAGGTATATGGCCATAATAATTACCAACTGCATTTCAGATTTAAGTTAGCCACCATATATCTTATGTATCAGAACATTTGTGCCACTTATAACTGGAGAGTAAGTCTCATCGTCTCGATGATGGATCTCTGCGGGAACCCTAATGCCACCAGCCTCGCTTCGTGCCATGTTTATTCCTCTTCAGGAGGAAGACTCATTTGCATCCTTCAAGGATGACTTCTGGAGGTGTTGGGGCTTCAGGCCCAAAAACCTCTCTTTCATAAAGCGAGCGCAACTCTGCCTCAATTGTGACCTTTTATTTGACCCATTCTGAGTGCTTCAGGCACTCTACCATCTACTTTGGTTCTGGATCCGGATCCATTGAGCCAGCAATCTTTGAGGCGAAATATATGTCGACAATAGTGGTCTTTCCATTATATGACTCTCCCAACTCCACGTAATTTAGTGGCGATCTCCTCATGATCGTCATCCCGCTCATCATGATTTCCCAATACGATTGAGCTGGGGCGTTCTGATTTTCCAATGCGATAGTGCGCGCGGCGCATTGGGATTTCCATCTTCAGGATAGGGTCCTTCAGGGACCTCCCAACTTCTGATTGGGTTGCCACTTCAAGGGCATTCTCAACTTCGGGTTGAGCTTCTTCAACTGAATCCTTAAGTGATGCAAGTGGTTCGGGCCTTGTCTCACAGACGTCTCCGTGGAACCTTGTCCCAAACACCCGGAGGTCTCCCCCTCAACCTAGGATCGGATGGAGACAACAGAGTTGGTAGCCTTCTAGGTCACCTACACTCTCTCCGGTGCATTTACTACTGGTAAATGCGACCTTGTCACTCTTATCACTAGTGAAGGCATTTGGCAGCTCATTTGCAAAACTTTGCAAACGTATCATCCTCTAAACTTCAGGTTTAGATTTGCTAGTGCGTGGGTCTAAGGAATGCATTCCACTATTCCATTTTATGCAATTTCCCGACATTCTTTTAGGTGCCCATCTCCCCCTAATGCCGGGAAATGCAATCAGCGTATCGAGCCCTATGAAGATCCCTAGTCATAGGCTCATACCCCCAAACTTTCGGTGGGGTTCCATTGTTGTACGCTGAAGTGGCGGTACTGGCACATATACCGCACAACTAATATACGCAGATGGGAAATACTTAATTCCCACGCACTAGTGGTAAGGGGGTGTGCAGCTGGCCTGAGTTGGATTAGTGCATGGCCCCAACTACTAGTTGACAGCCTACAATAATGCAACAACGGCTGAGCAATGCGCTTGATATGCTTGATCAAGGATTCAATTAGACCATTTTACATGGCTCATCCCTAATCTTCAGGGGGGATGGCCTAGCGATAACTTCCCTCTTTGCATATGCGGTGCAAATCAAAATCTTCAGGATTAGGGAAGTTTCTATGGCCATAAGAATTATTAATAATCCTGCTCATCATATCCAACTCAGGATGACCTAATTGGTCATGCCATATATTTTTCTAAGTATGTCTTTCATCACGACATATCTCTTAGTGGATTTTATGTAACATAAAATCTCGATGGCGATGAAGGGAGCTTTTCCACCACATACTTTGATTACCCATGGGAAAACCAGGGTGGCACTTCTGGTGCCCACTATACGAGCATTGCTTCCAATAATGGTCGCAATATTTCCCGCTAGTCAATGCTTTGGAAATATTTGGTTTCCCTTGATATTATATTGGTGGCACCACTGTCTACAGGACAGATCTCCACTTCAGCCATTTGAGCTTCCCACGGAGTATGAGAATTTGGGGATTTTTGTATGCTTTTAAAAATAAGAACCAACATTCATAACTTCTCAAAAAATATTGCAAATGCTCTTTGGGAGCATGCATGGCCATTTAGCATATCACAAATGCTCTTCAGGGGCATGTATGGCCAAACCTTACAAGTTTATGCGGACATTGCATTATGACTAACATAATATCTTAGGGATTACCGCAAGTCCCTAAATATATTGAAGTCATCATCAAGAAGGCCGTCCTCACTTTCATACATTTGGACGTCTTCACCATTTCCTTTCGCATCGACAAGCATGTCGTTGCGTTCCTGAGCTTCAGGCTCAGTGGTGATGTGGGACTTATGTTGACTCTCCTTGTCCTTACTTCCAGAAGGTCTTCGGTAGAGCTCAACTAGGTGCTTCGGGGCACGACAATTGTAGGACCAATGCCTTGTGCCTCCACCTCTACAACAATGATTTTGATGTTCAGGCGTTTCACCTACGACCTTCTTGGGTTCACTTTTACCTCTGGGCCTTTTTTCTTTGCCTTTAGATATGGTATCTCGTTTCCCTATCTATTTTCCCTTTCTACGGCCTCTTTTGTAGTTGCGAGAATTCTCAGCAACATTGGCGTGTGCTTCGGGCACAACTATAGGTTCAACAGGACGGGCAGAATGATTATCCACGAGAGTATCATTCTATTGTTCTACAACCAATAGTATCAATTATCAACTCGTCGAGTACTTGGGGTACTTTGAGTTGATGTATTGTTCTTCCGAACTATGTTGTCGATGGAGGGTAGAAAGAGTTTTCTCGATCATATCGGCGTCAGTGATCTCTGGTCACCACCGCGCGCATTCTCGACATAACCCCGTGTAAAGCAAAGTTATATGCTGCCATAGACGTGCAGTCTTGGAAGCATAAGATGATCCAGTCCTGATGTGCTTTGGAGAGCACAATCGACTTCTGTTGGTTGAAGCGGTCCTTTAGTGACTGCCATAGAACCAGTGCCAGTGGACCATCCTTATTCATATACTCAAGACTTCAGGTCTGGGTGTAAATGGTGTTGCAAGAAGTGCAACGCTTTGCTTTATCGTTTTTGTGCACTCATCCTTGCCCGGCTTCAGTTGGACAATGGTATGATCGAGACACATACTGTCGAGTTTGACCTCGACGTCGATGGCCCAAGTGAGGTAGCGGCTGCCATTCACGGCGAGCCTTGCGAACCTTTTTTTCGCAATGTTCGACATGCTTGCATAATCAATATGCAAGGTTAGTGTATGTCCGTTACGCGTAATCTTTAGGATTACGACTACAATCTTCGGGATCACATAATTATGTATAGTCTTCTGGACTATATTTTCCCCAAATATCTCATGCATATAATCTTCAGGATTATATGCCACTCATACTAAAATAATTAAACTTGCAATAAAAATAAATCTACAAGATTTAAATAAATATAAGAAAGTAATTGCATTAAATATAACTTGCCAGTAATATAAAATTACAATAAAATAAATAGTCATGCCAAGTACAGACTTTAGGTCACTTTGATTTTACGGGCTTCAGACCGCGTAGTGGCATGACATAGTGAACTTCAGGTTCACCCTTTTGCGAGTTTTAGGCCATGTGCGCATGACTTTCGATCACTTGTGTATGGACTAAACAGCTTATGCCATGAGTTTTAGGCCATGTGCGCATAACTTTCGATCACTTATGTATGGACTAAACAGCTTATGCCATGAGGCTTCAGGCCTCGTGTAAATGGCTTCAAGCCATTTGGCATATGGTTTAGTGCGCACGGGAAAAGTAAAAATGCCTTTTCAAATGTAATCTTCATGATTACAATTAAAGTGCAATCTTCAGGATTACACACTTTGTAATTAAATAAATAATATAAATTGCAATAAAGTAAACTTATAGAATTTAAATTAATGCAATAAATAAATTAGAGAAAATAAAGTGCAATAATATAAAAAGTATAATGGGCTTCAGGCCACTAATATTTCACGGGCTTCAGGCCATGAAATTGTGCATTATAGTGGACTTCGGGCCACTATTTTTTTCGAAAAAGAAAAAGGATCTGCGCAGCTCAACTCCCAATGGACCAAATCCATGCCTCATGGGCTGGCCTGATAGGCCCAATCGTCTCTCGGCCATCCATCAAAATGGACGGTCCAGATTTGCCCCCCGGCAAATATGAGGGAAGGGGAAAAACCCTAACCTTATCTCTTCCCCACACACACTCTCTCTCTCTTTATCTCTTTCAGCAAAAGAAAGGACGAGAGTCGGGGAAGGAGGGAGGGGCGGCAGGGCCAAGGGCTTTGGCGCTCCCCGGCGCCTTGCGCCCGCGCCGCCTTGCCGCCGTACCAGCAGCGGGCCGGCGGGGCCGCGTGCCGTGCATGCATGGCCGGGCCACTGGGCTGCGGTTGCGAGCCGAGCGCCCAAGCTTTTTGTGGCGAACGGCGGGCGGGGGGCAGCGGTGGGCGGCCGCGGCCGGCAGCCCCCTGGCGCCCCTAGCGGCGTCGGGCGGGCCGAGGCGGCGGCGGCGGCGAGCCAAGGCCGCGCTTTGGTACGCTGATGAAAGTAGCCGGCGCTGGCGAGGCGCTCGCCGGCGAAGCGCCACAGAACCGGCGTGGGCTGTCCGCGCCGGGCGCCGATCCGCTGACGGCGGGCGTTTGAGCCACAGGCGCCGCCATGGCGCGCGCTCGCACGCACTGGCCGCGCCATCAAGTCGGCGCCCGCGCCCATGCCGGGCGGCTGGACGACGCCGTCGGCGCGCCTCGCCGAGCCAGCGGCGGGTCACCAGGCCCCACCAGGAGGCCAACGCGGCGGGCAGCACGCACGCCTCGCGCGCTACGGCGGCGCCGCTTCACCCGCTGTTCGCGGGCTACGCTGTAGCCGCCGTCCTGCATGGTGTGCTCCTTACATGAGCGGCGACCGCAGGGCCAGCACGCGGTGGGAGGCTTACCGAGGCTCGATCTGCACGCCTTCAGACGGTACTGCCGATCTGCGATCTTCCGGGGGGCAGAAGTGTTTCTTGGCGAGCGGAGGCGGAGCACAGAAGTGTTTCTTAGCGAGCGGAGGCGGAGCCATCCTCACAGTAGGTAAATCGTGCTTGTGATCTTGTGTGTGCTTGTTCAAGAAACAATAGCAAGCAATAGCAAGTATGTCGAAGAACTGATTTCGTACCTAGGGCCTTTCGCTCGGTTAGAAACTCGTGCTGATAACGTGTTAGAAATCGAGTTGTTCGACGGCGCTCCTCGGCAAGAATTCTTGATCACAAGCATAAGAAACATAGAGAATTGGAAGGAAGAAGGGGGCTGTTATTTCACTTCTTGATATCAATCAATTACAAATGAACTAGGGGTGTCTTTATATAGACAGTGAGGTCGGTTGCTACAGTAACCGACTTGCTACAGTAACCGACAACTAAATACAGCTCATGCCACATAGAATGCTAGCTAAGATCATCATCTAGTCAATTTGAACTCTTCCTTCTCTTATAACTCATCAATTTGATCTTCTCTTCTTCTTCATTTAATTGGCCACAATTTTCTTTGATTCACAACAGCAATGAAAGCATGCAATCCACGGCGCGGTTGATTGTGGTGTTTGTCCGTTAGCTTGGGGGAAAAAAAATATCTCCTGATGCGTCGATCTCTATAATATGGAGTACTCTTTCGTCGTGTAGTGGAAAGTAGCATATGGAGCCTCGTCGGGTCACACACAACTTTTTACCGAAGCACACGGTGAGCGTCGGCCGACATATGCCGCCGTGAACGACAGAACAGCGACGTCGGAAGCAGCACCGGGGTCTCTTTCCTTCTCTTCTGCGGCCACTACTGCTGAACAGTCGTCGTCGTCGTCTAGATCGATGCTGATGTGCAGGGTTGCCGTGGTGGTCAAAGCCTCAGATCGGCCGTGGATTGCATGCTGGTTGCGAGTTCTTGATACTTGGCCCTTGTTTAGTTACATGAAAGTTTTTGAGGAGAGAGATTGTAAAGTTCTGTAGAACTTCGTTTTTATTTGGTAAATATTGTCCAATCGTAGCCCAACTAGGCTCAAAAGATTCGTCTCGTGATTTACAACAAAACTATGTAATTAGTTATTTTTTTATTTATATTTAATACTCTTTACATGCGGTAAATTATTTATGAGAGGAGAGAGATTATAAAGTCCTGTAGCATTTCGTTTGTTTATGGTAAATATTGTCCAATCGTGGCCCAACTAGGCTCAAAAGATTCGTCTCGTGATTTACAACAAAACTGTGCAATTAGTTATTTTTTTTATTTATATTTAATGCTCTTTACATGCGGGTATAAATTGATGTGATGGAGAGAGAGTGTAAAAACTTGCAATTTCAATTGAAAGTTGCATGGAACTAAACAAGGTGATACTATGACAGTTGCTAGTTTAGAAAGGATGGAGTGTTATGGATGATATGACTCATGGGTATCACTCCACAAAAACCAGCAATGTAAAGACAAATAATATAATAGATAATATAACAATAATATATAATATTTATTTTGTCTTATCAGCTGTTCGAAAAGTAATTTTCTCTCACAACAAATCGAGTCGGCTTATTTTATCGGTGGGTTTATATCTCAATTATAAGTCATTCTAAAAATCTTAATGGTCAAAGCATCCCAAATTGCAACAGTTAGTGTTTGCATGCAACCTTCAAATAATTGTATCCGCTTCGTGTTGTGACTACATCGTATATCTACAAAATAAGATCACGCATGATTATGTTTTATATAGCTAACATTAAATGTACGACATAATGAACACAACGAAATGTGATTTCTCCTCGGTCGTACGTGCTTTGGCCTTTCGTGAGGGCTCCAGGACACGAGGGTGACTGCGCCTCCGCCGCCGCCGCGACCCCCCCATCCTCTCGCCTCCGGCCTCCCCCCGGTAGAGAGGAGGAACGGGGTCCATCGCTTGAGTCGGTCTACTGTTTTATTCGAAGTCCGAGTCGAGTCCATCTAGGTCTAGGGTTTGCTCGCCGTCGATGTTCGGGCGGCGGAGTTAGGTTTTGCGGAGGAGCATGGCTCCTTTGCGGCTTGCTTGTCTGGCGACGCCCGGTGATGCGAAGCGGCGGCGGCGCCAGTGGAATAATTTCTTCCAGCCTCTTCCGTTCTCCGATGGCGATCTACTCCGGCGTCAACGGAGAGGCTGGGAGAGACTGTCCAGAGTCGAGGGCCGGCGCATCGTTGTCTTCCTCGGTGATGATGTTGTTGACCCTGCTAATCTCGAGGAAGATGTTCTTTGGTGAAAATCTGAGCTTTGCTCGGGTTGCCGGCGATGGAATCGAAGGATGCGGCGTGGAGTACGGGAGTTGGCCGATGTGCCTAGGAGGCGTGTCGGTGATTCGCCTAGAAGTAAGTCCTCCTCTGCGGCCTCCACCTTGTGGAGTTTAGCTCGGTGCCCGACGACGATTGGGATGCGGCCGATGGCGGTGACGGATGGATCTTTGAAGGCTTCGAGGAAGATGAATAGGAGTTTTGAACTTCTTTGTAATTTTCCTTTTCTTTGGAGTCCCATGTCTGTAAAAGGGCCGTGTAATGCACTAAGATGAATATATGTTCCTTCTAAAAAAAAAATGTACGACATAATAAACATGGCTATCATCGTCCATCTAACAAAAAAAAATAACTCGACCCATTCAATAGATATCCATGCAACGAAACAGAAAAAATAATACAAATAAAGAAATCCAAGAACACATGCGTCATATATCCAACATGGTCCTATTCGCTTCGGCTGAAATTAAAAGACATTTTAGAAAATCAGCTGTTGCAATACTATTTTGGTTTATCAGCCGGGTTATAAAATCTGCTCAAACAAACTATCAAAGCCGAATTTATCACCCCTCTAAAATTGATCAGACGCAGCCGTTTCAAAAAGTCAAGTAGGTTAAAATTTTCAATTTTCGTTTACAAATAACTTATATTTTTTGACTTTTTAACAAATACGTTTGGCCATTCGTCTTATTAAAAAATTTGGTACATATTATAAAATAAGTAAATTATTATTAAAGTATCTCTAATAATAATATAAATCATAGCAAGATATATGATATTTATATTAAAAAACTTAAATAAAACAAATGGTCAAATGGAGTTATTAAAAGTCAAAAAAAAATAAGCTTTGTAAATGGAGAGAGTAAAGTATAACTTGCTGTAGAAGCCAGCACAAGCGTACAAGTCTACTACTCCTACAGTCTACAGTCGGCTGGCGGGCGGGCACCGGGCACGCACGTGCGTCGTGGGCAAGTCAAACGTTGCTCAGGAATGGAAAACGGTGGCCGCGGCCCGCGGACGCCGGACGGACGGACGGCCCAGTGCAGTCCACATCCAGTCGGCTGAGTGAGGAGAGGTCCATGGGGCGGGTGGGTCCCTCTCACCCGTCGTCGTTCACTCGTCGTCCAGCGCCATCCCAATGTTCCCATCACAACACCATTGCTTTTGCTTTTGCGTTTGCTTCACCACCTAGCTTAGCTAGCCGCCATCTAGGAGGCTTCGCTAAGCTATATAACCCATGCCCATTTCTTCAACCAACTAATCATCAATCGGCGGCTTCTCATTTAAGCTGCAATTGCAATCGCATCATCGGCCATCTTCCAGCCCCTCCTCTCGTGTTCGTCTCTCCTACTCTCCTCCCCCACAATCCCGTGCGCCGGCGCCATGGACACTAGGCTGCTGGTATCCGCGGACGCCACCCTCGCCGCCGCTCGGTCCCGCTCCCGCCCTTCCCACGTCCGCGCTTCAGCGCCAGATTATTGTCCCGGGCCGCCGGACGTCGTCGTCGTCGCTCAGGTCCGTCCGAGCGCGCTCCGTCGCAGCGGCCGCGCCAGCAGCGGGAGGCATCTCCAGGGTGAGGACGGCTGTCGATTATTTTTTCCCCCCTTTCAGTTTTGCTCGCATGATTCTTTCTTCTTTACATTAGAACCCCCCGTGCGTACCTGGCCTTTCAAAATTGAATAGAAAGCAAACCTGCTGTTGCTGAAATAACCCCGCCCAGCTTCCCTTCTGCCACTGCAGTTTCACAATTTGAATCAAAAGCAAACATGCGACGTGTGGTGTGGTTTGGTATATGTTTGCATGATTAATCTGAACAATAGTCTCACCAGTGCAAAAGAAAGGCTCCTATCTGAAGAAGTTCAGTAAATAAGTGAAGATAGTGACTTTGCATATTGCTATTTTTTTTATTTAACCATCTCAAACTCTGTAGGTTTCTTTTGGTACAAAGAAAAAATGCAAAGCCACTGGGATCAGTGCTGACTGTCCCACACTTTTCACTATTTGTGTGAGTGGTGTCAGGCCCTCTCCGGTCTCTAGACCTCATCTAAGTGTTCCGATGTATGTTTCTGTATAATAAAGAACTACGAGCTGAAATGAAAATGAGGCTCAGGCTTTTCATATAAAACACATCATTCGAAGTAAAACTATATATTTCTAGTGGTACATCAGAAAGTTACTAGAGAAAATACTTGAAATATAATGTGCTCCTGGAGTCCTGGTACAGTGCTGAAATATACTGTGGCACATACAGTTTGTTGCTGAAATCATAGTTCAGTTTATCATCTTAACTGTTGCATGTATTCGGCAGGCCAAAAACACCTTACGGCCGGCCAAGCACAAGCTCTAGCGAGTTCTACTCTGTGCTTAAGACTGACCAATCCGGAAAAGACTTAATGATGTGGCAAGTTTGAATATAGAAAGTCTCAATTTTAGATAGCCTGTTGGACTAGTCTAGCTAAAAAAATTTGACAAATCATTTTGGCTAGCCTCTTGGAGTTGCTCTAACATCACTATATATGTATACATTCTTTTTACATCAAGCAGGATGATGTTCCATGTCCTAAATTTGCAACTCAAGAGGCACATTTTCATTTTTGTCCAATTCACATTCCTGTGATTGAAATTCCTCCTTCAGCAAGCACTTACATATCTACTACTTCGAGGAAATTTGCCTCTGTGGTACCAAATCTATGGTTTTAGCCATCAATTTACTGTTGACGATACCTGCCCCCTCCTTGTTCAGCATAGCAATGGAGTGTACACGGTTGGTGACTTCATGACGAGAAGGGACAATCTCCATGTTGTCCAACCTACTACTCCGATTGACGAAGGTACCTGTCCTTATAGCGTGATGCATGTGTTCACTCCACTTGCTTCACAGTTTCCCAAGTTACTAACTTCTGTTGTTTCTTTGCGAGCAGCCCTAGAGCTGCTGGTGCAGCACAGAATCTCTGGTTTCCCTGTGGTTGATGATGACTGGAATTTGGTTAGTTTATTATAAATCTTTTCTCCAACTGTCGTGTATTCCTTTAGTGCTTACTCTTTTGTTATTGAATCACACGAACTTAGTTGACTAGTGCTTAGTTAGCTTTGACTATTAGTTTATTATAAATTACCAAAGTTATCTATGATGTCTATTATATTTCCAGTATTTTCTCCTGCAGGTTGGGGTTGTATCAAATTATGATTTGTTAACTCTGGATTCAGTGTCAGGTATTTATTTCTTCTTTGAACATGGATTCTGTTGTTTATACAAACAACTCATATAGTCATATTACACCGTCTGTTGTTCATAACAGCACATAACAAGTATTATTCATGCTATCAATTGTACGACAACTGTGTCCCTTTCTGCAGTATATTTGTGTATCACTTCAGCATGTACAGAACGTCTTATCTTTTCCATTACTTTTCTTCTGTCCTGCAATTGAATTGTTGTATCCAGTGTTGTATGCATAGTAATTCATAGTATTCACTGTCAGTTATGATATTTGTCTCATGATTCAGGAAATGGATTGGTCGATACAAATACAAACATGTTTCCAGATGTGGATAGTACATGGAAGGTATTGTTTATCTTTTCTATAGCCTGGAGTATACATTGAATCATTCATGCTAGCTGGTTAATACTATCTCAAAATATAATCTTTTCTATATCAACTGTGTTTTCCTTTGCTGTGGAGGTCTCTTTAATAAGCAATTTATATGTTGATAAAACATCTCCTCGGTATTAACAAAATGTTTTAACTACATCAGACCTTCACATTTGTTATAGTTATTGTGTTCTGGAGTACATTTTGAACCACATACTTCATGAATACTCAATCTGTCAGTCTATCTTATAAACTATACCTTCGAAGAAGTTAAACGAGAATAGCCTGCTCCATTGTTTGTGCAGTCAGATTATTTATGTAATTAGCTTTCACTGTTTTCATGAATGAATTATTGTTTCTCTCTTTGTGATAGACCTTCTTTTAACTTACATACTGTTCTACAGACATTCCACGAGATACAGAGACTATTAAGCAAAACTAATGGGAAGGTCATTGGTGATGTAATGACTTGTTCACCTTTAGCGGTGCGTAAAAATACTAATCTTGATGCTGCTACAAGGTTGCTCCTTGAAACCAAGTACCGGAGATTGCCTGTAGTTGATAGCATGGGGAAACTAGTGAGTGGATCCTTCCTTCCTTGCAATTTATTTTCATTTGCTATAGCTCAATACCCTTAACAGTACCCTTTTTGTGCTGAAACACAATCCAATTTCCATTCCTGAAGGTTGGGATGATTACAAGGGGAAATGTTGTCAGAGCTGCCCTCAAAATAAAGCAGAAAACCGAAGAAGGTGCTTGAACTAGATTGCTCGTCACTGCTTGGGGTTAATCATGCAGCTATTTGGCATTCAATTCATTGAGGCATTGATTGGTGATGTTCAGAATGTAGCTACAGATTGTCCTTCTCAATACTAGGTAGCGTATAGTGTATATCAGAGTTAGGTTCATATATATTCACTGAGAAATCTCATCGTATCCATGAACACTTTTTTCTGATTGACATAGTGGAATCAAGAGCTTGTGATACGATGAAAACCTTGAATTGTTCGAATCTATGACTTCTCGTAAAATTGTTATGTCTTCAACGTACCCGTGTCCCGAAACTCGTTTCATCTCACAACACAGCAGATAAGCTAGCCCAAAACAAGTAACATCGAACAGGCTGTGCTTGTCTGCTCGGCCTTTGGGCTTTGAGTGGCCCAACACGGTCATGCCACTTCTTCTGTTTTTTTAAAAAAAATATTATATTCAATTCTTCATTTTTCAGCGAGTAAGAATAAGAGAAAAACCTTTCATATGAACATCAATGGATACATCGAATAGCTACTCATGTAGATTGAATAGAACAGTGCGGACATTTGTTGTGATAATATTTGTGTTTATATATTTTTTGGATTAAATTATGTTGCCTACTGAATTTGGTTCATTTTCAACATAAGTTGCGATAGATTATATAAGGTCGCGCCGATCTCAAAAGTGGAGCTCATGAGTCATGGGGAACGGCAGCTTCCGCAAGGGCCACCGGTAGGAAGGAATCAAACACGGGAGTCTCTTGGGTACACAAACACAAGCAAGTGCAATAACGTCGGTACCTATACGATCCCTAAACGATGCGACCTAATTAAGGGCACACATCCAGACGATGGGGCTGTCACTGTCAAGATTTAACCTACGGGGCACCTGGCATCCTGGCATGTGATGTGATCCCCGTCGTCGGAGTTGGAGAGGGCCGGGTCAGGCATGTGAACAGAACGTGTATATATGCATGTATTGCTCATCCTTGTCATCATGCATCGATCAGTCACTACACAGCAGATGCAGATCTGAAACCACACGCACTCTAGCAAACGCTCCCAGCTGCTGGTTGCCGGCCTGCCTGTGGAATTGGATTGGAGCTGAGCACACAGGCCACTAGGCCAGGAACTAGCTTGTCCAGTAGTTTAGCCTCACCACGGACACACTAGCTTGTCTAGCTATAGCTTGCTACTAGTAGTAGTTTACAAGTGACGACTAAAAATACCATATCTGTCAATCTGTCATATGCATTGGCGTTATCATTTTTCTTTTCCCATAAAGGAACACCCATCATTGTATTATCCAAATGCTGGATCAGATCTCGGTACATGTGAAATAATAGAGGGTGATGACTCCTCAGTCAACACATTCTGCGCGCGGCTACTCCAGCGAATGTGCCATGCACCGACAGAGGTAGATTTATTCCTGAACAACACTTGGTCTAAGAAAAACGTACTGATGCAATAATCATGCAAATTAACAACCCCTTCATTCACTGTTGTCTAGAAGCAGCTAGCCCATTCATCATCTTCATTTCCACAATCACAACTAGCTAGCCTTCATTGTTTGTTGCATTGCTTCAGTTGTGAAAAAGGAACGGAGACTTTTTGCAGCTTAATTTAATTTAATTCAATTTCGTTCTCTGCAACTAACCCCCGCCGCTCCCAAGTTCCCAGCAGGCGCTCCCAGCCACATCTTTACATGAACACTCTAGTCCCTTTAGCAACAGAGTTGTTGTAGATCATCATCATCTCTGGAGGTCACTAGCTAGTTCCTCTGGTCATTCTAGCTCTCTATAATAGTTAAGGGCCCAATCGACCGAACTTTTTATATATCCATCTCCCCCTCTCCATCTTCTCTGCCCCCTCCCCTCCACCTTGCTTCCCCGGCGGCGAACCGGCCGCCGACGGGCAAGTGGATCCGGGCCCTCGGGGCCGGATCTTGGCACCTCCTCCACGGATCTAGCGGGGATGGCTTGGGGCCTGGTGCGGACGGGCCGCTGGCGGCTGGGCCTTTGTGGTCTTGTGGGGCCGGCGGGCGGATGGCCGCGGCCGCCCGGGCGGGACCGGGCGGGCGGCTCACTGCCGGGCCGGGCGGGCGTCTTCCCCGCTTTGCCCGCCGCCCATGCGTCCATCGGGCGCCCGGTAGGCTTTGAATCCGCCCAGGTTGAATCCGGCCCCGCCGCCGGGCGGCGCCAAGGGGTTGTGGCTCCTATGCCGCTCACATGGCCGCTCGCCAAATCCGCCTGGTCTCGGATCTCGCACCGGCCGGGGTGGTGGCCTTTACTCGCCACGACGCTGGTTCGGGCGCCGGTGGCCCCCCGTTGGCCCCCGCTCGGCGTGCGGTTGGCAGCCCGGTGGCGGTGCCCGGCATGGAGTTCGAGCGAAGCCTAGCCGGCGATGGCCGGGCGGGCGACGGTGACGTCGGACGCCACATTCCTTCTGGAGGCGTCGTCCCCGAGCCCCATGGCCATGCCCCTACGCCACCACGGCTTGATTCTGGGTGAAAGCCCTGCCTTGGATGCTTCTAAGGCCAGCGACGACGTGCCATAGTCGTTTCTATGAGCGTTCCCACCCCTTCTTGAAGGCGTCGCTGAAGAATTGGCCTTCCTGCCATCGGTTCCTCGGGAGTCCCTTCCTCACTGTGCCTGTTGTGCTTTAATTCCACTTGCTTTGGTCGGTTGTGCAGCTTTGACCCTGTCCGCTTGGTCGTCGTTAGATATCGTAGTGGATGCTTGGCCACTACTGTTACTCCCCGGGCGGATACTTTGCCGCTGTTGGTTTCTTTGGCGGATGCTTTGCCGCTGTTTAGCTCGTTGGCGGACGCTTTGCCGCCGTGTCGTCGGCCTCCTCTCTGTCTTGTGGACGAGAGTGACTTGGTCTTTCCACCGCTACGGATACTTTGCCGTATTGGGTGGCTTCGCTTCTCCCCCGACGGATACTTGGCCGTCGGTTCGTTTGCTGGCGGATACTTTGCCGCTGTTTGGATCGTTGGCGGATGCTTTGCCGTCGTTGCTGCTGGGCGGTCTGCTGTGTCGACGACCATTGCGATGTTCTTCTACAGGCACAGTTGTAGGTCTTAGGTGTTGAGGGTGGTCGCTCTCTTCTTGTATCTTTTTTTATTGTTACTTTGTTTATCCCAGATTACTCTCTACTATCTTAGTAGATTGTAATCTGCGCTATGAGGGTTCTCTCATAGCTGACTTGTAATTCACTCCTCTTAATGAAAAACGGGCTATATTCCCCGGTCGCGAAAAAAAAATAGTAAAAGACAACGATGAGTAGATATTTAGAAATACCGTTTTTTTTTTGCTGCAATTGTCTAGGCACGTTTCGAACGTAGCATAAATGAATAATAAGAAAAATTCGATTCTTAGTTGCATTGTTTCTTTAGAATTCCTTTATTACAGAGACTAAAAATATGTTTCTCTCCCATAATATATTGCAATAATATATTGCAATCCCACGGTATTCTTAAGTTTCTTGAAAACAATTGCAATAATATATATTGCAATCCTGGGTTATCGATAACAATCCTTCATTTTTTTTCCCCAACCGCAACAAGCTTTCATTTGTCTGTTGCATTGCTTCAGATGTGAAAAAGGAACGGAGACTTGCTGCAGCTTAATTTAATTTCATTCTCTTCAGCTAACCTCGGTCCCAAGGTCCCAGGCCCTCCCATCCTCATCTCTATGTGAACACTCTAGTCCCTTTAGCAACAGAGTTGTTTGTAGATCATTCTAGCTCTCTCTATAATAGTTAAGGACCCAACGACCGAACTCTATATCTAAATCTAATCTAAATAGTAAAAGACAACGACAAGTAGGAGTGAAGCTTTTGATGACCAGTTGGTTAGCCCAGCTCAGTATCTCCCTTCCAAAATGGTCACCCTTGTTTAGGAGTGGGGTAGGGTTTTGGGGTTTTCTCGATTTGCATGAGAAGATCTCTTTTTAAACTAAATACTCGACAGCTGTCTAGCCACCGCGAATTGATTTTTTTTTGCCTTATTGTCTAGGCAGTTTTGAACGTAGCATAACAGAGTTTAAAAAGAAAAATTCAATTCATGCATTATTTCTTTAGCATTCCTTTATTACAAAAAAACTGAAAATATTATACTATATTTCTCTCCTTAAAACCATTAGTATTCTTATTAAGTTTTTTTTGAAGCAATTAAATCCTGTTTATCAATAATAGAACACTCCTTTAATTTTCTTATTATGGAAAGAACAAATTAAACAAACCATTCGCCAACATGTACTTTATTCTTAAGATAGAGGCGAAAAAGACATTGTTTGACAAATGGTAGCTATATGACAATTGACAATAAAAAAAATTTCACTCCAAAAGGCTCTTCAACTTTGTATTGCTTCAGCCTCGTCAGCAAAAAAGACCTACCCTCTGATCGAAGTGGTACTTCTGACCGTAGATGAATAAGCCGCTGTTTTTTTTTTTGTTTTGAAAAGGCCATAATTTATTAGCAGCATGTTCCTCTTTTGCTATTATGCTAGCTGGCTGATACTAACTTGCACCTGCAGCCTACAGCAATGAAGCAAAAATCAGAAACGGCTTACTTGCTGGTGAATAAGTCAAATTTTCTACGTATCTACACATGATGACTTTAGTCTAAATTTATAATGAATTTGATATATCAAAATAAGTAAAACGATTTATAATTTAAAACGGAAGAAATAAAAGCCTAGTTAAAATTTTTAATCTTATATGAAATTTACATTTTAGAACCGTACTAACACCAATCCATTACTTGATTTCAAAAATACCCCCATCGTGTCTTCCGCCTCCCCGTCCCCACCACCGCTAAAAGGGCTACTACTCCGTCCCGAAATAATTGTCGTTTTTCGATTTTTAGGTGTGTCACAAGTTTGACTCGATTTATAGAAAATACGTACAATATTTATATCTCTGAATAATTTTGTTAAAAAACTAGATTCAAAAATCTTTCCGATGATACTAATTATGATACTAATCGGTAATATTTATTATTTATAAAAATTGCTTAGGTATTTGTTTTTTGGGAAAAATGCGCTTATTTTGGGACGGAGGGAGTACTTTGGGAAGAAATCGGGTGCCCCCAACCCCAAGCTTCCTTGAGTTGGTGGTGATAATAGTGAATTATTTTATAGTAGTCTATTAGTGGTCCAAGCTTGTTTTATACTTCTTCCATTTCAACTAACATTATTTCTAGATACATATTAAATTTGGTTATATAAGTCTACCGATAAGACAAGTCGACCGATTTAGTGTGAGAGAAAAATACTGTTTAAACGGCCGATAAGCCAAAAAATATTATTCAAACGGTGATAAGCCCGGTTTATAATACAAGCGAAACAGGGCGATAACAAATTTGATATAAAAAATTAAGGGTTTATAGTATGCAGGTAGTAGTAAATCTTTTGATGGTCGAGGTTTTAAAATTTTAATCTTGTACTACTAACTTTGTTTTAACTTATAGTTTAATTTATTTTTTTAAGTTTGAACACTTATTGAAAAATTTATACAAAATATCACTTCTTTTGTTGTGATATGCTTTATTAATAAAAGGTTCTTTAAAAATGATTTGAATTTAATTATGTTTGTAAATAAGATAAGATGAATAATCTAACTTGAGGGTTAAACAATTCTAAGAACTAATTATAATTTAAAACGAAGAAAGTACATTTTAGAACCGGAGGAACCGGAGAGACTAGTACTATTATAATAAACGCCAATTCATCAATTACTTTATATTTCGTTGATTGATCAACAAGGCGGGACAAGAATACCCCCGCCCGTGTCTTCCGCCTCCCCCGTCGCCACCACCGGCGATAGCCTCCAACCCCAAGCCACGTCGCCATTATATAAGCCCGTCCCTCTCCCTCCGCCTCCTCCTCCTCTCAAGTCCCCTCTCAGCCTGCGCTCGCTCTCTGCTCCCCTCCCCCTCTCTCCGCTCTCTGCTCACCATTGAGCTAGCATTTAGCCTTGGGGGTAATCTAACCGAGAGGAGAGGTAGGAGATGAAGAACTCGGTGTCGGACCGGAGCTTCCTCATCGAGAGCGACGAGGAGGACGATGCCTCCGCCGCCGTGGAGGACGGGAAGCGGCACCGCGGCCACGGCGGCGGCGAGTCAGGGGACGACGGCGACGACGACGGGTCGGACTCCTCGTCGCCGTGCGACAGCCCGCGGGTGGTGGCGGCGCGGTGCAGCCAGCCGAGCTCGTACACGCAGCAATGGCCGCAGAGCTACAGGTAACTGCCAGCTCCGCCCTTCGTCGTCTCTATCTCTTCCGCCCCCGTGGCGGCGGCCGGCACAAACACGTAGCAAGCAGGATGCGGCCGCCGCGTCGGCCAAACTTCTCCTTTTTCTCTTTCTGGAATTATTAATTAATTATTGTCATTATTACTCTGCCTGGTGGGTCTCTCAATCTTTCCAGAGAGCGCTGCCGCGTGGCACTACAGTTAATATATTTACTTTGCCTGCTGGCTGCTGCTACCGGCACCAGCTAAGGACTGACTCCAACAATGAAACGCAAACGCAAAAAAGATACTGCACAGTGGTTTTGCGTATGAAAAACGGCCTCCAACGGATGCCCCAAACAGCATACCCATTTTGCCTACCGGCCGAGGCGAGAGGCAAAAAAGCGTCTCGGAGGCGGGGCGACGCAAATCGGAGCCGTGGGCCCACGGCGAGACGCCCTCCCCTCCGCTTCTCCTCCTAGCAGCGATGGCGGTCAAGCGAGCCGAGGAGGAGGCGCCGCCGCTGCTCGAAGGCCAGGGTGGGCCGTGCGCGGACGTCGAGGTTCGATCCGCAGGTGGGGCCTTGTGCCGCCGATGGGGAGAGGGCGAGGAAGGGCGGCCGGCCGCTGTGGGCCACCAGATCCGTCCCCCGCCGGCCGCAGGGCGGCCACGGCGGCGACTCTCGGCCACGGCGGCGGAGGGCCAGCCATGAGGCCCTGGGCGCCCCCATGGTAGCGTGTGGAGGGGAGGTGGGGGGAGAGGCGCCCCACGGGGCTGGGCGTCGCCGGCTTGCTGCTGGGCTGGGCGTCGCCGTCTCGCTACAGGGCTGGGCGTCGCCATCTCGCCGCGGGGCTCTCTCTTTTGCGTCCTAGCTGTTGGAGACGGGAGGATTTGCGTCCGTCATTTTCCTGTGCTCGCGGACGCAAATGCTCAAATGGGTATGCGTTTTGCCTTTCATCTGTTGGAGATAGTCTAAACCAAATGTTTACACCCCAATCAAGTGAATTCAAACTACCTACTATAATGTCCCTAAGAACACTTAGATCAGCCATCAGAAAATAATATGTGTAGATTTTACTAATCCACAAGCATGTGAGTACAAACATGGAGGTGAATCTTGCGCTTTGAAGACAGTACCAATATCCAAAATGACACTTATTTAGGACCAGAAGACTAAGCAATGTACCAACTCAGTAGGCTGATTATCATTTTGGTCCAATTTCTCAGAGAAAATGAAAATACACCGAGTACCTTTTTGTCTGTACTGCTGGAGGATTGTCCTGTAGCACCATTACACTTCGAGAGTCCCATCAAATTCATCTTTGATGTGGTTGTCTGTGGAATGTCTAGGATTGCTAAGGCCTGCGAAAAAGCAGTATGTGATATTCTCGGTGGGAGTCCACGGACATGTGGCTTTTTCAGTACTCAAGGGGCGTATTTCCCCTTTCAAATACAATGAATATTTGCTTTTGTTGGAAAAAGATATTATGTCCCATTAGTTTCTCCATAAGGGTGGAGATGTACATGTGGATGTGTGGATGAGATGCCACCGTTGACATGTGGAAGCCCTGTTAGTGATGTGCGCGCCTATGTACACTTGTCTGGTTTCCAGAAGTCTCTTTCTATGTTGGGGTCCCAGTTGCATTGGTCTGCTAACGTGGCAAATTCAGTTGATCTGATCTGCTCATCCAAATATATTATGCATCAGAGTTCAAATCTAAGAGAAAATCACATGGAAAATGGAAAACTTATGAGATAAATCAACCGGAGATTGTAATGGAAGATCAGATTATTACCTTCTTTTTTAACCCAGAAGTTAATGAAGTGATCTCCAGTTACCACTGACCACGCCAAGTCAAGTTAAACTTCCTGACAAACTCTTTAGACATTTATATATTATGCTTCAATTTAACCCTTCCAGATGCATCCAGTAACAAAAATATTAAGTACATTTTCCTTTTCTACGGGCAGGCAATCCATTGACATGTACAGCAGTGTGCACTCACCCAACCTGAGCTTCTTGGGCACGCCATCCCTGAGCCGGTTATCCAACTCGTTCCTGACAAACTCATTCCGGGGGAAGGCACCTGAGATCATCTCCAGCTTAATCAAGCCTTTACTGCCAACAAGCATTGCTCCCGCCAGCGATGATCAGCAGCAGCATGAGGGCGTCGGAAGAGCTCCCATTATCTGCCACCATCGAGGAAGGCGTCGTCCCTGCAGAGGATCCCTGAGGACCAGAGACCTATGGTTGGGGGCCATGAGGTGGGGCCCTACCGGCAGTGCTCCTATATCCAAGCGGTCATGAACGGTAAGTAAGTATCATAAACTTTGGTGGTTTCAATTTTTAATTTATGAGCAAGGCATGGTTGTTAAAATTTTAAGTGAAGCTACATAGACAGGAACAAGCCTGCGTTTGAATGAATTCCAGAGATCATGCCCATTCACCTTTAAGAAAAGAGAAGAAAAACAAGATAAAAAGGATACTTCGATTTAGGAAGACGTAGCACTTATTTCTTGATGCATAAGTGCAGAGTGGGGTCTGATAATAAAAAATGCTGATCTGTTTTGAGGATATTTACATAAATGGGCTTCCGGTAACTATTGCAAAAAAAAAGTAGTCAACATGACAAGGAAATTAGAGAAACTATCATGTCAAATTTAACAAAAAAATTGTTGCTACTTACTACTAGGAAGGCTTGCAGCATGGACAATTAATCATGGGTTCTAGTAATTTAACCTTTCTTTCTGCAACGGAAACAGTAGCTACCAAATTGAATTTTCCAAACCTTGTAAATGTTCCAAGTTCAGAGTAAAAAGATCATAAGGCCTTGCGTAAGGCCAGTAAAACTTCACTAGATTTAACTTTGCATTGTACACTGAATTTTCATGTTGATTGTGATGGATGTTAGAGGAATCTTAGAGGATTCAGCTATTATTAAATATATATGCTCAGTTCAGGTATGTGCCACACCACACAAATATGAGAGAAGTGGATATGTTTCTCTTGTGGTGCTGCTATGGATTGTTGTTCCACGGGAACAGACAACTGATAATGAGACCTGAATTAGTATCCAATTTTACCATATTTACATATTCTGTTCATTTTATATCGTAATTCATTAGCTAAAAAATATATACCATAATTATTTTTATAACATGGGAGCATCCTCCATGAAATTACACCAAATGTTCAGTCTTCAGTGTTCACATCATGTCCTGAACTAATTTTACTCAAGAAGCACCATTAATATAATACACTGTCAAGTAGTTCATCGGCTAAATGCTTTCAAGTTTCAAGGAACATACTCTTCAGTTCACTAGATTTAGCAAAAGCAGAGCATAGTCATGTATGTTTCTTTGGTACATCTGTCCTCTGTTGGCATGCCAAACTACAGACACATCAGTTGTTTCTTTTTTATTCTTGGTCTATATCTAACATATCACATGGTTGGTAGTCAGTACAGTCATGTGACAGGAACGTGAGTCATGGACAACTGGGCTATAGTTGTCCTCAGGCATATGGATTTATTAGATCTGTCTTTTGTCAAGTTGAAGGAGAAACCTTGTCAATCAGATCATGCAATATACTAATGGTCATCCATAAAATTAGGCCTACTGTATCGACCCATGTGGGAATTTCTCTATGAAATTTATATGAGGCATTAAAGCCCACATTTTTTAAGTACTCATTTTCCCTTTAACAGTTATAGCTGAAGTTGTTTTGGAAATATTTCAAACCAACGCCAGTTGATTTCTTTTGTGTATTCTAGGGAGAGAAGTCAGCAGATTTAGTAATTTTGGTTCTGAAGCTTCAGTTCCCTGGTTACATCTCAATTATCAGAAAAATCAGTTTGTATCATAGAGAATGCCAAATTTTCTCCTTTCAGTATTTAAGCTATGTAATAGAGTTATCAATTTTAACATGTACTATTTTCGTTCATGTAAGACAAAGCTTTAGTTCAATTACTTGTCTGTCATATGCAGGAGTGAATGTCTTATGTGGTGTGGGGATCCTGTCAACACCTTATGCTATCAAGCAAGGTGGCTGGCTTGGACTAGTGATACTGGTGGTGTTGGGTGCACTGGCATGGTACACTGGCATACTCCTGCGGCGTTGCCTGGATAGCAAGGATGGCCTCGAGACCTACCCTGATATTGGACATGCTGCCTTTGGCACTGCTGGCCGTATCATCATCTCGGTAAGTATTTTCCACACTAGCAATGCTCACCTGTTATTCAGTTTTGTATTCTTTATGCTATGCAGTGCAATGGAGGGTGGTTTTGTGCTAATTCTTCTGTTTTTCTATGCCTTTGCAACCTGCAGATAATCCTGTATATGGAACTATATGTAAGTACATCAGATCCACCATTTGGTTTCGTTCACTCTTAGCACAGGGTACATCTCTTTTTTGCTCTAAAACATTAAACTTGTTCCTCTAAAAAAAACTTCCTATAATAACCTGTGATATATATTCATGGTTGCTCTGCTTGGTGTATGCAACAAAAGAAATATATTCTAACAGAAAAAATCTGTTCTGATCATTTTTTTTCTCCAACATGTAGGAGAGTTACGTATCATTATATTAAGAAGAAGAAAAAAGGGGAAAGAACCCTTACAAACACCCCCAAAACTCACACCAAAGACTTTTTTTGTGAGCCACACCAAAGAAACTACATGCTCGCCCATGCTATAAAAAAGGTGGCCTCGACTTTGTCTCGCATAAGTTTCAGGCCAGCCAGGTAAGAAATACCCCTGGCACCTGCAATATCCCACAACTCATGTCCTCTTAAGGCAAGAGTCAAAAGCCCTGGCTAGACTAGGTGAAGCTCCATCAAACACGCAACGATTCTTATGGTTCCAAAGTGTCCATGCTCCCAAGATGATGATAGAGTTCTTTTTTTTTTTTTTGAAACATTGGCAGAAGCTTTGCCTCTCAATTAAGGAGAGAAATAGAGTTTATGTACATAACAGGCTATAGGCCTCTGAAACCCAAAGAAAGCACACAAGGACCAGATCACACACCCCCAGTGTGGGAAAATTTTTCTAATTAGCTAAGGCGGGCGGGTAGAGACCCTAGAACGCAGATCAATATCATCTTTGATTTTGGAGGCCACCTGTTGAGCATCCATTGCCACATTCTGAAAAATCCGTCTATTTCTTTCCTTCCAGATGTTCCACATTGTGTAGATGACCATCCCATTGAAGTGTCATCGCCTTTGTCTTGGTATTTTGGCGGCCACTTCTTCCCGCCATTCTTTGATGTTGGACGTCCGGACCTGAGGCTGCATTAAGGCGAGATGATGATAGAGTTCAAGCCTTTTCTTGCCAAACCATCCACAGCCTCGTTTGTTCTGGCCCACCAGCACTCGAAAGATGCCTCTCCCTGCTGGGGCGAGACTTTGCATACCAATCTTTTGCAGCAGGCTGTACCAAAAATCTCGCGCAATCACACAGTCTACGAGAAGATGGTTGATAGTTTCTGAATCTTGATCACAATGAAGACACTGAATTGGATGACTAAGACCACGCCGTGCTAGTCTATCGGCTGTCCAGCACCTATTATGTGCGACTAGTCACATAAAGAAGCAGCATTTGCCTGGTGCCCAAGTTTTCCAAATCCTTTCGCATGATGCCCCTTGAAAAAAATCTGTCATATGCCGACTTTGGTGTGTACTGTCCACACAAAGAAAATCTCCAAATATGAGTCTTCCACCCCTGGCTGTAGTTTCACCTCAGACATAATATCCCATAACTCAAGGAATTCAGCAATGACATCCACTGAAAGTGCACCTTGTACATCCGGGATCCACTTCTTGTCCATGAGGGCTCAAGAACAGTCTGTTTATTTGCCCTTCTTTTTGGAACGTGAGCAGCCAGATGGGATGTTAGATCAGCAATGCTTTGTCCATGTAGCCATCTTTCTCTTCAAAAGATAATATTAACCCCATCATCAACTTCAGAGTAGACCGCTGTAGAGAAGAAAGCCTTCACGCAGTGGTGGACTTGAATCAGGAACGCCGCCCATGGACGATTTGGCTCAATTTTTTTTTCAGCCAAAGCCATCGTGTTCGGAGGGACCAACTCAGCATCTCAAGATCAGAGATACCAAGACCACCAAGTTCTGGGGGCGACAAACTTTGGGCCAAGCAACAAGACAGTGCCCACCCTTCATGTCCTTTCTTCCTTTCCAAAGAAATCCTCTTCTGATTCTATCTCTTTGAATGCCCATTGTGGAAGGTCCACAGCCATATAGCAAGATAAATTAGCATTGATGTGAGAACAAATTGCAAATTTTTTGGCGAGATATTTGTTAAGAGATCAGCTTTCACACCCAGGGAGTTGGTCAACAATCCGATCTATAATATAGGCTGCACGTGGGGTCCTGGGCCTTTGTTAATTTCCGAAGAGATAGAGGCAGCCCGAGGTACTTACAAGGGAATTCTAGCAGCTCACAAGGAAGTTCTTGCACAGTACTGATATCTATCTCAGTGCACTGGATATGGAGAACGTTGCTCTTCTGTATTTTTGTCTTGAGTCCTGATGCCTCACTGAACAAATTTAGAATATCAGTAGTTACCTCAATGTCACTTCTTGTAGGTCTGGAAAAATCACCACAGCTTCAGCGTTTGGGAAGAAAGGGGCTATATAATCCCTTCTTCTTAGGCATTTGCCACCAAATAATTCGTCCATTACTAGAATAAAGAGCATAGGTGACAAGGGGTCTCCCTGCCGCAGCCCATGCCGGTGTAAAATTACTTCAGGAATTCCATTAAGGAGGATTTGTATTGAAGAGGTCACTCAGAGCCCACTCACAATATGACACCAAATCTGTCCAAAAACCATCTTCTTCAAAACCTCAAGAAGGAATACCCAAGAAACTGAAACTGAGTCAAATGCTTTAATGATATCTAATTTCAGAAGGATTCTGGGCTGCTTTGTTGATGCAAAAATCTTGCCATTTGTTGGACAAGCATAAAGTTATCTCGAATGAATCTCCCTTTGATGAAAGAACTTTGGTTAGGCGGAGACCATTCGATGCAACCGGCCGGCCAATCTGTTAGGAAGCAAATTAGTGACAAGTTTTGCAAAACCATGTACTTAACTTATTGGTCTGAAATCCTTAACATGTATGGCCTCATCTTTCTTAGGCAACAGAATTATATATGCAGAGCTTAGCTCCATGTTTCTGAATTTTCTGATCCATATAGCTGAAATTGCAGCATCACGTCAACTTTAATGATTGCCCAATAACTCTTATAAATTTTCCCTGTAAACCCGTCAGGGCCAGGGGCCTTATCCGACGGTAGGTGGCTGATTGTTCTCCAAACCTCATCTTCCAAGAAGGCTGAATAAAGATCTTCTAGGTTGTGAGATGCAATGCCTAACTCATCCAAATTAATTATGTGCTGCCGATCAACACTAGAGCTAGTCAGTTCATTGTAAAAATCCAGAGTTGCTTTAGCTTTATCATCATGAGCAGTGAACACCTGGTCCTCACTCATGAGTTTGTGATGAAGTTCTTCCTTTTTCTATGTCGAGCATGGAAGTGGAAAAGAGCTGTGTTAGCATCACCTCACTTAGAAACTGATTCTAGCCCGGCTTCTTGCTAATGTGCACACTGGAGGGAGGACAAAGCAAGAATATGTTTGAGGCTATTCCACAGCCAAGTCTCCTTGTTAGAGAGAGCACAACTGTCTTGTGCAATCTCTAGCTGATGTAGGATTTCCCTAGCAAGGTTTAGCTGAGAATTAACATGACCAACTTTCTTATGACTCCAAATGCACACCTTGGTTAAGAGAAAATGAGGACAGTCACTGGAACATGGATCTCAGCTTGTACCCAAGATTGGTGCATGGTCATAGCAGCTTGGGAGATCTGGAAAGTTAGAAATGACAAAGTCTTCAGGAACGGCATGTTACAGGTCGATATTTGTTTTAGAAATTTCAAAAAATCAGTGTCTCCTTCAGTCTCTTCGCTTTAGTGATGACCTGAGGTCATCCTTTTGTTTCTGGTTAGATGCTTTCAGTTCAGCTGCTTGTAAGCCCTGTAACTCCTAAATTTTAATAAAATGAAGTCCTGTGGGGACCTCCCCCACAGTTTTTACCTTAATAAAAAACACTTGCATAAACTGTCTGAACTTTCAGTTTTGCACTGTTGAATCTTTTTTCTCTCTAAATTATAGCAGTTCAGTAAAGAAGTGCCCTGAACTTTATTGGCCTTACCTCTATAAACATCTAACTATATGCTAGTGGGCCCTGATCCTTTCTTACAGGCATGTTGTATTGAGTATTTGATATTAGAGAGCGACAACTTATCAAAGTTGTTCCCAAATGCACACCTAACCATAGGTAGCTTCACTCTGGATTCACATGTGCTATTTGCCACCCTGACTGCTCTTATCGTCATGCCTACAACTTGGCTTCGCGATCTCAGCTGCCTCAGCTTCATTTCAGGTACCAATCACCTGTTGCCTCCGTTGTTTATTTCACCAAATACACTTGCCTGTTTCATGGTTCACCGAACCAAGGCAATCTTGAGAGGACTCTAATGTTGCAATTTGTGCATCTAGCTGGTGGAGTCGTTGCGTCTATCGTCGTTGTCTCCTGCTTGTTTTGGGTGGGACTTGTTGATCACGTTGGCACAATCAAGAGTGAAGGGACAGCACTGAACCTTCCTGGAATCCCCATTGCCATCGGGTTGTATGGGTACTGCTACTCAGGCCATGGAGTGTTCCCTAACATCTACTCTTCTCTGAAGAAACGCAACCAGTTCTCTGCTGTTCTTTTCACCTGGTAATAAAAATCATACAAGCTGTAAATTGTTTTCAGATATTCATGATCTCATGCTTTGGTTTATATTTGTTGTCAGCATCGCTCTGTCTACTGTTCTGTTCGCTGGTGCTGCAATCATGGGATACATTATGTTCGGTGAATCTACAGAGTCCCAATTCACACTGAACTTGCCCCCAAATCTTGTGGCTTCCAAGATTGCAGTATGGACTACGGTAATTATTCTTTTCTGGACTCTAAATAGAAAAGAAAATTATGGCCTCTAGGTAAAGCCACATAATGTGTTTAATACCACAGTATAACCAAGTTCAGTCACATTAGGAATAATTAAATGCTTTTATGTGGCAAGTTGTATTCTTCTGACTGTTTATGCTTTTGGTTTTTGGTACAGGTGACGAATCCAATAACCAAATATCCTTGACTTTCATTTCAGCTCTCCGTGTGCATTTGTTCCCATACTTAACAATTAACAGTATATGATATCTTACTTTCTCTGATCACATGAAACTCCATCTAGCCATCTAGGTTTGTCCTAAGTCAAACGTATTTTTTAATTTTGACTAGAATTGCCTATAAAAAGTATTATCTGAAATGAACAGAGTTTTTTGTTTTTAATAATGATTTTAACAATGTCAATGTTATGTTATCATTCTATACAAATTGTACATATTCATGGTCAAACTAAAAATGTTTGACTTAGGACAAATATAAATGGACTTACACTTGTGATTGTCGGAAGTCCTATAATTTTTCTCCCCCGTCTGCTATAAACTTCTAACAGCTAATCCATTTTTTTAACAAATTTAGTTTCAATCGTTATGTGTTGTTTAATAGTGTTTTCATGGATCACATGCTATGTCCTTAACTAATACCTACATATGCGCTAACCATTACTCCTCTCGCCCTGAGTTTGGAGGAACTGCTACCTCCAAATCAGCAGACATACCCAAACATAATGATGCTTAGATCTGCTCTGGTGGTATCTTCCCTTATTATTGCTCTGTCTGTCCCATTTTTTGGTAAGTTTGTTCATCATGTTTCATCTCAATTTTCTTCAGGTGATTAGTTTTCTCCTAGAGTCCAAGGCATGGATGTATGTGTTGTATGGGATTTCTTTCCCCCTTTTAGTCTTGTTAGTATAATGATATGCACTTTTCATGCGTGTTTGAGAAAAAAAAAATTTCAATTTCTGATGACATTCTCTAAGTCGTGGCAATAGTATGAAGTTTTCCTATTAAGAGTCAAAAAGCTTTCCTCTTTTCTTTTTTACCTGATTCTCTGCTTCAATGGTTGTTGAGCCTTTTCAGGACTTGTCATGTCACTGGTCGGGTCTTTTCTCACCATGTTTGTGGTGAGCTCACCTTCTGAATTTTTGGAGTTTTCGCTTGTGTATTTCTTTGTAGCTAATTTGTATTTTCCCTCTAGGCCTACATTCTACCATGTGCCTGCTTTTTGTCTATCCTCAGGAGTAAAGTGACTTGGTATCAGGTAAAATATGTTTTGACTTGTGCATTAATTATATATTTTTATTAAATATCCATTTTTTTTAAGTGCAAGAGTGCCAAAAACTCATTTATATTAATCTCCAAATGTTTTTCTGACTTGAAAACTAAAATACTTTGTTTCTTATTTATTCTCCAATCGTTTCATTTAGAACTTTCACTTTCATGGATGCAATTTTTTTTTGGGGATGCAATGTTTTTTTCACTTTCATGGATGCAGTGTTTTTCTGACTTGAAAACTAAAACTCATTTAGAACTTTCACTTTCATGGAAATCATGTTCCCTGCGTTCTTGATTCATCTTATCATCCAAATATAAATAATTATAATTACTCTTAAACTGAAACATGTGCTGATTTTTAATTTTTAATGAGCCCTATTTCTGTGCAGGTAGTACTGTGCGTGTTCATCATTGCCGTTGGATTTTGCTGTGCTTGTGTTGGCACATACTCTTCTCTTTCTAAGATAATAGAAAAGTACCATTGAATTTTGCCCAAGAATTATCTTTTATCCATGTTTTTGAATAAATATTTTTTTTCTTTCTGGGATGTTCCTGTGAGGAGGGGGGTTGTTCTGATGTAAAATTGCTGTTTGCATGAAAGAAATTGGAGGAAATGGATAGAATTAGGCAAGTTGTATTACCGGAAGAGTATTTTGTTTGAAGTTGTTCTTGTGATGCCAGAGTCTGCCGGTGACTATACCCTACTAATGGTATTTTCCTTCCTAGATCCACACAATAAAACATCCTACACTGAAAAAGCTCTTCTCCATGCACCTAGAAAAAAAATATACTTAGAAAATTAACACCATTAAAACAAATAGTCCAGATTTCGTTCTAAACCTTCTCTCTCTCCTTACTAGAGGCGGTTCGTTTTTCACTATGGGAAAAAATAAATTTTTTATAAAAAATTCAATAAAAATTCAAATTTTCATCCAAAAATTCAAAACAAATTTAATATTTTATTCAAAAATTCAATAGAAATATAATTTTTATCAAAAATTCAATAATACATCAAAAAAATTCTTCTTTCACCTATTTAGGATATGTATTTTAATGCTTGACCCCTCTAATTCAAGAGCACTGGTTTCACCACTTTGCTCCTTAAATCGTATGGCCGAGATCAAATGTGTCATGCTTCCTCCTCATTCGCCCTCTCGCGTCCTCCTCGTGGCGCCCTTGCAGAAATGCTTGCGCAACTCCGCCCCCAGCTTGCGCTTTGCGTCGACTTCGCCATCACCGGCACGCGCCGCGACTCACCATCACTGCACCCTGCCTGAGCTCGCGTCGACCGAGGACGACGCCGGCCTGCGCGGTGGATATGGCTCCAAGCACCTCGGCATTAACATTAGATGATGTCCCTCCAAAGACAATCATTATTTTGTTTCTAAATCCACTAAGGAATTGATGGTTTGGGTGATTCACATCATATATGAAGATCAAGCTAAGGATACATTTATCATATCAAGTGGCTTGGCGAATATGTCAGAGATGATCCACCGTGCATACATCAAATTGGGAGAATTTGGATAAGCGCAAGGCAAAGGTATAAAACATAGAGTGTTTTTCCTTTTACCGGCTATAAGGTGTGTAGAGAAGATTCAAATAGCTAGATTTAGGATAGATAGCTGTACTATTAAGAGAAGCAAACACGCTTTGCATTACGGTTATCTAGTGCCACTTGTGAGCTGTAACGCTTGAGATATGTGTTGGTGGTGAGTGGTGAAATGACAAAACCTTTGTGAAAAAGTTTGTTAGAGGCTAACCGATGGCGGAGATCATCTCTTGGAGTTGGCTTTATTTGATAAAAGGTTTTTAAGAGCGCTTAGACTAACTTTGAAGTGTTTTGGGACCATCCATGGTGGCATGGATTGGTAGACCGAAGCAAAGGAGAAGAGGTGCTTGATTGTGTGGTTTCAGGAGGACCGCGGATAGTCCGGCTGCCTGATAGCGGATAGTCTGCCTGTCACTTTCATGAAACCAAACAAATTGAGAACAATCTGCTGCCTATTTTTCCCGTTAACGGTGGACAGTCCGCGCCTTGGTGGTAGGTAGTCCGCCAGCTAACTTCGCTAGCAAGCAAGTGTTGCTTTGAGTCCCCGGATCGCCACCATAAGACAACGGCGGACAATCCGCGCCTGAGGAGCAGACAGTCCGCCTGTCATCTTCGCTGATAGGCAGTGGCGCTGGTCTTGCTGACCGGATGGGCAGAGGAAAACGGCGGATAGTCCAGGCCCATGGGGGAGGACTGTCCACGGGTCATGTTTTTGAACCTAACGGCTAGTTGCTTATAACTGGGATAATCCAGGGCTTGTAATGGCTAGTGTTGGGGGGGCTCCTATATATATAGTGGGTTGCCCGATTAAAGGGGCTTCTCTTGGCCATTCTAACAGCATATTCTTTGGGAGAGCACCTCCTCTCATAACCTTTGCTTGAGTGCAACACTTGGAGAGTGAGTGTGCTCCACTAGTGCGAATCTTTGCGTGAGAGATTACTTGTGGCACTAGGTGGTCGTCATGCAAGTGTCGATTACTTATTACTCTTGGAGCTTGTCGGTTCCTATACATCTTGGTGATTGTGTCTCCGTGAAGCACACAAGAAGGTTGTGCGGTGCTCCGGAGTTGGATTTGTGAGGAGCTATTGAGCTCATCCCCGCTGGAGGAAGGCAAAGAGCATCTCTAGAAAAATCGAGGCATGCAAGAGTATCTAGTTGATTGACTGGCTCAAAGTTTAGTGCTCAAGTGGAGCCTACCTAGTGAGGTAGTCCGGAGCTCATGGGCTCGGAGCTAACAAGAGGAGCGGCAATCCTAGAACTCGCCTCAACATGGATTAAGTGATCGGCAAGTCACCGACCCATGTAAAAACATCATGTGTCATCCTTTTCGTTGTGGTTTGCCTTCTCAACACAAGTTACTCTCATTGCAATATTTCCTTCTTGTGTTGTTGTGCTTGCCGTCTTTCTCACTAGTATGTGTAGGAGCTTCCGTGCGCTTGCTCTAGCTCTAGTTGCTTAGATTGCTTGATCTTGCATACTAGACTTGTTTAGGAGAGCTCTTCCCCGCTTGGTACCCTTGGTTATTACTTAAGTAAATCTTTTGTGAGGGTGCTAGCAAATTTAGATAGAGGGGGTGTAGTCGAGGCTAAATCGTTAGTTCATTCTGCTATTAAATTGGCTAGCCTGTGCAATTATTTTTATAAACGACTATTCACCCCCCTCTAGTCGGCCATCTCGATCCTACATAGTGTCTATACAAATTAAATGAGCATAGAAACTACACATGGTTTCTAGTAATGAGAGTGCCCTTAGGATAGTCTATTGTGGGAGTTAGAGCAGGTAGCTAGCTAGTCTCGGTTTCCTCAATTAGTCTTCTTGGAAGTTTCCCTTGCATCCTTTCCTGTTTGGGTAAAACTTTATTTTATTTGACATATTTATCTTTCTACTTTGCTTAGTGTTTACATTATGAAACATACCTTTGGATGTGTTGTAGACTTGTAGTGGTTATTAGTATAGTCATAATAGTATGTTTGCTAAGTTGAGTAGTAGTAGCACACTATTGCTCCTGATCACCACCCTTTACAAGGTGCTCTAGTTGACCTGAGTGTACACAACTAGAGTAGTGAGATATAGTGTAGATGTGGTGTCTAGGCTATATTTTGCTTATGGTTGCTGCTTGCCCAAAGTTTTTTTGGTAGTCACTAGGTGGTGATAATGTTATCTAATCTTTGTATTTCAACACGTGTGGACAAGTTATTAAAATAGTGGGACCACCCCTACTGAGAGCATAGGCACAATTTTTCTGTTGCCTTTAGTCATCTAGGTGTCCCATGGGCATTTATGTGTGAACTTTATATTGCTTGCTATAATTAGGATTGCTCAGCAGAACCATAGAAGTAGAGTTAGATATTAGGAAAACTTTTCTCACTTTTTATCCTCCCACCTAGCTATACCTTACTTTTACCTGTGTTATCTTAGCCCTCATGTCATCACTCCTATCTATCTAATGTTTACCCAACTATACTTTGATAGCTAAGTTGTGGTATAGCTAAGATCTCTCATCTTAAACTCTTATAAAGCAAAACCCCACTAACCAATTTTTCTCATTCTGTTGCCTTTTATGTCATACCACTCCTTCACCATGACTCTGTGATCTGTTTTCTCTGAGCTGTATGAGGCAAATGGGCAACAGATGAATGGCCCTAATGTGAAACTGATGCCCACTAGACAAAGGGTTTTAATGTGAAACTGATGCCCACTGAGCTTGTAGCAGCATTTCTTTAATTTCGACTGTTCATATGTGAATCCACTGACTGCGTATATATAGCCATCTCCCCCCACCTCATCCTGTGATGTGAGCATCACTACAACCATGCAATATCACCTCAGGTATTCATCGAGGCAACGTAACACATGCCTCTTCCGGGGTGCCACCACCGTGCATGCCTCCATCATCGGCATGAATGAGGCCATTGCATGTAGCTTGGTCACCATCGGCCATCATCGGCAGTCCCGCACTTGGTTCTACTCGCCTCGACCCATCCGCCATGGCCGCAATGGTATCCTATTCCACTTCCTCACCATCCGTCCCAGGTGGCCACCGCCTCCGCCATTGCTAGGCCACCACATGTGGCGGTGCCATGCGCCAAGGCCAATGCTCATGCATGCAACAACGAGGTCACCGATCGGTGATGATTTCTCCTATACATCAGTCACACCGAAGGTGTTTGTCGATATGGATAAGAAAGGTCAGTATCACCGCCTTGCGTTTTAGCGTATATTAACTACCTGAATGTACTAGAGCAGGGGATAAGAAATACCGGCAACATAAGGAGTGCCAACTTTGGAATACATTTTTTATTAGAAATCATATAAAATTTGATACACCACCCATGAGCTAATATTTGTTTTATCGTATCAAATTAGGTTGTGGATGTCTCCATCTATGACGAATAATATAGAGGAAGTGGAGTTTTGTTTTCTTAGTTAGCCACTATAGGAAGGTTTCATGGAGCTCATGAGGATTATTATTTTGTTGCTCAAACGGATCAAGTTCTGTTCAAAAGAAGTTGACAACATATTCTACAATTACCCAAATTGTGATACCACTATCTTCTTTTGCTACCGATTAGCTTCAATGGATCAATCAATTGTTCGAAAATGGGACTAGGATATATTTAGTTGTTCACATTATAATGCTAAAAATAATCCACTAACATGTATAATGATATTCATTCAATCGTTGCGATTCCCATAGCAATGCACGGGGGTACTCTTCAAGTTTATTAATATTCCTAGCCATGGCTTTTCCTATGAATAAAAAAAGTAGATTACCTTAGAATACTCATAGATGAAGTGTTACAACAATATTGCACTTGTGGACATCATTCACCCAAACATAAGAAATACTAATAGTGGTGATAAGGTTGTAGGGTCTTAGGTCTTGTGATCTAAAATCGGATCGGTGTGTCAAGCCTCTACCAAATTGATAGTTATCTCCACCTAACAAAGAGATAAGAACCCGTTCCCATTAGGTTCTGTGGTGTAACTTTGGTGCTAAACTCTAGTGCCCGTAGTGGAAGTATATCATGCACTTCTTGTCTACCACCTCACCGACTCTAGGTGTTTTCTCCATTGCACTTCGAGTTGAGTTTTTCATGGCCTTTTGTCAGTGCTTCTCTTCTTGTTTCTCTTGGGCTTTCAATGATCCTCTTTGATTTTTTGTGTTGATTGCTTGATCTCCACCTTAGCCTAGCTTAATCCATGCATTGCATCCCAAGAACTAAATATCTTATATACTAGAAAACATTATTAGTTCATTATTGTCGGTCAACCACTAAAATCATAAAACCATTGCAAGGGTTTATATTTGTAATGACAACAAATTTGGGTTCGGATGATAGAGTTATGGCATTAAGAATCATTAAAGTGATGCAAACCTAGGTGACTTGATATTCATACTTGTGGTCCTATTTTTTGTAAGTGCAATGAAGCCCTAATGTGGGATTTGGTGTTAATGACCATTGAATTAGAGGACTAATGAGATTTATTGAGATGACAAACAAGAAATCATGAAAGAAGAATGTTGTGCAGACTGGGGGGGAGGCCCCAATTTCATATGATGGCTGCTTGGACTCAAAAAAGAGGTTTAAATTCTTCTATATTTTGAATATCAAGTTTAAGAAAAAGTCGTACTATCAATAGGGACTCAAGGATAGTTGGTCAAATGTGCAACCAGATGCTCATATTCTAAGAATAACATCCTCACACCATGCCAAAATAGCCACCTATCTTGTTTTAGCTAGGGGCAACAAAGTGCCGCCCTTAAAGGATGTCAGTGACGCCCATAACGGGCAATGAAACCCAAGGGGTATTTATACCCATCTGGTCGGCCACAACAGCCACTTCTTCTTCCCCGCAGCAGACCATTACAGAATAGAAAAGTGCTCATCTCTCTCCTCCATTGTTGCTCCTTAAGCTCTCGAGCTAATCCTTGATTTTCACCATTAGATCTTGAGAGAAAAGGCAGCAAACTTCGATGGGAGAACAGATCCACTAATTTCCAAAGTTAAAAGAGCTTTGGTTCATGTTTGGCCAGCGGTTTTAGGGTTCCTTACTCTTAGTGCCTGCTCCTAGCTGGCTAGGTGTTACCCTTGAGCTTGCCAGTCTGTGTGGCAGCCTGGGAAAGTTTATAATCACTCTTTACAGCTAAAAAATCACTCCTCACTTTAAGAGTTCACTCTCTTGATTTGAGAATGAGGGAAGGGAAAGCCTTGGTGACAAGTCTAAACCTTTTGAGGCTTCCTCCACAACGTGGAGGTAGGAAAGCCTATGTAGCGAGGTGAACCACGGGTTAAATCTCTATGTCCAGCGTGCTTCCTTTACTTTATTACAAGTCCATATTATTGTTGAGGTTGTTTGTAGGGTTTGTAGTTCATCTCTTTGAGCTGTTGCTTCATCCTCTGTTTAGCTTGTGATCTGCCACCAACCCTTCTGTAGCAAGTGTAACACCCCTGGTGTTACGTTAACCTAAACCGCACCATGTCATCATATTATGCATTAAGCATCATGTTTATCAATTTAATGAGAATGCAATTAACATATGATCATATGCATCATTAAGTTGATTACCAAGCATAAAGTGTCTTAGTGCATTTCATGGTGTTAATGACCCTTGCATAAGTAATGCTTTGTCTTATATGTCAAGTGTGTTTTAAGATGTTAATCATGCCTAATGATTTTTAGTATAGCTTGATATGCATGCTTACGTGAAACCCTAATCCCTGAGCTCCTTATATATGGTATATGTGTGTTTAACATTCCAACCATGTTTTATAAGTCAAACAATGTAAAAGAAAGAATCAAATTTGAAATTGGAATGCAAATCCCCAAACCTTAACCCAAGTGGTTAAGTGTGGGAATTTGTATTTCAAATTCACTTTTGAGGAGCTAACCATAATTAATTTTCTAAATAAAAGTTGTTAACCCTTGGCACCATTTCAAAGTACAAACTTTATACTTTGAAAATGTGCTATTGGTTAGGTCCAAAGATCACTAATTAATCTCTAATTAATTGCCCGAAGAATCAATTTCATTTTCTTTTTCAAAACCCTAACTTTCAAAAAGGTATTTTAACCCCTTTCTTAATTGTGCTCAAAAAGGGAAAACTTCAAAAATACAGATTGTGCATCTCCTTGAGCTCTACAAGTTTGGTAAATAAAGTTTTTCAAGTTTTTGAATAAAATCAAAAGTAATTTCAAAAGTTTCACAAATTGGAAATTGTCCCTTTCTTGATTTTTAAACTCCAATTCAAAATTTATTCAGTTTCAAGAAAAACTCTTTTAATAAAAGTTGTAGATCTTGAAAAATGGAACAACTTTTATTTTTGGAGATTTTCATCTTTTATTCAAAATTTAAAAGTAATTTTAAAAAATTCAAAAGTTGAAGTTATTCCCTCTTTTCAAATTTGAAATGAAATTTCCAAAATATTTGGAATTTGACAAAACTTCTTTAATGAAAGTTGTAGAGCATGAAATTTTGTGCAAACTGTATTTTTGGAGATTTTCAGGTTTAGTTCAAAATTTTGGAGAAATATTGCATATATCATGCTCAAGTTCTTTCATGAGATGTTAGCAGCGACATCAATTAAGCTACTTTGTGAAATTATGGTTTGAAATTTCCTTAAACAAATAAAATTTTGTTAATATAAATCTTGTAGGAGGAAGTGTGCTTTTTTGATATAAAAGTAAAGTGGTGAAATGTTTTCAAATAAAACTTACTTAAATTTGATCTCTAAAATTGAATTCAATGCTGAATTCCAAACTAAAGTCATTTTGGCCAAGTGTTGGAAAACAGTAACAAATTCAATTTTGGGGTAATTAACAAATCAATTTTCGTGAATAAAATTAGTCCAAATCTTGTTTCACTGATTGACATAAAGTTTGTACTGTGAAGTGATGCTATTGGTTGCTCTGTTTAATGGTTGGTTAATCACTAAGTAATTATTCAAAGATTGAATCAGCAAATGAGTTTCCAAACCCTAAATTCAGTTGAGTCACTTAACTGAATTTGGGAGTTTCAGTTTCGATTTAGGTAAGTTCAGGGGCTTGGATCAAGTAAACCAATAAGAGTCAGCCTGTGATCCTTAAACCAAAGTTGTAGAGCTCATGTAGCTCTACAATTTTGTCCACTGCAGCAACCTCAGTCACCACATGAATTTGAGAGGAAATCTAGAGAGAAATCACAGGTTTCAGTCAACAGCAGTGCTAGTGCAAGCAGCTGCATCAGCAAGCAGGGCAGCTGGCCGCTGTCGCCGGCCGCCACCTCTCCTCGCCGCGAGACTTCGCTCCTGGCCACGCAGTTGCTTGCCCATGCCGCGCCGTGCTCGCGCTGTCAACACCCCGTTCGCCGTTGTCACCTATGAAAGCTCAGTGTCGTCGCCGTGCCCGTCTCTGCTCCCTCCGTTCCATCACCGAGCACCACGGTCGCCGGTGAAATTCGCCCTATCCACTCCACTGCCGCCCTCCAGCCTCTGCTCTCGCCTCCGCCATTCCATAGTGCACCACTTGAGCCAGCCAGCGCCTCCTGAAGTTGCTGGAGCCGCCCTGGCCATGGCCGCCGCCGGCATGACCACTGCTGGTCCGCCTGTTCGCGTGGCCGGCTGGCCTTGGGCCGCCGTGGTTTGAGCCGAGGACACCCACGGGTGCGCAAGGGCTCCTCGGTCCTCACCGGCCCCTGCCTAGCCACCAGCAAGCTCCCCGTAGTCGGAAATCGCCGTTTCCGCGGCGCTCCTCTGCTTTGAATCGCGACCAGGGACCTCGCGCAGCAATAGAAGCTGTTCCAGGGTCTTAGTGCACAAAACCATGACTCAGGTGAATAGTTCGCTACAGTGTTTGTCTTTTTCTTTTTCTGTTTTCAGCTGAAATTTGTGAATTTCATAACTAAATAATTAGATATGTTAAAAATATGAAATTAATTCTGTGACCTTGTTATGATGTGCTCTATGTAGGAAAAATATGAAATGATGAAAATGAATAGTTTTTGCATGTTTAAAAATTAGCTCTTTTAATTAATAAATGCTATTTCCATGATTTTTATAGACCAAAATAATTATCCAATGATCATGAAAATTTTTGTGTAACTGTTTTATGATATAATCAACATCTACAAAAAGTTTAGGATTAATTTGATGAAGTTTAATTATATCCTTATTTATATACTTTAAACTATTAGTTAATAAATAATAAAGTGATTAGTATAACTCATATAATGATGTGTGATCTTTTAGAATTGATTGTAGACCATGAAGCACTTTTACCCCTGCTGTTTCATGGCAAAGCACTTACTTAATTATGTTTCTCATGATTAACTTGAGTTAAAAAAAATTAGAAATGCTTGTTAGTTAATTAAAGTCTTTCATTAGTGAATCACTATACTTTGCTGTTCTATGGCAGTAACAAGTGTATCTTCATGTAAACTTGTCCACTATATTGGTAATGGATTAATCTTGATCTATGTTACTGCTAATCATGATCACCTGTGCAGCAGTAGTTAATTAAATAATTAATTAGAGCTTGTGCTTCACTTGAATGGTGGATTGCCTTCTTAATTGTTTGTAGACCCTGGGACACCTCCACACCTGCTGTGTCATGGCAAAATAATTAATATGCCCATGATCAGTGGTGTTGATAGAAAGTAGAAATGCTTTTTGGTGTGCTTACGCACTTTATTAAATGGAAGTATGTATGTAGTCTTGATTGCTCTTTTAGATGCAACCTCTTGGGTAAAAAGCGAATTTATATATTTCATTGTATAAAGCTTGTACATGTCTGTTTGCGATGTACTCTTAATTAACCTTTGTTGGGTAATTAAAATGACTGAATTAAATATCTAATTAACAGATGTATGTATAGAAATTATGAATGCTCCTTGTAGGCATTAGTTTGAGCAAGTGAATAAGCCATGCAGGTGCTTTTCATGTTATAATCTTGCTCCATGATATCTCTACTTAAGTTCACTAATATGATCTTGATGCTTCTTTGCTTGAGCATGAATGCTTTGTTGGTGTTGGAGTGCATCTACCTTTTTAGTTAATTAATTAATCTTGCTTAGTGCAAATCAAACTTCAATTATGAAACTTTAGTTATGACTTTACCGTGAAGGAAAGTTGTACTCAAGATAATATAAAGTTAAACTGAATCATCATGTTGCATCATTCGCATCATGTCGAGCATATCATTAAGTTTGCATCATTTCTTTACGCATAGCTCATGTGAGAGTGATGGATCGCGTTGATCAAGCTTCGGAGGAAGGTCCAGGTGATCCAACCCTGACAAGGTGAATCCACGAAGAGTTTGATGTCAAGATTAATAGCTAACCTTCTCTGCAACGCAGGCAAGCCCCCGGATGCATTAAACTCTTCTTTGAATTTCGAAAGTTTTTTATAATTCTATGTTTATGATATGATGCATTAGATGTAGGAGTTGAGTGATATCCTATCTTGATGTATTTACCGTGCCTTGATATATTAACCCGGAGACCTGTTTTGATTTAAAAAATGCTTAGTTTATGCTTAGCCCTGCTAATAGCATAGGCTTTAAGAAATGATTTCCAAAAGTGTGATAATGGTACCAACTTTTGAGAAAGTAATGAAAACCTGATGTTTCTTATTGGTATCCTTCACTTTGATCGGGTCAAGGGTACGCAATAAGAGCATGATGAGTAAATTGAGACATCGGTGGAGTGACTTGCATCAGGATGGGCTAGTACCCTGGTGTAGTGTCGTCCACTTGTGTCGGTTAAGGACCGTTCATTGTGGTGATCCTGTGGTCAACAGGGTTATTGGATAGTACTAGTCGCATGCTAATGGCGGTAAGCTCCCTTGTATGATCTATACGAGAACGGACAACCGGGACGGGAAGTAGCATGTACCCACACTATGAGTGCACCGTCGACATACAGACGACGTAGGGAGATGGTGTACTGTACCCTCGTGGCTAGGACTCGTTCTGGTCTGGAGAAATCCAAGTGTGAGTTGATGTATGTAAGATGCTCGGTCCTGCATACATCGTGTGGCTAGGAAGCCCCAACTGGGTATATAAAGCGATTCGAATCGTCGTTGCTCCACGATATGGGAGACTTGACCAAGCGTCAGCATCATAGTAATGATGGAAGTTGATGGAGGAAAGGTTTTGAAATTGTTATCTGGTTGCCAAGTGTTTGCTATAGACTAGGATAACCTAGCTTGATAGCTTAATGCTAAATGGAAATATCATATAAGAATGAATATTAAGGATCAACATTAGTCGCTTTTCCGCAAAGGTGTCTTTGACTCTTGCTAAAGCCTTACCTTGATTCCTATCAACCAGCATTTCTAAGTCTTCTTCTATTTTTCTGTCGGGTAAGTCTTGCGGAGTACTTTTTGTACTCAGGGTTCTTTGACCCCTGTTGCAGGTGCTGACTAATGCTGCTGAGTTTGGTCATACCAGTGGGCTTGGCATGATCGAATATCTCCCACTTGAAGTGTTCTTCTGCAGGTGTTCTATATCTCCTTCTTACTTCCGCAAACTTAGTTAAGTTTTGGTTAATAAAACTCTGATCAAGTATTGTAATTTCTTTGTAAATCTTCCGCTACTCTATTGTATTTGGATAAAAACGGTTGTAATACTACAATATCTCTGTAAGAATTTGATCCTGGAGGATCGTGGTGTCATCGGGGTTTCACCCGACAGAACATTCTGAGTTATGTGGTACACAAACATAGCCGACAGAGGTCTTAGGGACAATGTCAGGTACTTGTGGGCCATATAATTTGGAAGGTTCTGCCACAGCAAGATTACGAAATCATCTGATCTAAGTTCTGTAGGTCAAAATTAGATTTTAGTTTTAGCTCCCCAACATAGGACGGTAGTGATGTCCTACCAGGGCGTTAGTTCTAACAGTTTTTAGAGCTGAATTTTTATAGGCCGATTCACCCTCTCTAGGCCTCCTTCAGATCCTATAATTTTGAGTCAGTTTTTATGATAGTTCTTGATGTATTTAGACTCTAGATTGGAATATACCTACCATCCTATAAATACAATATAACAGGCTATCTTTTAGTTGAGATCGTGATATACTATTTTTAGTTCTCTAAACCTTAAATATTTTTGGATCCTCAATTTTTATTTTCTCTTTGTTTACACGATGACTTGAGACATTCTGGGGGCTTGTGATCTTACTAATCCTAGAACAATCTTAAGAACACCAACCCTGATTGGGTCCCTCCTAGACATGTGCTCAGTCTTTACAGGAGACTTAACAAAACCGAGTGACTCGATATCTCATATCGGTTGGTTTGGTTTATGTGGGCTTGCTGCGAGCTCATCGATCTGCAATCCATGTGTTCTAGCATTTTGGTGTGCGGCCATGTTCGCCCATATTTTACTCAAACATGTGTTTTTAAACTATGCTTTTACTAGGATAAGAAGTTGATAACCAAATTAACTAATTAGTACGAAAAATAAAGTCATTTGTCAAACTTTTTATTTGATTCCAAAATTGCTTGGTTACCTTATATTCATGGATAGAGTGAATAATATAGATTAAAAAATACGCTCGAATAATTCTCAGTTTCAACTCCCAATCTATTCGACTTTGAGAAACTGATCTAATTGCGTGCAAATTGCGTGGAAATATAGGTGCATATGGCTTGGCATGACAGGATTCAGACCACCCAACAACTTAAAAAGAGAAACTGGGATGGATCCCAGGAATGCAAGTTCTGTGGTCGGCAGGAAACAGTGGACCATCTATTATTTCGATGCCCAATTGCGGTAGCCGTTCGGTGTTGGATTAGGGACAGCCTGGGGTGGCCTAGTGTCCCAATTTCGATGGTGAATTTTCGGGAGAGGTTTGGGGAGAATTTTGGGGGGAAGCGAACCTGCTGCTATGGTGGATCATAGCAGCAGTGGGCTGGGCTTTATGGAAAACAAGAAATGACCTTGTTTTTTCTGACATAATTGTGAAGTCCTCTAAACAAGTCGCTTACAGGATATTTGGTTTTTTTAAGCAGTGGATCAGATTGGAGCAGAAGAATGGAGCCCCGAAGGAAGCGCTGGTGGCAAAGATGGCGGATGGACTGAGGCGATGGTGACCTGTGTTTGAGTTTGCTGGTGCTTAATTTCCTCTTTCAGGTCTAGGCCAGTCTCTAGGTTTGGTTTGTTTAGTTTGTTGGTCGTTCATTCCTTTCCTGTTCGTTGGAAAGAGAGAGGTCAGGTGCTTAGGGAGAGGGAGCTCTTTGGGGGAGAGGTTGTTTTAGTGTACTCGAGGTTGATGTCTTTTGTGGATCATGTCTCTATAAGTTGGCAACCCCAGCAAATTGCTACCCCGTTTTCAGCTTTCAATATAAGCTGGGCATTTTGCCTTCTTTCTAAAAAAATATAGGTGCATATATCTATGGGCCATTCTAGAGGTGAAAGGATATGAGACGTAATAAGGATAAGACAGGATTGCCAATGCAAATGTACAAGAAAAGAAAGTATAAAAATAACTGGTTTGATTTTAAAATATTATGAGATTCTTAATATAAAATTGGCTTTTATATTTTGCGATCTAGATCATGGAGAAACCCAACAATATGTTCTCAACTTTTATGACTTTTATACTTTGTGAACTAACATAAATGGCCAAGCTTATCGTGTTGTGTAAGAAACAGTATTTTTCTTCTTAAATTTTAAAAAGAATATCAAGAGGTCATACGTGTTTTTTACAACAAACATTAAAGTTAAGTTTTGACTATGGTGTAATCAGCTTGCATAGACTAACAAAAGCTAGCCTATCTATGTTGGATGGACCAAAGTGGCCTACTAAGTTAAACCCTTTAGAATAATCTTGGGCTCTGTTTGGTTCCATATAAGAAGAGGTTACTGACTATTTAGTAGCCTACAGTAGTTCCAAATAAACCAAACGCTACTGTCTATTTAGTGGCTTCTTGAGGCTACTAGATCAAAATTACAGCCCATGTCTCCCTCTCTTTAGCTAGATTAATGGTTAGTAACCCTTAATAGCCTCTTGAACCAAACATAGTCAATTGACTACTCCCTCCGTCCCAAAATAACTGTTGTTTTCGCTTCCCAAGAAACAAATACCAGCAATTTTTATAAATAATAAATATTATCGATTAGTATCATAATTAGTATCATTGAAAGATCTTTGAATCTAGTTTTTTAACAAAATTATTCAGAGATATAAATATTGCACGTATTTTCTACAAATCGAGCAAATTTGTGGCATAAAAATCGAAAACGACATTTAATTTGGGACGGAGTAGTACTAAATAGCCTCTATAGTGACACTACTAAATAGTTCCTTTAACCAAACATGCCCTTGATGAGACCTAGTCCCTCATCCAAATATATAAAAAATAATAATTCTACATTTGACACTAGTCGAATTTTCTGAAGTTTGATATGTTTTTTTTAGGAGAACTATGAGAACTTACATCTCCAAATAGATTACTATATTTTATATACTTGTTTGATATATCACGGTAGTATAAACCCGTTGTCCCCTTCGATATGGAAAGCAACAACAAAAATTTGAAACCAATGCTTTTTTCCAGCACGCCGCAGTCTCCGGAAGGGAATCGCATTCCTATCTCCTGCTTTCCTGGCGCCGAATCCTAGTCCCCGTCTCCCTCTCAAGCCGAGATTTTGCATTCCCTCCCGCCCCTCTAAACCCAACAACAACCCACGGCGAGCCCAAAACCCCGGAAACCCTAACCCTAGACAAAAAGGCGCCGCCACCCAACCCAACCCACCCGTCCACCCGGGCGCGCCCATTTGTTCCCCGCGTCTCCTGCGGGTAGTTTCGTTCAAACCCAACCTAATTTTTCGCGAGCGCGCGCGTGCGTGCGGCGTTGCGAGAGAAGATGGCTCCGTTCGGCGACGGCGGCGGCGGGTGTGGCGACGGAGGGGAGGCGCTTGGGGGGGTGGGACCCGCTGCGCAGTGGCAGCGCGCCGCCGACGATGGAGGGCGCGGCGGCGGCTGCCGTGGCGGCGGAGAGGGCGTTTGGCGGCGGCGGCGGCGGCGGCGCCTCCTTCTTCTCCGGGATGGACGGGCTCGGGTTCGGTGCGAGGATGGACGACGTCAGCAGGCGCCGCGGTGCCGCCGGAGCTCAGGTGAGGGGTGTTGCTGCTCTCGAGCTCATCGATGGTTTTGGTTTCTTTGGTGGATTGTAGATTGGATCGTCAAGGTTTGGGTTTGCCATTGCCATTGTTCCGTCTTTGGGCCTAAATGCTCTGGAGATTAGAGATGCAATCTCACGGTCGCTACTCGGATTATTCCAATCTTCTTCTTGCGTCCTTTGATGGTTTAGTTGGATTCGTATTTTTTTGCCCCGTTTAAATAGTTGATTAAGGTTTCTGTGTGCAACGAAGTGGGCAGAAACGTGAAAGTTACCATCTTTTGTGTTGTTTGGTTTCCAATGCTAAACAAAAGTGTTTCTTGAGTGACATTCTGTTGGTTCTTGTCTTCTTGCGGGTGTTTATATCTCTGTTTTAGATTTAGATTAGATAGATTACCATCTTTAGCGTTGTTTGGTTTTCAATGCTAAACAAAATTGTTTCTTGAGTGATATTCTGTTTGTATCTCTCTTTTAGATTAGATTAGATAGATGCTTGGATGTCTGGTCGGATGTGTTATCTTCTAAATATAGCACAAGATCTATGTGATTTTGCTCAAAAGATTTGGATTTGCCACAGGTATCTGTTTAGGCACAAATCAAGCATTAGTATAGGCGCAGTATATATTGGGAGCCGCCTACTGCTGATGATGCAATCTAGTTCGCCAGCACTTAGGAACTTCGTTTTCTGTGTCCATTTGCCATGTCCAGACCATCAGATAGAATGGCTTGCTTAGATAACTCGCCAAGATACATAATTTGAGGGATAATTTCTCTTCCTCTCTTCCATGCTGCACGAGATGCACTTTTTCATCTACTCCCTCTGTCCTGAAATACAAGGTATCAAAATGTTCGAAATGTGTACCGAATCATAAGCGATTCTTCTAGGTGAAGTAACACTAACTCAGCTTAAAAATACAACATTAACATGCATACCTGCCTTAATTTCTTTTACAAACCCAGATATGGTAAATATGAAGGTTACATGCATCATTTGATTTACCACATAATCCTAGAATTTCTAGGATACCTTATTATATCCAGGACAGGGGGAGTATTTAGACAATTATCGTTCTTAAAATCTAGCTTTACTTCAGCAGATGTCTGTTTCTATCTTCATCTTTAGAGAGATTATTTTACATGTCAATTTGTTGGATGATTAGCTTCAAGCTGTATTTGCTTGGAACCAAACTTTCGATTCTAGTCCCTCCGTCCCAAATTATAAGACGTTTGACTTTTTTTTTTGAAGTTTGACCATTCGTTTTATTCAAAAAAATTTATGTAAATATGGTCAAATTTAAGTTATTTTGAAGAATTTCTATTAATAAAGCAAGCCACAACAAAAAAAAATATGAAATTATGTAAAATTTTTTGAATAAGACGAGTGGTCAAACTTGGGGCAAAAAAAAGTCAAACGTCTTATAATTTGGGACAGGGAGTACATGCAACATTTCACATCTATTCTGGTGCCACTGTGGTCGGGAGCGGAGCTTCAGATAAGGCAAGGAGGGTGCTTAGTAATGGAAAATTAGATGTAAACCATACTTTTGGGCAAGTGAATCATGGCTATGCACTTTAATCAAGGTACTGTGCATATTATGGCTAAAAAAATGGGTAACATGTGCATTGGGTGGGCTGGATTGGGGCTGGGGGAGTTTTGCAGCCCTGGCAGCACCTTCCCTGTATGCTGTCTCTTATTGTGGTACTGACATTCACTGTTATGTTTGCATGTTTAATGATTTATTTTGTACTTTTTTTTGTAAAACCTCGTATCTCTGTCTTTTCATAATTGTTTTGTTTAACTTAAATACTTTCATTTCTTTGCCAACTGTTGGAAGAAAATGCCTTGTTCATTCAAAGTAATTTTGGCTTTATATATTTGCTTCAGGAACATTTTGGTAATTCTGCATCTTTATCTGGTGGACCACCTGGCCTCCTACTTAATGGTACTGGAGACTTGGACGAACGGCAGTTTGGGCCGAGCAGAGTTCATAGTGGTGGTGCTATGTCAAACTACTCTGCATTTGACATGGGTTCACTTTGGACAGATATGGATCCCGACAATGCTGAATATCGCAGAAATATCCAGAATCGCTTCATGTCAAACATAGAAAAGATGAATGCTTATGGCAATAGGGATCTTAGTGCTTCCTACATGGCTGATTCTGATCTTTCAGATGCTTTATCTGGGTTGAGGCTGTCTAGTCCAGTAATGGACCAAAGGAATCATGGGGAAGAGCTACTAGATGAAATACTCAAGCGTCAAAGAGATTTCTCAAAAATTGGTAATGAAAACCGATCACATGTGGTTGGTAATGTTTTTCGCGCACCTAGGTTGGATGTGCATCCACCACCAATGTATGGAGATGGTATTTTACGGAGGCAGACCAGTGCTTTAGATGGTTCCAATGTTTCAAGGATCAGTCGCCATCATATAAAGGGTGTTGATCACTTAACTTTGGCTGAACAGCTAGCTATAATGCAATCAAGCAACTTGCCTAGAGGAACCAATCTTTCTCGCAATGCGGGTATGACTAATATGATCAACCCCATGAGCAATAGACACAACAGCAATACAGACTTTGATTTGATTAGGAGTCGAAGGGCCTTCCTTGAGGATCTACTTGCACAACAGTATCTGCAGGAGGATAATCTGCCATATAATGATAGTAGGATCTATCATGATGAGCCTCGTTTTCCCTATTCAAGAATGCAAAGATCTGGATCTCATTTTTATCCAAACTCAAGGAACATTCCATCCCATGGTGATCGGCAATCACGGCTCTTCTCCCTCAATAGAAAGGCAATGGGTAGAAATATTGGATCACAGGTCTATCACGACAATACGTTAGCAAATTACGAGGATGTGCCTTCTTTGGATAGTGCAGATAGAAATGGAGCTGATTCAGTGGAGCTGCTTGATGTAGTAGGTCGTGTTAAGGAAGTTAGGCAAGTCTTTCTTTCATTCTACATTTCTACCTTTTAACGGAAAATTTCATCTCATTCATTTCTCATCTAATGCAGTATGGATCAATATGGAAGCCGGTTTATTCAACAAAAACTCGAAATTGCATCAACGGATGACCGCGAAAAAAATATTTCCAGAGATATTATCCAATGCCATTGCTCTAACAACTGATGTTTTCGCAATTATGTTATCCAGAAGGTATATCTGTCTATCCTAGTTTTGGATTATTTATATTTCTTGTGTAATCTTGACACTTGGGTTGTGATGTTCTCAGTTTTTCGAGTTCGCTACAGAAAGTCAGTTAATCCAATTGGCAGATCAACTCAAAGGTCACATTTTGGAACTCAGCCTCCAGATGTATGGTTGCAGGGTAGTTCAGAAGGTCTGTTCTGTGTTTAGTATTGTGTATATTTTTATGCCATCAAAGCTTTGAACAAAATGTGTGATTGGTCTATACTTGTATTGTTTGTGTATGATGCAATGTTTTGTGCAATTATTTACAAGGGTCTCTTTTTCCAAATATAAGATCTGAATCTGAATTTAAATTCTTAATTTTGTTTCTGTTGTTTAATTTAAAACTGGAAAGTTATATGATTTTTTTTCATTTCTTAGTTCACATTAACCTGGTTAATACTGTTTTTTCATATAAATGGATTTAGTCTTCAGCTTACTGAGCATACATGAAAATTCTGCATGGGATTGGCCATAAGAAACAGATTGCTTATATAAAGGGTAGGGGTCTATTGGCTGGGCATGTGCTGCTTACAGTGGTGGTGCTGGGCAGTCCCTGTTGACATTGCAATTGAACCACCGAAACTTATACCAAATTTATTTTTCCCTATTAATGTAGTAATTTCAGGCTTGTTCTCTCGTAGATTGATGTCACATTACTAGTTAGCAAATTTTGGAATTACTTGCCTTTTCTTTCCAATGAGTATTGATGCTTTCTTCAGCGGCTTGTAATTAGTTTGTGTAAAACATTAATTAATAATATAATATGATTTTAGTATGGTGATTGCATTTATTCTGGTGTATAAATGTTGCCAGTTACCTCAATGATTTACTCCCTCCATTCAAGAATACAAGGCATATTTTATATTTTATTTTGTCAGGTTGTTGAAGTTACCTTTACCATTGTTTTCTGAAAATATATTGTTTGTTCCTGCAAAACCAGTATTGTAAAAAGCAAGTTCGTGTCTGATTATATAAATTTTTGTGCACCAAAGCAGTAGTTTTTTGGCTAATTGTTGTAATACATGAAGTTTGACTTTTTTTTTTTTTTTTTTAAAAAGTTGCTCCTCCTGCACCAAGTCAGTATGTTGGTCTCCAGTCTCCACTATAGGCAAACGTGTTTTATGATACTAGACTCAATTTTCTACTATCAGTTTGAGTTGGAGTGACATGTTTAGGTTTAACATGCTGGATATTTAGTTGAGGAATACAAAACAATTTTTTTGCTGTTATGTCATGGTTTCTGACTGCCCAACTTTGCGCCCCTTGTTGTGCACTGTTACTTTGATCATTGTGGTGTTATTTTTATCTCTAGCTCTAATTAATCTGTAACCCTAGTTGCAAGTCCTTTGGTGATTGTGTGCCTCTTAAATTAGTCTAAAACAGCCTCTTCATTTCACATGTGATATTGTTATGGAAGCTTCATCCCCAATTAAAGTTTGCTTTATCTGATTTATGTCCTAAATTACTGAACTTTCACTGGAAAACTCGAAGGTCTAGCAAACTGTTAGATGGTTTTTGGTTTGAGGATTGGCTTCACTATAGGGTTTTCGGATCATCATGTGGCAATCAAATGATTATTTTGGTCTCTATAACCTCATCCGTTAGCTTGTGGGAAAAACAGTTAAATTCAGTCTTGGAAATCTCTGCTTACAGCTGTATTGCCAACTCGGTTTATATTAACTCTGGCCTTAATGGGCGTCATCTTGTGGGTTGCCCACATTTGCTTGAATCTACTTAGTCCTGTTATTACTATCTATATGGAAAATTATCCACAGTAAATTGTTGTGATCCTTTTGAAATCCAATAGTATTAGAACCAGTTGCAGTATTCTTGCCAGCCTGTGTGCTGATGTCTTTCCTTTCTGGGCATTTAATAAATTTGACAAATTAACTCCAGATTGCTAGACGTGGAGGCGGTGCCACTTGGCTGAACCCTCTGTGTTCATGCCAAATTGGTGTTTTTGCGGTTCAGTTAGCGTTTGGTTTCATGATTAAAATTTTGTAATTTCGTTGCTGCTTAGTAATGAAATTTGGCTATGCTGTGGTGGGAAAAAAAAGTATGATTTTTTTTTTCTTTCTTTTTGTTTGTCTCCTGCACCATGTCCAATGAAGTTTAATCTATCCCTGTTGTGCTTTATGAGATAATTTCTGTCGCTCACTATTAACAGGTTTTGGAGGTAGTTGATATGGATCGAAAGATCGACATTGTTCATGAGCTCAAGAATTATGTTTTGAAATGTATTGGTGATCAAAATGGTAACCATGTAATCCAGAAATGCATTGAGTGTGTTCCTGAAGACCGCATTCCATTTGTTATTGATCCTATACTTTCACAAATTCTTGTTTTATGTACCCATCAATATGGCTGCAGAGTCATTCAGGTACATAACACATCATTGCCTTGTTTAAGATGAGTCTTGTTCCATGTACTAACTAATTTCATTGTTACAGAGAGTTCTGGAGCATTGCCATAATCCTGTGACTCAAAGTGCTATTATGAATGAAATTGTGCAGCAGACCTTCCATTTGACGGATGATAAATTTGGGAACTATGTTGTTCAAGTATGTGAATTATTTCTATCCCTGTATTTGTTTATTTGAATACTTAACTTTTGATTTCCATGTACATTAGAATATTCACTTCGATAAAATCTAGGAACTATGTTAATGATATTTGAGCTAAATCAAGCTACCTTCGCTGCTCTGCCTTTCCCTCTGCCTCTGTTGTACTAACTTGGTTTCTTTTTTTGTGAATCTGTTTCGAACATTCTATAGCATGTGTTGGAACACGGGAAGCCAGAAGAGCGTTCATCCATCATTCGAAAGCTCTCTGGGCAAGTGGTCATCTTGAGCAAGCAAAAGTTTGCTTCTAATGTCATTGAGAAATGTTTGGCTTTTGGAACTCCTGAAGAGCGTGATAGCCTTATTGGGGAAATCATTTCTTCTGGTCAAACATTTCAGGTTTGTCCTATTTTATATATTTCTATAAGGTGTTACATGTTAGCATTTGATAGAGAAACTATTCCATTTTTATGCTTACTTGATTCAGTGTTTTGAGACATTACGATTACCTGCATAATAATTTTACGTAATTCATGCCATGTCTGTATTTTCCATGACAATAATAGATGTCATTCTGGTATACATTTCACACATCAATAGCACCATGGTTGGCTTTTTTTCTTGTGTAGCAAGAATTAATTTCACATCTGTTGCTACTTTCATAAGAGTCTTATGGAATATTATGTATTCTGGGCACTAGCTACTAGATTTCAACTGGCACAGGTAGTCTGTATATGTTGTACATGCACGTGGTCCTTTGTCTTTCAAATCTGTTTGAGTAGGCAATTAGGCATGCCTTGTTCTATTTTTTGGAGTTTAACAAGTTCGATGGTGCTCTAAATTTTTTTTGGAGTTTATTGGTAGTAATGCAACTTTTTATTCATGAATCATGACTATATATGTGTCTGGTTTGCAGGACTTGATGAAGGATCAGTTTGGTAACTATGTTGTACAGAGGGTCCTTCAGACATGTGATGACAAATACCTAGAGATGATCCTCTCAAGCATCAAACTACACTTGAATGAACTGAAGAATTACACGTACGGGAAGCACATTGTGGCACGTGTCGAGAAGCTAATCGTCACAGGAGGTAAGTAGGCCGCAGATCATTTGCATCGCGATGCAAAAAGAATTTGCGTCCTCATGTACTGAACCTAACACTTTTGTGGTTTCTGATTTCAGAGAAGCGAGCAAGGATGGCGTCCCTGAGTCTGAGTGGCCAACATCAGCAGCCACCAAACTGTACAGCTGTAGTAGATGCACACTAATCCCTTCTCACGCATTGGCGTCAAATACGACGGGCAGGTGGCATAAGTAGTGGCGTGGAGATTTTGGTTCTAATACATGGTTTAATAGGGTACTTGCAGATAATCAAGGATTTATGTTGCCTGTATATAAACCAGGTGGTGTTTTCGGGAACTCAAGTAGTTAGATGAGAGCTAGGTTTTCGGCACTGTAAATCCTTTTGGCCATGTACAAGCTTATTACAGTGGATAATAGATGTACATTGTGCTGGAGCATTAGCTTTTGGTAGGTGGTGAGAGCGGTGCTGTGTAATATAAATCTGGTGCTGGTCTTATGATGCAGATGCAGTCGGTAGAGCTCTACTAGTGCTCTTGGTTCACTGTACGTGGTACAGTTACAGTTGCTCTTTTGTAGCACTGATCCTTCAAATCTATGCTCGTTTTTTCGTCCATTAACTTCTCAAATGCATATTTTTAGCGAGGCTCTGAGATCTTATCGGAAACTAATTATTTCTTCTCTAGTAGTAACATGTAATTCATATTTTTGCATATTATATGGCACCCCCATTGGACAGCCTTGCCCACTAATTTTATTTATATATTACCATCGTCGTCTCACGGAGCTGGTATACGCTACCGTGGTGCTGATACATGCATAGGCGGATAGCAAGGCACATGATACTTGTACGGCTGGCACAGTGGAGAGTTGTAGTTCGCAGCTATGCCTATGGCCAAGGGTCCTCATGCTCTCCTTTTGGTGTACCACTGTAAACCTTATTATTATTGTTATTACCATATTTCTTGAATGTTGCATATGCCTTTTCTCGTCCTGCGACCCCATCACGGCTCTTTTCTGTGGCCATTTTCGGGGGCATTTCTGCAGTGCAATTGCTGATGAGGACGAGCATGAGAACAGCACACACAAGAATCTTCATAGCTCTTGGTGAACCTGCTGATTAACCTGAGAGCATATATATCACAGCACACAAAAGTAAGAAGCCATATATGAGATGATTATCTATGTATATATACACTTCGTTCTATACATTCTTTTGCTTGCCGGAGACCCCTACCTGAATGAAAATTCTTGACTTACTTACAGATCATCAGAAGTCGTCAAGTTTTGTACTATAAGCTCGTGTAAAAATAGGAATATACATATGCACATATTACTAAGAGAATATTAATACGCACTTCCGTCCCAGATTATGAATCATTATGTAATTTTTGTTATACACTAGATATATGCCACGTCTAGATATATATAATAAAAACTATCATTCAGAATTGAAGTGGTACTAGCTACTCTTAAAATGAAAGAAAAGGGCTGTTGTTATGTTACCAGTTTTGGAGCTCCTTGCTAGCAATGATCTTTGATTGGTTCGATATGTACATTCGTGGTGGTACTCAATTTATAGAAGGTTTAGAGCTGTTTAAGCCAAGTACTTTTTGGTGTGTTCCTTGTTGCTAGTCCTGTAAATTGACACGATAATAGGCAAGTTGCAACGTTATCTCATGAATTTGAAATGACTGGTTGCGATCAATTCTTGTCTACCCTCAAAAACTAGTGGTGTCATGTTGCTTGAGTCAGTTTACTGTGAATTTGGAAGATGACGCAAAAAAGCAATATTTTGGCATGTCTAATAATGACATTATAGTTTCAGCAAGTTCATTTGTGCAAAATTTTGCTAATTGCTACTTCCTCCATCCCAAATTATAAGACACTAGGAAACATGCCCGTGCGTTGCAACGGGAAACACAAATTATCGTAGGGTGTTTGTGTTAATGAGAATGAAATAGCTTTTTTATTAGATTTAATTGAGATGGAACCAATTTTATTTTTTTTTTAAAATGAGATCTATAATAAATGCTAGAGCAATAAAAGATTAACTACATATGAGAAATTGACAAGAGTTTAGCTTAATTTAAATAGAAGGCTCAACAAACTTTTATTTCCTCCTGCGCAACTACTATCACATTTGCTCTTAGCAATGTGCAAACTATGGTATAAAAAGTCTAAAAAAAGTTGAAAGCTCATTTGTAAATACCTGAACCTGCCGTGCAGCTCTGTATGACTGTTATTAGGATGTGGAACTCTGAACGACGACACTAATGACATAGCCGATGATTGGATCAGATGATATGTTCCTCTGATTAGCGTTGTGGCCCCAAAGCTAATTGAAGACCCTGGATAGGTCTGAGCATGTTGCGGTGTTGACGTGCAGCGTCGGATCGCATTAGACGGAAGATGTCTGTGTCAAGCCGGAAGCGGGTGCAGTGGGCTGACCACCGCCATCGCCTCCCGCCACTTAATTTCTTGTCGCGATGCTCAGCCTCTCCAACTCGAGCGCCGACTCCGTCGAGCACACGGCAGCCTCCCACGCTAGGGATGGCATCTCCAGCGTCTGTGCACTGAGGCGCCCCACCTTAGCATCCCCAACGGCTGCCGCCTCCTGCTCCTCGGCATCCGCAACCAAAGTACCTTTCCATGATGACACCATGCAACTGGTGCGGAAGATCTTGGGTGACTTTGTCCACGGACGCACCTCACGCCGACATCATCGAGTTCACAGTGGAGATAATGGTGGAGACGCTGGAGCTGGGTCCGTGCCGCCTTAACGCCGACCTGACCTACCTGCACAATCTGATCTGTTGTTCTATCTACTGATCGGGGTCATCCTCGGCATGCTCACAGACCTCATGTGCATCTTCGGCGTCACAATAGCTGTCATCATGTTGTTGATATATGGCAAGGAGAAGTGCAACTTTGACGTGCAGCGGTGTGCCTGTGCAACTGAAGTGCATACACAACCGACCCTACGGCCAGAATTTATGGAAAAAAATGATTTCTAATCAGGGGAGAGGAGGGAAAATAATCTCACGGAAGGGAATAGAGTTTGTCTCCGTCTTCGCGGAGGAGCGGAGCACGACATGGAACGGGGATTTTCTCTCGGGAAAAAAATCAAAGTTTCAGATGCTGAGTTTTACAGAAAAATATAAAGAACGGAAATTTTATCTCACGGATTTGGGCAGAAGGTTAAGGAAAAAACTAAAGAACATGAAAAAAAACAAAATAGAAGACGAAGAGCTCTAACATATACAGATATAATTCGTACTCTTTTTTTGTTTGGATTATGATTAGAATTTCTATTTTAGTTTACTTAGGATCGAATTGATCTAATCTAAGATACGACCTTAATAAGTCCTGAGCGGGAGGGAAGAGCTATGGCTGATTTTCCAACCGGATTTTCGAAAACGAATCGGACACGGTAACACAGATAATCAAAATCCAAAGACCATGACTCGATATGTCTTGGAATCAGACTCCGTATCAATTATTGCAAGACGCGAGCTATTCTAACTTGTTGACTCGATATGTCTTGGAATCAGACTCCGTATCAATTATTGCAAGACGCGAGCTATTCTAACTTATATAACCATGGACCATATATCCGGAAGTTAGGAGGAGGTGGACAAAAAAATTGATAGACCAAAAAAAATGGGCTGAAATTTTGCCTTTTTTATTATTAGGTAGAGATTTGACTTTTTTTACCCCAAGTTTGACCACTGCCTTTATTCAAAAAAAACAAATTATAAAAAACAGAAAAATTTTAAGTCATTCTTGAATTTTTTATTAATAAAGCAAGTCACGATAAAAGAAATGATATTTTGCAAATTTTTTTTAAATAAGACGAGTGGTCAAATTTAGTGCCAAAAAAAAATAAACGTCTTATAAATTAGGATGAAGACAGTACTGTAGACTTTTGCTAGAAGAATTAAAAAAACATAAAAGGAATCTCGCTATTTTCCCTCCATTATCTTTTATAAGGCATCCACAAATTTCAAGAGTCAACTTTAAAATCTTTGACCAATAAGGCATCCATAAATTTCAAGAGTCAATTTTAAAATCTTTTAACCAATAATTTAGACAATAATTTTAATTATTATACTATAAAGTTGATACAGTTAGATTGATAATTAAATATACTATCAGAATACCATAAATTTATAAATATAAAATAATATAATATCACATAAATAAATGGGTAAAGTGTAGTTTAGGAGACCACGTCGTCTCTAGCGACACCTTATAAAATTAGGGAGGTAGTATTTTCTTTCATGTTTCAAAGTGAATCCTCATATTGTCGACTTTACCACCACCGCCACCACCCCACCCCCAAAAAAAAGAAATGGAAACAATTCCTAAGATTTTGAATTTGTTTCTTCGACCGAAGAAAAAAGGTAAGGAGTTAATTATATGCATCGTAAACTCGAAAAAATAAATTTGAGGAGACATACGGATTTACCTTAGGGAATTACAGTAGTACTTTTTGACATACGTATTCCTTGTTCATAGCCCGGTAAATTGACACTGTATGCAATCGTGTTGCAAACGTTATCTCATGAGAATTCAAAATGACAGGGATGCGATCAATCCACTAGTGTAGAAACAACTTCTACTGAAAGGCTATTGGAAATGGTGATGTTCCATTGACAACCTTACATCAGCCACCTGTACAATCTATTTCCTTTTGTCCAGCAAAAAAAAAAAAAAAATTACAGAAACCATTTAGACTGCATTAAGGATAATGAGGTAGCTTAGAAATCTATCCTGAAGCGACTAGTGGAGTCATGATGTTTGAGTCAGTTCACTGTGAATTTGCAAGATGATGCAAAAAAGCAATTAATTGCCATAGCAAATGATGACATTTGTTGATCATTTTATGAAACTCAGGTGTGCAAAACTGTTGACCGGTGAACAATCCTGCAAATAGAATATTTCAAAACTACAAAAATTATAAAATTAATGCTATTTTTACAAGGAACGCCAATGAGTCAGACTGAGCTTCTCTCTCTCTCTCTCTCTCTCTCTCTCTCTCTCTCTCTCTCTCTCTCTCTCTCTTTCTCTCTCCCTCTCTCCCCCCAAAAGCTTAGACCGTGAATTTTGTATATAAACTAAATTAACAACACCCATGTTTGCTAACAAGATACACTACTTGTAGGAAACAATTTCCTAAAACTTATATTTGTTTTAATACAATTCAATAGTAAAGGAAGAATTTAATTATGGACCATAAACTCCATATATAACAAGAGAGAAAGCTTGGATTTGTTTATACCTGATCATGTTTAAACTATGACCTGCCCCATAGGCTGATTGCTACTTGTGTCGGCTCATTTTAGACATTATACTAATTAGCAATGTTGGATAGATCTTAAGCACAGCCCTACTGGATAATGCTTATTTTGCGGTGCTCTCTCTCTCTCTCTCTCTCTCTCCCCCCCCCAAAAAAAAAAAAAAAAAAAAAAAACGCACACACAATTTTGTTAACATGATACAATTTAAAGTTTATCTGCATGTGATAAACTTTGATTATCAATTACTCTCTATGCCATTTCATATCTAGTCATCATAATTGTTTCTCTTCCACCTTTAAATTTCACATCCGCACGTCTGATCCAAATGTGTCTAGCTGAAATCTATGTTGGCTCTTCCTGCACCCATTTGTTATGGCTGAATCTAAATTTGGGCTTCTAAATTTCATTCTTTATCTATCGCAATAGTACAGAAAGTTTTGTTTTTCTCCATATGTTAATTTGAAACCTTAGTACTTGGGTTTCCAAATTTCATTCTTTAATTTGGGCTTCCAGATTTGGCGTGCATTCATAGAGATAAGTGGACGTATTTTTGTGAGCGTTTGTATTATACTGCGTAATCTAAAAAAAAGGTTAGGTGAATAATTAAAAATATATTAATGATGATGTTTGTGGCTTATTTGATGCATACTCCCTCCATACCCAAAAAACTTGACGTTTTGGAAAAAGATTTAGATTAAATATTAGGAATATAAACTATCAATAACTTTTAAAATATTTAGTTTGAAAAAGTAAAACTTATATGTATAGATTCACCTTGAAATCCACTTTTATAAAAGTAATTTTATATTTAGTTTTTTCTTATATATTTTAATAAAAAATAATGGATAAAGTTAGAGTTTAGAGACCGTGTCCTTGTCCAAGATGTTAAGTTTTATAGATATAAAATAGCTAATTGCTAATTTTTAATATATTCCTTTAAATATGATGCAAATAGGTGGATCAATTTTATAGTCAATCCTTGATAGGGTGGGCATGCATGCACGGTGAGCGTTTGTGCCGTGAAATCTAAGAAAAACTTAGGTGAATAATTGAAAAAATTATATTAACGATCATGTTTGTGGCCTATTTGATGCATGAGCTAATTGCTAATTTTTAGTCTATTCATTTAAAAAAGACGGTGCTAATTGGTGGATCAATTTTATAGTCAATCCGGCAACTAGTTATTAACCAACTAATTTTTAGTCTCAGGGCACTCCCAACGTAGACTCCAGGGTAGTTTCTATCCTTATTTATTACACTGCTACATCAGCATTTTAATGATATGGAAGGTATCTACTACTACCTATATTGTTAAGACCTATTAAGGGGTTCCATCCAATTAAATCAATCTATTTTGCAAAAGTAATGTCAGCTAACATCATCAAAGTAGTTACATGCACTAAGACGTATTTATCTCCCACTAGCTATTTCTTTTAAAATAAAAAAGGTCGTAGCACATAAACCAAATATCATAATTAAAATATAATTGCACTATGGTGTTCCTCGCAATAACTTCTTCAAAACAAGATCCCACATGGATATATTTAGATAACTTTTTTTAGAAATATTTCCGTTTCTAAGCAAAAACCCGTTTATAAAAAAACCCTAGCAAAACTACGGGGGTGTTTGGATGGTGTGGAAAAAGTTACGCCTGTGTCACATCGAAATGTCGGAGGGATGTCGGAAGGGGATTTTGAATACTAATAAAAAAACAAATTACAGAACTCATCAGGAAATCATGAGACAAATTTTTTAAGTATAATTAATCCATCATTAGCAAATGTTTACTGTAGCAGCACATTGTCAAATCATGGATTAATTAGGTTTAAAAAGATTCGCCTCGCAAAGTTATCGCAATCTGTGCAATTAGTTATTTTTTTTCGACTACATTTAATACTCCATATATGTGTAACTAAATTCGATGGGGACAGGGGCAAAAGTTTTGCCCTCGCCCATCCAAACACCCCCTACATATCATATGGATTACATGAGGTCCTCCGAAATATGCTTGATTTTGTGAAGGAAAACTGCCAGAACTTTTGGGAGCTAGGGGGATGACCCTTAGATATAGTAAGGTTGAGCGGTTTAGGTGGATGAGATTTGGGTGATGCCCATATATAAACCCGTTTCTAAGCAAAAACCTAGCAACACTTCATATCACATAGATTACATGTGGTCCTCTGAAACATACATGATTTTACATGAAAACTCCTAGAACTTTTAGGAGATGGGATGACCTTCAGGTATAGTAGGGATAGGGATTCGGGTAGATAAAATTTGAGCGATGTCTACATATATTTCCATTTAACGACCCGCAGCAATACACGGGGATTTCATCACGTGGTGCAGATCCCATGTGTCCGCCCCTGCTCGCCTAGCTAGCTGCGCCTGGCCTCGCGCGCACCGGTTGTCTGTGTGCGGCCACCCTGCCTACGCTCGCCCCGACTAGCTGCGCCTAGCCACGCTCGTCGCGGCTGCACCGTGTCCCCCGCGCATGGCCTTGTGCCGCACCGGCCGCGCTGTCCCCGGCTAGCCGCGCTGACCGTGCTTGAGCGCGCTAGCATGTCGTGTGGAGGCGCACAGGACGAACGCGAGGAGGATAGAGGCTGGCTTGTTTCCCTGTCTTCTGAAGATCCATACATACTCTGTACGAGCTAGATAGATTTTTGACCTGCTGCTGTTCAGATTTCCCTCCAAATCTAGTAGCTTTGATTCTTGATTTGGGGTATGTTTTATTTGTTGACGTGGGAGCATTTTTTAAATCTAAATCGGAAGGTTTCCGCTACAAGAAAAATCATCTCTCGAGAGGAAAAGGTTGTGCACAGAGATCTCTTGCTAATGAGAGACCTTAGGAGAGGCGCACAACAGGCCAGCTGCTGCGCCATGGTTCTGAGGCCAATAGCTGCGCCATTGTTCTGAGAATGGATTGCAAGTTTTGGTTGGAGCAAAGGATCCGGATAGGGGTCACGTGAATAATTAGATAGACACTACGAGGGAAAAATTGTATTGTAAACGATGATTTCTTGGTGTAAAGTCATAGAGATAAAAACTATAAATAAAGTTTAGATTGGGAGTGCCCTCAGTTAATAACTAGACCCAATACAGTGAATCACCTTAACATAATAATAAAATATGCCTTGAAAACTAAGCTGGCATTGCTCATAGCGTATAGCAGGAAAAACAACATAAATGGAAGGAAGTAAATTGATTGTAGAAAATGGGAAGAGTTGAACACACTACGGAGTACTATACTAATAAATAAATAAAAACTTAATACGGCCCAATCACACCAATTTTACCGAGAGGTCCCCACTGGCAGAGGAACATAGCGGCCCTCCAGCCTCGGTACCCTATATAATCCCTAGTAGTCCGTGCATCCGTCCGTCCCCATAGCCCCACCAGCAGCACCCAGCCGGCCCCACCTCGCAGTCGCAGCCCCCAAATCTCCTCCCTCTCCGATTCGAAATGTCTTCCCCCCTCCGAACTCGTCCTCTACAACCTCGTCCCCGGCCCCCAAACCCTAAACCCTCCTCCCCCACCCCCCCGCCCCCGCCCACGCCGCCGCCGATCTCTCCATCTCCACCGCCGCCGCGGCGCCGGGGGCGGCCCTCCGCGGCCGGGCTCGCCGCCCGGTGGGGGTCCTCCTCCGTCGACCGCCACGCCAAGGTCGACGGCCGCGGCCGCCGGGTCCGCATCCCGGCGATGGTCGCGGCGCGCATCTTCCAGCTCACGCGCGAGCTCGGACACCGCTCCGACGGAGAGACCATCGAGTGGTTGCTCCGCCAGGCCGAGCCCTCCATAATCGCTGCCACCGGCACCGGCGTCACGACCGAGGAGGCGCCCCCGGCTCTTGTCCCCGTCTCCTCCGTGGCGGCCGCCCCGTCCCTGACGCCGGTCCCGTACTACACTGCGCTCCTCATGCAACCGCCCACCGCCGCGGAGTCTCCTGCATCCGCCTCTGGCACCGCTGCGGAGGAGAATAATAATTAGGCTAGGTGGAAGAGGATTATCAAATGGCAGTTACTATGTTTAGGGCTCAAAGTTAGTTAGTTAGTTAGTTAGTGGCTTAGGGTTTATTATGTGTGCTATGTGGTCATGGCCTGCACCTCAATCATTAACTTATTACCTTGGGGGAAGGGTTGCTGGTGATTTAGGTTGCAAAACTGATTGAGATGGTAACAATAGAAGAGGGGAAGTGGTTGTTTAGTTCTACAGATGTTGCAAACGAAGTCTAATGTCTTGTGAATCGTCTAGTGCTGCAGATTTCTATATCTTGGTGCTTCAGTTGGTATCTGAATGTTCTTTTTTCGCTGTGTGCATGTGTGAAGAAGAGGGGAAATGGCATCTAGTGCTACTGATGTTGGAAACAATGTCTAATCATGGTGCTTCAGTTCGTATCTGAATGTTCTTTTTTTTTTGTTTGCTGTGTGTATATATGATAAATTGAGCAATTATCTCTTTGTTATTTTGCTCTACTAGCAACTGGATTTAGTTATGCAGCATAGGAATTCACCATGATTGGTTCATACCAAAAAGGCCAGGGAGTAACTGGAGATGGAAGGCTACCAAGTTATCTTTCTACTTGCTTTCCTGATATTGTTTGTTTCTGCATTTTCCGGATTCTGCTACAAAAAAAGATATTTAGCTGCAGTTAGTTTGCTGCTGCTTTGGTAGCAGGGCCATATGTGCTTCATGATGGCACAAAAGGGTGGTACTCATGGAAGATGCGTGTTTGCACATATAGTTTACATTTTTGGATGTCAGGTCAAATGCTTTTACTTGTCTTATAGGGAGGTATCTTCATAGATTGCTGCGCAATCAGTTACCAACTAACGAGTGTCTAATTTGATATAAGTATTCTGTTAGCTATTTACATTTACCCTACATTTTTGTCGCATATGCATGCCAGGCAGAAGTTTTTGCTGCCATGATTTTTCTTTCTGCAGTTTGACCATATACCAGCTCTGCGCGAGGTCTGCTCTGAAGATAAAGCTAGTATCTTGATGTAAATACTTGTGCAGCTTTGTATGATTTGGACCTGCCAATACATCTCTAGAATCTAGATATATTCAGGTACGGACGATTCAATATGTTAAACTATGCTCCTTTGAGAACTAGCTTCTAATGCTATGGCACATGAACTTACTAATTTCGTCACGTCTTTGGAAGTTTGCCTGTCACCTGCCACACAACAATCTGTATAGCTTGCTTAATATATCGAGATAGTACTTTTTAATTTTTTAAATAAACTAGTTTGTTGACCTGATCTTTCTATGATGTTACCACAACTGTCATGATGCTGCAGCCAAAAGCTCTTTCTTGTCTGATGCGATGCAGGATATATCTCAGAATTTAGATATTTTAGTATGACACTTTGTTTTGTGCCAGCTCAGCTGCTCTGGGCTTGTAATATGTCCCTTTGCGTTTTTTGGTAGCGGCGAGATGCTAGGTGTTTGTTATCTGCTCATTTCTTTGTTTGTTGCTTGGTGGGGAACTTCGTTTGTGCTGCTGTTTGACTGAACCCTGGGTGTCCAGGTCAATCAGCAAAGTTTGGTCGCGGTGGTAAACAGAACTTGGGTGGTTAACCTTTTGTAATTTCGTTGCTGAATGAAATTTGGTTTGTCCGTGTTGGAAAAAAAAAAAAAAAATTATTACACTTTGCCATCCCCCCTCCTTTCAAATACACATGTATGGATTTTTTTCCTGGCTTGTATGCAATTTTTTCAAAGACTCAACTTAGAGTTCACAAGTTATGTTCGCCAGGGCCTTCTAGACATTTACCATTATTTGATAATGTTAATTTATATTATTATTATATTAGAAATTATACTCAAAGGCATGATGGATTGGTGATAGTGGGTTGGAAAACTACCAACTTGCCTTTTTTTTTTCCTTGCTGTCTGGTGTTATTGCTTGTTTGTTTGTCTTCCAATTCTGAATGTGTGCTGGAAATGGAGCTTTGGCTGCAGTTTTTCTTCTGGATGGGCTGCAGCAGCATAGTCATATATGCTATATGGCTGTATTTTGTTGCATCTGAGAAGGGGGTACCATTAATGGAAAATGGTTGTTTACATATTCACTTGGCTTCTTTGAATGTCAGGTCAAATGCCTATACATCTTTTTAAAAGAGGAAACTTTACATAAATGTCTGCACAGTCGGTTAGCAGTTGGAAAAATGGGTGTCTTTTCACTGTAAGTATGCTACCATCCTCCAGTTACATATATTGGAATCATATCAATTACATGCACAACTGAAAGTTTTACTGTGTAATGATTGTGCCACTTCTGGAATTTGGCCGTATAATAGCTCTGCATGATGTGTGCCCTGAAGATCAACTAGTATCTTGACATAAATACTTGTGCAGCTTAATGTGTTTTTGACTCACCTAAATGGCTTTTGAATATTCTGGTATGGATGATTTGATGTTATGTCTAGTTATGGTCCTTTTAGGACTGACATGTACTGTAGTGGTGCATGAACTTAGTATTTTTTTTTTCTTGTCTTTGGAATGTCTGGGCCTTTTATATTTAAGCTAAAAAGATTTTCCAGAGTTTGTCAGTTGCCTGGCTGTTAATGATGTGTCCAGCTTATCGTATACTCATATTAGTGAAACAATAATTTTAAAATAAATCTTGACTTGACAGTGCAACATATCCAAAGAACTATCTGTGCCTGAACCGTAACCTAAGCTATCAGCCTCCTTATACTATTATTTTTAATACCATTATTAGTATCACTAGTACCTTTTCTGGTGGCTCCTGTTGGGTTTCATCTTGAGCTTTACTGTTTGTGCTCAGGACTATTGTTGTAAATCTGATTGTTCTATGGTATTATGGCACATTATTATTCTGCAGGCAAAGACTGCTTCTCTTTGTAAATATGTGAGGTTGCATGGATTTTTCCCAGTGTTCTTTTGTATTATGGATCCAATTTTCCACAGCAGACTTGAATTTCTTGACAGTCCAGTCATTATTTTTCTCAGGGCTTTCTAGGCATTTAACCGTTGCTTGGTAATGTTTTTTATATCATTATATTACTCTGTCAAAGAGTTGTAGAGTTAGTAATTCGACCCCAAGGTGGTTAATTGTAAGTTCTTACTGAGGCAAAACTATACTTGTGCAAACATTTCACTGATTCAGTAAATCACCTATTGTGGAGATGTACAAGTAAAGTATGTTTCACAGCTGCATGGACTTGTAAGTTTTATGTATGTCTGTCAAAATCTCTAGATTAATTTAGAAATATTTTGACCATTTATAAGATTTAAAAGGGTAACTAGTTCTTCCACCGAACTAGTCTCCACTCTGTCAGAAGACAAGCTTTGTCTGTCCTAATTTTGTGCCCAAATGATCTACTTGTAAATACTTTTGAGCAACTTCAGGACAGTACTTGGTATCCCTGTGGCAACCTCCTTTTGTGCCTATGGATACTCCTACTTAATCGATCTGAATTGATGCTTTCTGCTTTTGACCGAGTGCCTTATACCTGCAAGTTTGGCCACATCTTAGGTGGCAATGCAGATTCGATGGAACCCTGCCTATATTGCTCTTGGTTTCTCGAACTAGTTGTCAGCATCTTTTAGTAAATAACAAATAATCCTTGTACTGTAATATATAAGGGATCTAAGTTTGTCCTACATAAAACTATCCTATGGATACTCCTAAGTCTGTAAAGAGGAATATTAATATCTACAGCATAAAAGAGGTAAATTATAAAGCTACATGTACATTTCATAATGTATCTAATTTTTTAGATAATGAAATAATGTATTTAGTTAATCATGATGCTAATTTAATGACAAACATTAAGCTCTCAAGTTGTGGGTGAGACATCAGGCTGGGTTCAAAACCTGGTAGCACTAAAAAAAATCCTCTTGCTGGCAACCCAAAATATAGTAGTAGGGCGTATAGTAGTAGAGCGCTGTCCTGCGATTCCTGTGGCTGGTTTGGGCCAAACTACTAAGGGTAATGGCATTGGTTGCCTTAGATGGTCGTGGCTCACATAGGTAGTGACGTAGTGTGACCCACTGACCCTGTAGTTTGGATTTTATTTTGGTCAAAGGGTTTGGGAATTTCTTGGTCAGTTCTACCGCTGGGTGGTCTTTCCCCATTGAATGAGTTTTTTCCCCTTATTTTTCTTTTCTATAAACTTGGTCAAACTTGGAACAATTTGACTTATGGCAACTAAAAAATCCCTTATATTTAAGGATGGAGAGACTGTTTTAAAATATGGGTAACTTTTACGTAAAGTTTATCACGCGCGGGGTTGCGCTGCAGTCAGAGGGAGCGACCGCGGGGGCCTGGCCTGCCTTCCATGGGCCCCCCCCTCTGAGCCTGCCGCCGCAGTCAGCCTGTGACGTTGTTTTCCTCCCGTGCGGCTCTTTTTCTTTATTCATTTTAATTTTATTTAGTTTTTGTTTTACATGAGCGTTTAGTTTTCTTTTTTCACTTTTTATCCTTCTTTATTTTTTATTTATTTTGGTATTCAGTTTATTTATTTATTTTCTATTTTTCATTTTCAGTTTCATTGTTGGGTAATTTTAGTTTCAATTTTTTTCATTTTGTATTCTTTAGTTTTCAATTTTGTTTATTTTTTTTGTTGTAAATTTCAGCTACATTGTCTTCAGTATTTTTTTTATTCTATTGTGTCTACATCAGTTTTCAGTTTTTGTTTTTAATTTAAGTTTAGTTTTTTGGTTATCATTTTCAGTTTAAGTATCTGGTAGCTATTTTCAGTGCTTCAATTTTTTGTTATTTGAATGTCTTTCTAATTCTGCATATTAATTGTTCTTCAATATTTCCTTTCTTTTCTCAATGTTTATTTTAATTTATTAATGATTTATGAGTGCAGCACATTATGCAATTCTTCTTCTAATAATTTGCCTCTCTGTGTAACTTATCTTATTTTGAGCTGCTACTCTTGTCTTTTCAATAAATGTTGTCCCTTTATTTGTCAGCTAGTTCATGTTTCTCGACTCATATAGTGGGTTATATAATAATTTACTCATTTAGTTGGCAATTTATGCAATGCTTGTTCTAATAATTTTTCCCACGACTTGTCATGTTTTGTGCCGGTACCCTTATTTTTCAATAAACACACCAGTCGGCAGCAAGTTATATGTTTTCTAACTTTTTTAATGTCTTGTATAATAAGTTGCCCCTCTAATTGGCAAATTTTATGCAATGCTTATTTTAATAATTTAGATCAGGGCTGTAGCTTATTTTTGGTCTCCTACTCTCTTTAGGGGTTAATATCTTTATATAGATACAATATAATAAATATTATATTCCCATGGTAACGATCGACGCATATCATCTTTAGTTTGTTTTTGAGTAGCAAGTTTAGTATTACATGGTAGCAACTTATTTTATAAATCTCCTAGTATATTATTCACATAAATTGTTTCAGAAATAAACTTTTTGAAACATAAGCAAGTGAGATCTAGTTATGTTTATCTCGTCACGTAGAATATAGCGGTGCAGACGGAATTGAAAACCAATATCCTGTTCAAAAATTACAGTAACTAAAGTAAAATATTTGATTTTTGGAGAACGTGCAAGGAAAGGGCCTGTAGCATCCGTGAATAGTTGCCTTTTGTCCAAACGCTCTGGAATGACTGGTGTGTGTGGGCCTCGAGAGTCGAACAAAGCGGTGCGGGCACAGTTGTGTGACTGTGGACAGCGTTACTGTTTTCTGGACACGCGTCAGCTTTAGAACGGTGTCGCGCGTTTGACGTGCGCGCGATGGGGCGCGCGTTATCGCGGTCCTAACTTTTAGTTCAGGACTCAAAAACATGAAACATTTTATATCTGCTTACCATTTTTCTATTAGTCAATTCAGGACTTAGAAATCTGAAATAATTTAAGTCTGTTTACTAGTTTCAATTTCGAAATGGGATCTGTCCCCTATTTTACCATTTTTTTGCTTTAACGTTCAGGACTTGGAAATCTGAAATAATTTAAGTCTGTTTACTAGTTTCAATTTCCAAATGGGATCTGTCCCCTTTTTGAACTAGACAAGTCCTAAAAGCTTGTATTGAATCTTGAATGCACTGCTGCCTCATCAAAAGTTTGTTCATGGTTCTTGTTAATGTGAAATACTAACAAGGGAATGGATATTGCACTGAGGTTGCCAGGGACATAGACTCGTTTCGTATGTGATGTTATGTGAGCTTGAATGATCTTTATTCTCAGCTTTTTTTTGGTTCATGAAATTGTAGGTTGAAAGGATTGTGGAATCAGATGTGTTTTGTACCTGAAACTTCTGTTTGGATGTGAGGGTGCAAGACATCAAAGTTCTGAACGACGTCCTAATATGTTTGGCCAGTTTGCTGTAATATGCTCTTTCTAGGGCGTGATTAATATATTTTCCTGGGTACTCTGGACTATTGCAATTTTAGATCCCATACCACTATTGATTTCGCTTGAGATAACTGAGTTGTTATGGTTGATCAATAGTGCCTAGATTCACTACCACAATAATGATTTGTAGGGGCGATTCATGAGCATTTGTAGCCGCGGTTTTGCCAACCGTCCCTACGCAAGCGTCTCTACAAATGCCCGATTTGTAGGGGCGGTTGGCCAATCGCCCCTAAAAATCGATTTGTAGAGACAGTTGGCGATTTGTAGGGGCGGTTCTATATCCAAACCGCCCTACAAATCAATTTCCAGATATTACGAAAAATTATTAAAAAATAGTAAAAAACTTTTTTAATCCGAGAAAATCCCCACTAGACAGCCCCCCACCCGGGCTCATCCTAGCCTTTTTCCGTGATTTTTAGAGACTTTGCGTTGGCCGTGATTTGAACTCACAACCTCACCCTCCCTCCAGCCCCTCCTCTATCACTATACCTCACCGTCATATGTGTCCATATTGTATTTTCTTTCCCTACATATTATCCTAAACTGAGATTAAATTGATTGTTTGAGGCCCTAAACGGATCTAAATTAAAAAGTTTTCAACTACAAAGTTTTATGACATTTTAAGACCTACAACTTTCATATTGATCATTTCTCCATCCGAGGTCATTTGAAAAAAAGTCAAATTTTACATTTGAGAAAGTCAATGTAATTTTGTTTAACAAGATGATTTCAAATCAAAAAGTTGTCAACTACAAAGTTTCATAACTTTTCGAGACCTGCAACTTTCATGTTGATCATTTCTCCATCCGAGGTCATTTGAAAAAAAAAGTCAAATTTTACATTTGAGAAAGTCAATGTAATTTTGTTTAACAAGATGAGTTCAAATCAAAAAGTTGTCAACTATAAAGTTTCATAACTTTTCGAGATCTACTATTTTTATTTTGGTTGTTTCTCTTTCTAAGGTTATTTAAAAAAAGTTCATTTCAAAAATTCAAAGTTCAAACCTAAGACATTCATATACAATTTACCATGTGAAAAAAATTCAAATGAAAATATTGTTAACTACAAAGTTGCTTAATTTTTTTTTTTAGATCTACAACTTTTATTTTGGTCATCTTTTAATGCGAGTTTGTTTTATTAACTCAAAATTTGAATTTCAAAATTTAACTACTTCAAACAATATTTTCAAAGTGTAAATTTTGGAGTACAAAATGATTTTGAATAAAAAGTTATAAATAGCAAAGTTACGTAACTTTTTGAGATCTACAACTTTTATTTTAGTCATTTTTCCATCCGAGATCATTTTAAAAAATTAAATTTTAATGCTTTATTTTTTTTATTCGGCATTCATTTGTAGGGGCGCCTCAATATAGAACCATCCCTACAAATCCTATTTGTAGGGGCTGTTGGATATAAAACCGCCCTTACAAATCTAGACATTTATAGAGGCGGCTCATAACACCAACCGCCCCTACAAATGGATTTGTAGGTTTGGCCACCATTTATAGGGGCGGTTTAATATAGAGCCGCCCCTACAAAAAAAGAGAGATTTAGCTAAAAAATTAACCCACCATTTGTAGTGATTTTATTTTATTTGGTGGGTGGTGTTTCAGTGCAGTATGGATAATCTTGTAAAATGAAAATCTTCTAAAGTGACACACATGCATTGGCATGATTAAACAATTCGGTCGAGTTTGCTGGTGCCCTCAACTGGGGGTTCGAGCTAATATCTAAACATGAGGCTAACAGGTGGGTTAATTTTACGCCCTGTTCGGCTGCCGCACTAGCCGGCTTGTGTGGCTGTTTGTACAGTAGCTTTGTGAGATCTCAAACTAGCCATAGTAGCCGAACAAGCAGCCGAATAAGCAGCCCACCAAGTAGCGAACAGGGCCTAGCTAAATCTCTATTTAGTTGCTAGCCAACTAGCTGGCTAGTCTCAGCTAATAACTAGATCTAGTTGATGGAAACATATTTGTAATTTTAGCTTGTTTCAACCAGCCAGCTGTGAGTTGCTACTGAACTGTTCTAATTGGCAACTTCAAGAGATTAGCAAAAATTACAATAATACCCATGATTTAACCATTCTTTAAAATAGAAACCATCGAAGAAAACTAGACTACGTCTATTTTTTCGATAGGGTATTAGGTTTAGATAGGTGTTTATATTTTTTTGGATTTATTTTAGAATTTAACAGCATTGTGTTTTTAATAGTAGGCTAAGCGAGGCGCTTGTGATGAATTTATTGATCTACGAAGGCATAGGCGGATCTAGGGCCCGGCGACCCTGGGCACCTGCCCGGGCTCCGACGTGCCAGACATGAGGCCTGCTGTGCTGTCTGCAATGCGTACAGGCATGTACATGCTGATCTTGAGCGGAGCTAGGTGACAAAACGTAGGACACTATTACAGTAGCACTACACGTCGATTTCCAATAAAGCATGCAAGCCTCAGCGGATAGGAGTAGGTGCAAATGAACTCATTATCTCTTGACATCAATCAGTACAATTTGGCGAGGCAACAGATACAGGGTAGTTGCCCAATTATTTTGGGTGGTCGACTGTGCATGCTGCTTCAGCCATTTTCTTTCTTTTTAGGCCCGGAGTTGTTTTTGGCTTCCTCTCGTATTTTGGGTTTATTTTGATTTAGGCTAAAACACTTTATTATTTACTTGTTTTTCTTAGATTCCGTTTATCTTTTTTTTCCTTTTTTGTGGTCTAATAAAAATAATATCAAAGCTCTTGCTATAATTTCACAAAAATGGCTAGCATTAATAGACATGGCTTCTGGTTGCAACCCTATGCTATTATGCTAGAGTGAACGAGAAATTTTTCTTCACCTAGGCTCGATTCAATTTCTAGGTCCGCCACTGTACGAAGGTACTCATATGAGTAAGGTTTACGTGCTTATGTGCTTTTAAAGGGGGTGAGTGCCTGACCGCGAGCGTTGGTACTGTGTTTTTTTTTTCTCAAGTTGTTAAAGGGAGCGTCAACTAGTGTTGGTATGGATCAAATAGCTCGAGCGTATGAACTCCATTTGAATGCTAAGATGGATCCTCCCGCGTATTACATGAATAAAAAAGAGTATCTCATCCCTTTCACCACGTAACTTTTTCTTCCCATAGTTAATTTGGTGATGGGACAAAAAAATATTTCTTTATTTATAGTTCGCACCCAGATGCAAACTTGATCTGCATCAGCTAAGATGGTGCTCATCAGCACCCCAAGCTCCAGCGTGAGGCAACTGATAATGTAGCTGCTCCGAACCCCCACGCGCTCGCTGCCTCCTATTCTTCTTCCTCGTGAACCCCCTTGCCTTTGCCCACCTCAACAGTTGGCAACCTCGCCGTCTACCAAACACCCCCGCCGAACGAATCCGTCCTTTCTTAACTTCGTCTATCAAAGGAGAGTTGGAACCATAACCACTCAAAACCCTAACAACCTCTTCATCCACTGCCCCCACCATGGCAACCTCACTGCTGGTTATTCCGCCCGCTGCCCGCCTGCTTCTCCCTCCCTTAGCCCCTTCTTCCCTAGTAACAGCGACACGTGTGGCGCTAATGTTACGGGCGCACGCACACCAAATAAGATTTAGGTAGCTACTCTCATACATACTCCTCCAGTGGTGTAGGACCTGCACTCCACTCGGCCCTTCCCTTTTCTCTAGCTACTGCTTCTCTACCCAGGTGCGGCACACCATCTCCTGCCCAAAGAAGCATACCCTATGAGGAGTGTGAGTGACGCCGCTAGCTGATGGCTTGCTTGGCTGCAATGGTCCTGAGACGTGCTGTCGCCTCTTGCTAGTTGAGCTAGAATCGTTCGTCAAGCATGTCACATATATTGCATTGGTTTTTCTTTCTAAATTGCTCAAAAACCAACGGATTGGGCGATATTGATGAGGATTAAATCCACTACATTGAAAACCTCCTCAATCCATCTCAATCCCAATAGTTCAGGAATGAAACGGACAAGCCTCATCGGTTCTCTCTCCATGCACACAAGATCTTGCAACTCGTGCGGTGCGGTGGTGAGGCTGTCCGCACTGCTATACTGGACAGCGTCCGGGACAGCGCCATGTCAGCCAATTTAGAGAGTGAGCTCCTGCAGTGGGTCCGGCACATCATCCGGAATGCATGGACCATCCGCCAGACATGCCGGCTTCCCGGCCATCCGGCAAGTGGCAGCGTGTGTGAGAGAGGAGAGAGATAGGAGAGAATATGGCGTGGACCCCACCATTCCAACTAGAAAAAAATATTATAACTCACAAATCATAAATCTAAATTAAATTCCGATTGCACCATTAAATTTATTTCAATAAATCTTTTAAAACAAGATGTCACATGGATATATTTAGATAAAGTAACAAGTAGACCCCACTGTAGATAGAGGATGATATAGAGAATGGATGGGTGCGGGAAAATTGAGTATAAAGGAAAGAATCTTGATGACTAGGCCTTTTAGAGGATGAATTTAGAGTACCATGAGTGCGGATAGCTTGAGCTATCACAGTGTGGACGCGGGCCCCGATAAGGAACTTGTGGAAAAAACAATATGTGCATATGGGAGGGCGAGCTCCTCGCGAGCATAGGCACGCACAGGGAGGTGGATGGCGAGTGGGGCCTTTTCTAATAATAACAATAATAAATAATAATATGTTGGGCCAATGTTTCTTGTGAAAAAAAATCTAAATTTAGATTCCATACCACAAAGTAGCTCATCTCTTGAAGTTGCTCTTAGGCTTGACAATATAGAACTCCATTTTTGTTAATACTGTTGTATCATATCAACATGGCCAAAAATATGTCATTGAACTCATTAAGTAGAGTTCATTTCAAGTTTCAAAACATCTACATCTTCTAATTTGTGAATTTTTATTACAAAAGTGCTATCGTGAATCGTCATTTTAGATATAATTAACAAATCTCTTTGGCCTGCCCTTCATATGATGATTTTAGTCTGTAGACACATACTTGGTTTATTTTATGGGAAGAAGTCCCTTTTACCTCGCTAAACTATTGTCTTGATATGATTTTTCTCTTTGAATTCTAAGACAAAAAATCCTACTTCCTTAGAGCATTTCCAACAACTTAGTATCTCAATTTGCTATCCTTATTTTTTTTTTGGCAAAATCATAAAAAACTCTCTCCAACAACTCCTCAAATCAACTCCTCATTTATCCCAAGTTGCTATTCTTTCCTCCCGCACGCGGATATATCCGCGAACGCGACTTTGCCATCAAGCTTTTAGAAGAGGTGGAAGGGTGAAAAAATAATTTTGTTTCGCTTCGGGGTTCCCGATGTAAGTTTTCAAGAGGTGGGAGGATATAAACATAATTTTATTTACGTCTCGGGGTTCCCGATGTAAGTTTGATCTGTGTTTGGCAAGTGAATTATACCAAACTATTGGAGATGAACTCTTTTTTTACTTGCTATATATTTTAGAGAGTTGTCAAATCATAAGATTTGCAAGTAAATTTTGGCAAACTCTTGGAGATGCTCTTATAAGACTTAAAAATCATTTAATTTGCCTCCCACGAGTTATAAGTGGTCTTTAAGATGAGTTTTACTTTCTTGTTAAAAAATCCAACAAATATATGAGTGTTGTTATCTGAGAAAGATCCGATATATTGGGATATATCTAGAGGCTTTGGAACCAAAAAAAATATGTAGAACATGTAAAAGCATCTCTAGAGGCTTTCAACAATTAGTTGCAGCACTAGAATAATGAGAAAAATATGCAAAAAAAAGTTTGGAAATTTCAAGATCATTATAATTAGTGCCTAAATGTATTATAAAAACTTTCATAATGTTGCAGCATACATTTAATGCTAAATGCGTTCATGCTAGTTGTATCTCTTGGTTTTGTTGCGAAAAATTTTCAAAACGTCTTTAGACATGGATTAGAATGTTTTGAGAATTTTCCATCTTTTATATTTTCCTATCAAAAAATATTTTTAGAAGCTTTTTGTTCACAAGTTCTAATTATTTTTTAGAAGTTATTGTGTCCTATATTCTCTAGTATCTTTTTTTTTTTTGGAATTTTTAAAAACCTAGAGATAGATTTCATCGTCTAAAAAACTTTATAAGGTGTTTGCAACTTTTTAAATTAAAGAAAAGCAAAGCCACCTTGAAAATCACTTGTAATCATGATACAGAGATAATTATATATGTTGAAAGTTCAGGGGATGGGGAGGGGGTAAAATGTCCAGTTTTAAAGTTTGATGAGGAAAATTATATCATGATAATTGTTTTGGGTGGCAAAATGGACACTTTTTTTATATGTTTATGAAACAAAAATACGGGCTTATATATCCATGGATGGGCCTAGGCTGGTGATCATCGTGGAAGCCCAGTACCAAGCCTTGTACAGCCCAAGTGTTGGCGGGTCCAGTACATCATCAAGTCTTCTCTAACTAGCAGCCAAAAATGACTCTTGGAAATGGTGGCAACAAATAAATGGCAACTAATTTCCATCCTGAAATGGTTAAGGTCTCAATAATATCTAATTCCATATAAGACCTCTCTTTCAACTATATATACCCTGGCCTGAAGGGAGGAGCAATGTAAAACACAGCTGCACATCAAGATCCACATAGAATAAATCAGATCTTCTCCAAACATATATAGTTTCACTTCCTCATGGCGCTGCTCGTCAAGATTGGCACCAGCGTGTTGTTGTTTGCTGCTCTTTTCGTGGCCATGGCCATGGTCTTCTCATCCTGCACTGCAACAAGAGGTATTATTTGTTATAACTTGTTTTTGCTATATAATTATTAATTATTATATGCGATGCTTGCCTTGGCTCTGACAGTAAATTAATTAATTGTATATGCCAATGCCATATAGACTACTGCCAATATGTTGTGCCGTGCAACGCGACGACGTGCTTCGAGTACTGCCAGAAGAACAACTACAAGAACTTCCAGACGTACTGCACTCCCGGAAAATATTACCCCATCTGCTGCTGCCGAGTGCCGTGAGAGCGCGGAGCATCGAGCAGCCGCGGTCGGTGGCGGGCTGCCGGTAGCGGCGGCAGCAGCGGCGGCACTGGGATCTAGGTAGCTTCCTATCGCCTGGGATCCATTGTTCAAGGTTCAGCAATAATAATACATGTAATGTCACGGCGTGGATTCAATATATTTTGCATTGGATATATTCCTTTAGGAAAGGCGGATGCAGTTTCAATAAACTTATGGATACCATATTGTTATGTGAAAATCAATGGATTTCTTTTGTTTAGTACTTCATCCATCCCAAATTATGTTTAACTTTTTTAATCCTAAGTTTGATCATTTGTCTCATGCAAAAAATTTGTACAAATTATAGTTAAATTTAAGTTATTCTGGAAGAACTTTCATCGATGTTTTACATAATTTTTTGAATAAGACGAGTGGTCAAATTTGGTGCAAAAAAAAAAAAATCAAACATCTTATAAATTGGGATGGATCCAAACATCATACATGGTGAAGGCGAATTTCTGCGATTATTGCCATGAACAATATCCACCAATTGTTTTTTAAAAAACCTAATATCACCAGTATTTTATATCATCAAGAAGATTAGATGCTCTCATCGAAGGAAGGAAGCAGGCCATCAAATCTTAACAGAGCAAAACTGGCCGGCCCAGGCCTATCCAAAAGCGAGTCGAATGTGCCCGGGCCAGGCCCATCCGAAAGCAACACAAGTTGCCTATTACGCTAGTACGGCCCATCTATAAATTATGTTTCAGCGCATTGCAACAATTGATGGAGCAACAAGTCTGCTGTTTTTTTACCTGTCATGGATGTGACAACTGCATATTTGGCTCAACAACCTTAATAAGTAATCCAAAAGATGAACTGAGCTTTCACACCAAGGAGAGGATGTTGTTGTTTAAGGATAATCGCCTCTCAGTCTGTGGGCATAAAATAAGAAAGTGATTGATTACAAAAAGCATGAGAGGAAAAGAAAATTACAAAATAGGTTAAGAATACAAAAAGAAGTCAACTACACAATTTTAAATCTTGTTAAGGTATACATCTTGGATATATATTTTCAATTTTGTTTAATAAAATTATGAGTTTTTACTCGACATCAGCCCTGCTCGAGTGTCTGTTCAAAGAAACCACATATAGGAATATGATTTTAGAAGAAGTTGTTTTTAACTACCATCCTTGAAAATAGGTAGATTTGCATAGACAAATTTTTAATATGATTCATCTCTAAAAAATGATTTTCCATAGCGTTCTGATAGCTTGGACCTAGGTAAACATTTATAGGGCAGTTTCTAAAAAAACTACAATATATAGGAAAGAATCATGAGTGCACTAAAAATAATTTGTACATTAGTGATAGATTTTGCCTTATTACACCTTGGGTCATCAAACTTAATTATACCAAAGGATAGGGCTATCTAGTGGGGACGCTATCCACCAGGATTCAAACCCCAGTGCAGGAGGCGTCCTTGGGCCCATGCGGGCCGTGCGACCGAATAGGATCCCAAAAAATCCTAGGCCCCAAGATTTACCAAGTATCCTAAGTATATATAATAAGTTTAGACTTTATTTGACTAGTAAATCAGTTATAGTTGTTTTTGTTGCCCCATAAACGTGGCCTGCTAAAGAGCACTCCAAGATCTTGTTGATTCCTTCCAGAGAAAAAATCTGGTGATTCTAGTTCTAATTCGTGTAACCCTTCGTCGCTTGGACTTCATGTTTCTCGCACTCGCCACTGTTCATCGCTCGAGATCTAGTCGCAATCTCAAACCCAAATTAGAGACGGAGACTGACTGGATAAGAGCCTGAAGTCTTTATTGTTGTCATCTTTAGGGCTGTACTTAAACGAGATGAACGATCTGATATTGATGCTGATGACCTTTATGTGAAGTTGATTTTTCTTCCACAAGAAAATTAAGGCCCAGTCAAAATTTAAAATTTTGTGAAGCGATATAACTATTTTTTCACCAGATATTAGGCCTTCACTTGTTATTTTAAACTAGGTCTCGTATTTTGTCAGGATGCGCCTACCTGGTGTCACACCTTTATTATAAAATTTATCTAGAATTTGCAGGGTACACACACGCGTGCGCGTTCGGTGGTACTACACTTTCCCGCGCACTGAAGGCTAGATAGTCTTCCAATCTCCTCTTAGCGTATGTATGGACGCGCATGCGTGTGTGCGCGTGTGGTGTGAGTGAAGTGTGCGTGAGTTATGTGCGTCCAAATTATATCTAATAAAAAAAAATTTATAAGCCAACCTAATAAACTCAACTCAACATAGCCATGGGCCATGGCAAACTTTGCGTATGCGTCACGAGTGATGTACGTGGCGCCACTGCAGGAGCAAGACCGTCGTGCTCGATCTGTGTTCAGGATTGTGTGTTTGGCGCTGCTAAGAGTTTCCTGGCAACCTCCAGGAGCAACGTGTAGGTCAAATTCCAAGCGTTGACCTTATCCAAAATTACCGAACTCATGTAGTACTACGTCGTCTATACTAAAATTTCTTTCAATTCAATCAATGATATTACTAGCTAGTACTATACGCCTACGCGCCGGGCATCATCTCAGCACCGGTGTCCGTTAATAAAATTGAAGTAGATAGAGCTATAGCATCTCCAACAGTTTAGTAAAAAGAGGTTGCCATCCTCAAAATTTAGCAAAACAATCAAAATTACTTCTCCAACAGTTTACTAAATTCAATTGCTATTTTTCCCAACTTGTCATTGTCCCGTCCGGCGCAAGATCTTTCTTTCTCGCGTCGCGCGGATCCTACTTGCGATCCCTGACGCACGACCGGCGCTTCCCTTCCTGCGCTCACGAAGAAAATTCCTCCTTTGGTTCCCGCGATCTCATCCCTGGCCACTGAGGACAATCCTTCTTCCCCGCACCACCCATGACCCCCCTATCATCGCGATCTCATCCTCATCCAGGCCAAGCCGCACGCCCGTCCCTGCCTCCGTCGTCACGAGGTCGATGGTCGCCAAGCCCGCACGCGCCGACCGCCCGGCCCTGCTCCGTCATCGTGAGATCAACGGTCGTCAAGCCCGCACGTCGCCGATCCCGTACGTAGCGCTCGGTCGTGAGGATTAGGTACGTCGTCCTTCATCTTCCTCTTCCTCTTCCCGTCGATCTCCATGCCTGCTTGTACGTACTTCATGTTAGTACTGATCCATGCTTCCTAGTTCATGCCTCTGATTCAAGTTGGTACTGATCCATGCCTACTAGTTCATGTGCCTGGACCTGTGGGCGACGGGAGGATGATGGCCAGCTACGAACTGATTGATCACTACGGCAACGAAAGGAGAAACACCAGCGGCGCGTGCAGTAGAGAGTCGCGCGAGGAGGAGACCGCAACGGCGGCGCCGTAGAGTCACTCGAGGAGGAGCGAGGTAAACCGCGCGAGGGCCCGGCCTGTTGCGGTTGATTCTGTTGGTCCTTTGTGGGCCTACCTTTTAATTTACCAAGTCTAAATGGCAAACTATTGGAGAGAGTATAAATTTTGACTTGGCAAATATTTTAGCAACTTGTTAAAACACAATATCTAACGGCACAAATGGTTCCACTACATATGCAAAACCTTTTCAAATAAATGTCTACATATGCAAACAAATATGGTGATGAGCTCAAGTGTTTTTAATTAAAACCATTCGGCGTTAGTTACAATTATCTGCCTACAATTAAGCAGTCTAGTGGTTCTTCACTCCACTGGTTCTTTGTTGTCAACCGTCAAATATTCCGTCGTGTCACCCTCCTTATATTAATGGTGTTGGGATGCTGCTTTGAGCTTTCTCAACGTGACAGATCTAGACTGGGCTCCGTTAGTTGTCACATGCACGCATGCGGATTAGTCTAATCTAACAAAGAAACATACATGATTGTTTCTCGTGGGGGATATATGGATCCAGATGTAGTGTGTCGTCGGCACATTAAAGATAATCATATCAATCACGATCTCGTAGATTGGTAATACGGTACAACTGTGTGCATAACTCCATGTAATGGGTAAATGTACTTGGATTAGGTAGCTTCATTACTTGGATTAGCTAGGTAGACTGGACGACTGGTATTGAAATTCTGAGAATGTTATTGTTCACTTCGTTTCAAATTATAATGTCATTTTGACCTTTTTACTACATTAATTTTACTATGTGTCTGCATATAATATATATCTAGATATAATATATGTCTAGATATATAGTAAAATTCATATACAAAAAATTATAGCGACTTATAATTCAAAATAGAGGAAGTACTATTTTACTTTTGACCAATTTTTTAATGTTTTGATTCTTGGTCCTCCCTATGTGGGGTCCATGACTAGTTAAATTAGCTTATCTCCAATTCCTCTGATTTGCTCATGTTCTAATGTAATACTCATATAAATACTTTGTATCTGTATCTATTTGTGATATAGACTTTAGTTACACAGTACTCATATAAATACTTTCTTATATGTATCCATTTTTTAGATTATTTAACGATAGACATAGCTAAGTTAGATTTAGGCATTCCTTTCGTAATTTTTAGTAAAATAGTGGATGTGAGTAATTTAAAATAGTTGATGTAGGTAACTTATATGACAATCATGTGTTACTTTAGGTTATTTTACATAATGCTAGTGCTGGATAAATTAGATCAAGATTTGATAGTTTACTTTAGAGCATATTTATATTGGCAGATATATATAAATTCATCAAAGATGGATTTAATGGCTATTATTGTTAATGATTCTTATTGAATTGATGGCTGATTTTTTTTAAAAAACAATCATGAGTTTAACTTTTTCTATAATGTCAAACAAAAATCACTTATCTATTTCTCTATAATCCATTTTTTTTTTGGCGATCTCTTGCAATTTGTTCCAGGCTCTGCCACTAGAAGATTTGCATAAAATGTACACCACATGGATCATACTTCCTCTAGTTCAGTTTATAAGATTTAGTCAAACATGACACGGTTACCCAAATTACAATCTGGCTATTTATTTACTCTAAATTAAGTAGATATCTTTTTTATGATTATAAAATTATAATAATTACATAGTATATTTGATCATGAATCTAATCATATTGGGCTTGTATGACAATAGTTAAAAATAACTCACCAAATTACTAATCAAAGATTGTGAAGTCTGAATCTCGCGTATTCACCTTATAAACTGGATTAGAGGAAGTGCGTACCAGTACGAAGGTTGGAACTAATTAATTAATATTTCATTAATGTTCTAAAATGATTCCCCGAAATCTATTTATTTATTTAGTGGCATATTCAACTCCCTCTTGGTTTAAGATATATAGAAAATCCTGAGGACATTAGAAAAAGAGTTAAGAAGAGCTTGAACACTACTTTGCCCTGGTCAACAGCAACAGGGCGGTTCATTTGCTTCACAGAAGTTGCGCCACATGGCTCTCCCTGTTACACAGATTACTAGCTAGTACTAGCTCAGAGACAATTGCTGGGAAGCTCCAAGTATATATGAACGAAAAGTAGTTGATTGCAGATTACAGGAGTTGCCAAATTGCCCCTTCTCGGCTATATATAATTATATATAATATATATCCATTCATGGTCATGGCGCCGCGTTGAAAAACAGAATTCGGTGTTGGACACAGCGCTCGGAACAATATAGAGCAAATCAAGCGGCCGTGTTGAATCCATGTAGCCGGCGACCTCAGAAGCTGGTCTGTTTACATTTTCTGAAATGATATTGAAGTTGATTTATTCGCAGCCGGGAATATGTCAAATAGGAGTATAGCAAATAAAACTGAAATTTGCACGCATGTATATTAATTATGTAATTGTCATATATCAATTGAAAATTGAAATGCACCTCGTGTGTCGTCCATTAAAGAAATTAGAATAAATAATAGCAGTAGAACCCCATGTATATGTACTAGAAGATAAAGGGAGATACAATACTTGACGAAATATATTGTTGCATTGATTTTTTTTTCAGTATAATACTTTTAGTACTGATTTAGTTTTCGTATTCATCAGTAGTTCTCTTTCATCTTTTTTTTTTAAAGAGTACTGTAGTTCTTTCCTCTTGATGGAACATGACACTTTTTTTTTTGACTGAAGACACATGTTTTTTTTTTCTTTCTTTTTTATTCGGAAGCACTTCCGTGTTTTTTCGTGAAGAACCAGTTTTTAACGCGAATTTTATGATTCAAATCAGCATTGAAGCTTTTTTGCTGTGTTAAGTTTTTTTCATGTGTTACTAGTGTTTGGAACTTTGGATCAACCTTGGGAGTGCTTTCCTAATCAGACACAGCCAGCGGCGGCCAGCAGAGATCAGACATATGTGGTGAAACCCACAACCACATCTGAAGAGACATGCTGCTGCTTCACTAGGACAATTGGAAACTGGTGGTGGACAAGATGCCCGCTATTAACCACAGGCAAAAACAACAAGAGTGGTAACAATTAAATGCGGGTGTTTTAATCTTTATATGCCTGAGCCGTAGCTAATCCATGCATGGCTTCAACTGCCCAAGTCAAGAAGAAACCTCCACTATTGCTGATCCTCTGTAGTCAAGCTATTCAGCCCTCAACTCCTATAATCCTAACCCCCACTAACTAATTCTCTAGCTTCTGATTGGTCGAAACTTCAAAAGTGATGTCAGTTGACATCGTCAAAGGAGTTACCTCCACTAAGGTTCATTTATCTTCCACTACCTTTTTCTTTTGAAATAGAAAAAAGCCGTAGCACCTTAACCAAGTATCGTAGTTAAAATCCAATTGCACCATGGTATTTCTTGCAATAAACTCTTCAAAACAAGACCCCATATGGATATATTTTTGATAATTTAAACCGTTTCTAAGCAAAAAACCATTTGTAAACAAAAAACCTAGCAAAACTACATATCACATGGATTAGATGTGGTCCTCCGAAACATGAATAATTTTATGAAGGAAAACTAAATTTTGGGAGGGTGATGACCCTTAGGTATAGGGATGGGGGTTCGGGTAGATGAGATTTCGGTGATGGTCAGTTCAAATAATCTATACCATGTATGTCAATGGATACAACCTCCGCAATTGATCTACTACATCCATATATATGTATCTACTAATTCATAGTTTCGACTATTATAAACTCCTTATATTTCTACTTCATACCCGCAGCAACGCGCGGGGCATCCTACTAGTTGTTATTATTTATAATTACGCGCACTCACATTACCAATCAACATGCCGCCAACAAAGAAGAAGGCTTCAAGCTCGTGGGACCCCTCCACACAGTGCCACCAAAGAAGGACCCAAGGTTAGAGTTCCCAATCACCAACATGTGCCTAGAAGGAGGTGTTTAGAGAAGGCGTCCACGGCATGGCGGTGTGATGAGTTTTTTTTTTATAAAGATCCAGTTACAGACACAGACACTCATATATACGAGCGCACACTTACCCCTATAAGCACACGTATGCACTCCCTACCCCTATGAGTACCTTCGAAAAACTGAGATGGATCGGCAAATCTCGAGATTGACGAAGTCACCACAGACGCCTCGTTGTCGACGGGCACGTCACCTACCACTGAAAAAATGGTGTCATTAAATTCTGAAATAAATCCAGAAAAATGCAAGCACCCGTGTCAAGTCTGGAACTTAAACCGGGTGGGTAGGTTCCACCATAAGGAACCCAACAAGCTCCGCTAGAGCTGCAGGCAACAGGAGGGGTGGTGGGTTGGAGGGGAGGATCACAGGTCAAAATAGTTAGGGTACAACGAGTGGTTGGTGGGGGAGAAGGGGATGGGATAAGGAGGGCACGATAAGTCACTAGGAGCCACTCGATGTAGGTCAAGGGAGGGTAAGGGCAAGGAGGGCACGATAAGTTACTAGGAGCCACTCGATGTAGGTCGAGCGAGGGGAAGGGCTACGGGTGGTGCTACTAAGGTGTTGTGGTGGTTGCAAGCGATGCGGCGAGTGCACCGATGCGAAATTAGACGGGTCACACACTCCTCAATTTGTGCAATTGGTCATGCCTTAATGGAGTCCTTACAATTATATAAGGTCTTTTTGGTGGTGGAGCTTTGGTCGGCTCGGCTCTAACTATTTCGAGAACCGCTGCTAAGGAGCTGAAGTTTTAATGAAAACTATGCCAAACACGCTCTAAGTTCAATTATAAGGTAATAACGATGTATATGCTACTCTTGTAGGGGTCTAAAAATATGTTTACCAAGCAATCTCTCTAAAAACATGGCAGCATACTATGAACTTCGTATTTTCTTTCTTCCAAATTTCGTTTTAGCCATAGCAAACACTAGAGAGATTGTAATTAATCAAGAAAACCATATGCATCATACTATTAACTTATTATTAGTAGTAGACTAGGAAATATGTCCGTGTGTTACAATATTGTTACAGAATTAGATTATGTGTCATCAATGGACATAAGTCATTTCACATGTTCAGCTGGTTACATAGAGATAAAATATTAGCCTTAGCAGAAATTAAATAGTAGAGGGAGAAAAAAGCAGAGGATGAGGAAGCAGTTAGGTTGGCCCATGTGGCAGGCAGGCAGAGGCAGTCCACGCGTGCGCCTCCAAAATACTGAATCAACGTCGTCTCCTCTCTGCCGCGCGCGCCAGATGAGCATTTCTCCCTCTTCCTTGTTCCTTCCTTCCTCTCTTCTTCCCCCGCGTGCGCGTCCATTGAATTGAACTTGAGCCGCCCCTCCAGGTCCAGGCACCACGCACCACGCCACCAACCAAATCATCGTATACGACGTATACCCAATCTTTCTGCCCCTCCTCCGTATGTACTTAGGTAGCATGTACACACACATCACAGACCTGGTCAGAGAGAAGGCATACCACCAAGGGAGGAGTACAGTAGTATATATTGGCGGAAAAAGCATCTCTTTCTCGTTTCGGGGCGTCTCCTCGCTCGCAATCGAAGTACGTTTCCGCGCCGTCCCTCCCGCTTACCCGGCCGGCCATCCCGTTCCTCCTCCTCCTCCTCTTCCCCAGCTGGCCACGCTTGCTATTGCTGCCGCGGCGTTGGAAGTGAGCGCTCCTCCGGAATGCGGTATGCGGGGGCTCCGCAGCTCCGGCGGCGGGGCCGCCTAATGGGCGTCGTCGTCACCCTCCCTCTGCTACTGCTGCTCCTCCTCGCAGGCGCCGCCAGCGGCCAGCAGCAGGCCCAGCCGCCGCCGCTGCCTCCGCCGGCGGACCTGCCGGACGTGGAGAGGCAGCTCAACAACCTCACCGACCACGTCGCCACCACCATCTCCGACAAGTTCAGCTTCTGCGTCGCCGACCCGTAAGCTTCTGCTGCTGCTGCTTGCTTTGTTCTTGGGTCGGCTGTTGGCCGCCGCCGCCGCCGCCCGTCGGCACAAAGTAGTAAAGATTCTTTTTTTTCCCCCTTCTTGCTGAATCCTGATCCGTGTAGCTGCTCGTGATTGCTGGTGTGCTCAGGAAGGAGGACTGGAACGAGGCCTTCAACTACACATCCGACCTCACTTTCGTGAATCGGTGCCTCGCCGAGACCCGAGGTAATGAACTGCTCATCTTCCGGCCCCCTTCCTGCCTGCTGTTTGACTGGTCAATTCACATTTCAGAATTCAAGTCCTGTACTGCTTGCCTTCGTTCCTCTCTTCTTCTTCACAGGCCGGGTTTCCAGTTGATTTAATTAATTACTTAATTCGTTTGTTTGCTTTCAAGTGATTTGGGACCCGAGATTCTCGTCTCGCTCAAGATTATTGGGCCGGGTGAAGAAATTGTTAAGTATTTCTGGGGATAGCTGCCTGCCTGCCTAGCCTTGTAGGTTCCACCAACTTGTGAACGTGGGCAAGCTCGTCCTCCAAACGCTTGATTAATCCCCACCGGATTCTCTGTTACCCACTTCTATTTCAAAAAAGGATGTACTCCACCACTGTTTATAAAAGTCATCAGACTTTACATGAGTATACAAAAAATGAAAAGCCCGACTTTCGCTTTCACACCATGTTGTTGTGTTGCCCTTCAAGTCCCTGGATTTCCTGCTGACCAATTCCAATTGTCCACGTCTTAACTGAAAAGAAATCATCTTTATGTCTTCCAGCCAATGAAGTGGCTGACTGGGACGTGTCAGTTTGAAACGTTCTCTCTTGCGCGTTTTTTAAGCATTATATTGGGTTAGCATTGGATATTATGAAATGGATAGGTTGCATCGATGACACTGTATCTGTGACAAGTGGGACCCTAGTAGCTTATCACATCTTTTTAGTTCTGATTTGCAGTTGCACAAAGAAATTGTGTGTTGTAGCTGAATACGACTTTGGCACAGTTGGGTTTGACAAGCTCAACTCCAACTAATCGTATGATCGTACCTAATGACGTTTGTAATAGTGTTTACACATTTTTGACACGTTCTTGTATCAAATGTGCCTTTATCAATATATTTACTTATCGCATTAATCGAATTGGGGCCTGATATATACTCAATCCTAGTGTATAGGGAAAAATTTTGGATGACAAATATCAGGTTCAATGCTACAGTGCTGATTTTCGCATTGTATCTGATAAGAATATAATGGACTACAGGTGACCTGCCTCAGCGTCTATGCACACCAGATGAAGTCAAGTTCTACTTCTCAAGTCTGTACGACCGTGATGGCGACAAGAACATCAACCTCAAGACAAACATAAATTGCAACATATCTTCTTGGGGGAAGGGGTGTGATGCAGGATGGGCTTGTGCCACCGATCCAGGTCTAGATCCCAGGAACCGTGATAGCAATGATATCCCGCTGAGAACAAGGAACTGCCAGGCATGCTGCGAGGGATTCTTCTGCCCCCGCGGTCTTACTTGCATGCTCCGTGAGTTTCATTTCAGTGACTTGTTCTTAACACTTTTCGTTTTTGTGGAATGTCAATTATTATATATTAATTTGTTCAGAGAAATTGGTTTATTGGCTTTTGCTGATTTTTTTTTTCTTCTTGGTGCCAGCTTGTCCACTAGGCTCATACTGTCCACGTGCCACCGCGAATCAGACAACTGGTCTTTGCGATCCGTAAGATTCTTCTTGATGCATTCCTCTTGCAATAGGCTTCTTGATAAACAAATTCAGTATGCCATGTATGTATCTGAATTGTGGAACTTTTATCAGATACAAGTATCAGATAACTCCAAACACGAGTAATAGTTGTGGAGGTGCTGACATGTGGGCTGACATCCAGAGCACTGAAGAAATCTTCTGCCCAGCTGGTTACTACTGTCCAAGCACAACAAAAAAAGATAATTGTAGCAGTGGGTAAGTGGGTACTAATCTATTTTCTCTATCTTGTATTTTTTTTAAAGAGACTGTATTTTACTCGAAGTGTTGTGGTTTGATTTGGTCATTGTTGCTTGTTGCTCTGTTTCTTCTGCAGCCACTATTGCAGATTGGGTTCCACCGCTGAAGAGAGTAAGCGTCGCGAACATGACTTTGATCACACAATCATACAAACCTTTTTTCAATGAGCTGATTTAGGATTAATTTGCAGAGTGCATAATAAAGGGCAACTGTGATGCAAACAAAGAGAATGAAAACATCAAGATTCTTGGAGCTTGCATAGTGGTAAATCCTGTTTCATGATTTTTTAATTTCAGTATCTTAATGACTATTTTCATGTTATAAAACAATGTTGTAAATTGTAATCAACTGCATTGCACGTTGCTTATGCCTGCTGCTTCTTATCATATACAACAGCTCAGAGGTGCATTCTGATTCAAACTCTGCCATTCTACGCAGGCTGCATTGTGCCTGCTGCTTCTTATCATATACAACTGCTCAGACAAATTCCTCAGCATACGTGAACGGAGGAAAGCAAGATCAAGGGAGAATGCCATTCAGCTGGCTCGGCAGCAGCTGAAGGCACAAGAGGGATGGAAAGCAGCAAAACAGTTTGCAAGGAGGCATGTGAATGGTATGCAGGGTCATCTTTCACGCACATTTTCAAGAAGGAGATCATTTCGTCAGCAGGTAGAGCCAGACAACTCTAGCCATAGGGTGCAGGAAGCACCACTGATGGGTCAAGTCAAGATGCAGGAAATGTCAGATTCTGCTGTGTTTGCTGCTCAGAGCACAAATGAGATAATGGAAGTGATGCCGTCAGTTATTGTTGATGTCAGTGATGATGGAGAAGTTGTTGCCACAAAGGAAAAGCCCGTGCCTAAAGGAAAGCACAGATCAACCCATACGCAAGTATTCAAGTATGCATATGGCGAGATTGAGAAGGAAAAATTCCAGCAACAGGAGAACAAGAATCTAAGCTTTACTGGGGTGATTGCCATGGTGAAGGATCAGCAGAAGGAGATAACTAGGCCTTTGCTCAAGGTTGAGTTCAGGGACCTAACTTTGATGCTTGGAAAGAAGAAGCTGCTGAGGTCTATCAATGGTGAACTCCGGCCAGGGCGTGTAACTGCTGTCATGGGCCCATCAGGGGCTGGCAAGACCACGTTCCTCAATGCTGTTACTGGGAAGGTGAATGGCTACAAGGTGATGGGTTCTGTCCTTGTTAATGGAAAGAACGTTAATATCCGTTCTTACAAAAAGATCATTGGATTTGTGCCACAAGATGACATTGTTCATGGAAACTTAACAGTGGAGGAAAACCTTTGGTTCAGTGCAAAGTGCAGGTAATGATTTCAAATTAAATACAACCTGTAGTTAGTTATCCCACTAGTTTCTGCCATTTTTCAAAAAGAGCAATCTTTAACAATTCTATTGTAAACTTAACAGGCTATCTGCAAGCATGAAGCATCGTGACAAGGTGCTCATAGTGGAGAGAGTAATAGATTCTCTGGATCTTCAGGGAATCAGAAATTCATTGGTTGGCACTGTTGAAAAGCGTGGGATTTCTGGCGGGCAGAGGAAGCGTGTCAATGTGGGCATTGAGATGGTGATGGAGCCATCCCTTCTAATCCTGGATGAACCAACATCTGGCCTGGATAGCTCCTCATCACAACTCCTGCTCAGAGCTCTTCGGCATGAAGCATTAGAAGGCGTGAATGTCTGCGCTGTTGTTCATCAACCGAGCTACGCATTGTACAACATGTTCGATGATTTGATACTCCTTGCAAAAGGAGGGTTGATGGTTTACAATGGCCCAGTAAAGGCGGTCGAGGAGTACTTCACAACTCTCGGAATCCATGTTCCTGACCGCGTAAACCCCCCAGACCACTACATCGACATTCTTGAGGGCATTGTGAAGCCTGAGTCTGGCATCAAAGCAAAGCACCTACCAGCGCACTGGATGCTACACAATGGTTATGAAGTGCCAAGTGACATGCAAGATGATGTCAAGGAAATTGGTGAACAACCCCCACAATTCAGGTCCAGCTCCTCAATATCTGGTTCAACCCCTCACTGCCTCCCCCTCAGAAATACGTTTGCAGAAGAGCGTGACCGTCTCGAACAGCATTTGTCGAAACCAAAGGACTTATCTAGCAGAAAAACACCAGGGATATTTATGCAGTACAAATATTACTTGGGAAGGTAAGCTCGCTCAATGCAACCATTTCAATCTTCTTCTGACAATGTTGAACAGCAACTAATCAGTTGTTAATGAACATATACCATTCAGGGTTACGAAACAGCGGCTGCGTGAAGCTAGGCTGCTCATGGTTGATTTCCTGATACTTGGCCTAGCTGGTATCTGCTTAGGGACGATAGCAAAGCTCAGTGACAAAACATTCGGCATGCCTGGCTACATATACACTATAATTGCAGTTTGTAAGTTCAGATATACACACCCTGTTTTCACAACTAACTAGATGAAAAAAGTTCCTGACAAACGCTACTACCATGCAGCTCTTTTGTGCAAGATTGCAGCACTGCGGTCATTTTCACTGGAGCGATTGCAGTACTTTAGAGAGCGAGAATCTGGGATGAGTTCTCTGGCATACTTTCTTGCTAGGGACACAGTTGATCATTTCAGTACAGTTGTGAAGCCGATCATTTACCTATCTATGTTCTACTACTTCAACAACCCGAGATCAACAATTGGTGATAACTACATTGTGCTCCTCGCACTTGTGTATTGTGTGACGGGGATAGGATACACTTTTGCTATCTGCTTCAGTCCTGGCTCAGCACAGCTGGTAGATATCATGGCAATTAAATTTTTCATATATCTTCTGAATGATCGGCCCACATATACTTAACCTCATTCTGATGTTTGTCACAGTGTTCTGCACTTATACCGGTTGTTCTAACTCTGTTATCCACTCAAAAGAGTACTCCAACATTCCTCAAGAGATTGTGCTATTCAAAATGGGCATTGGAGGGCTTCATAATTGTAAACGCCAAGAAGTAAGTACTTGTTCATTACTGTTTCTTTTCAGGCTAGAGTATTTTGCTTTAGGGATGCCCCTAATGTAATACACTGAACATGAACTAATGGGATTTTCTTTTTTTTGTGTAGGTATCCTGGAGTTTGGCTTATAACTCGCTGCGGCCTGTTATTTCAGAGTCAATTTGATATCCACAACTACAAGCTCTGCATTTTGGTTTTGTTCATGTATGGTCTGTTCTTCAGGATGGTGGCATTTGCTGCAATGATTTTACTGAAGAAGAGATGAAGTAGTATAGTTGTACCATTTAGTTCATATCTAATTTCTTCATTCATTTGTCCATTTGTAAATCAGTTCTGATGAAAGGTTTTATAGCGCTGACCAGTGTACAGATGAGAAAAAGGCAATAGAAATTCAGTTTTTTTTGCATTATTCTTTTAGGTGTACATCCCGATCTCTGAAATCCTGTGCTTGCACTTGAAAAAAAAATAAATTCAACAAAAATTGTTATCTGAACTATTAGATCCAAAGTGTATGAAACATGATTACATTAATTGGTACTAATATAAAAACCAACTTTCACATTAATTCACATTATGTTTGGTAAAGGTTGATCATGTCCGAACAATAGAATATTTACTGAAATAACACTATCATATTTACTAACTTGTAGCGAAAGTAACATAAAACATTTAGAATAAATCTAAAACTGTCCAGATTCTCGTCACGGGAAAACAGTCTTTTTAAAACGTTCATACCTTACAGAGGCTATGAAGGTGATCTTGGTGTCGAAAGAAAGGTATTGAAGTCCTCTATGTCTTTGTCCACAGCAAAAAAAAATTAAGGCTACTAAGATGCTCTAAAATTACGATGAAACGAAACCAGTCTGACGGAATTTCATGACATGGACGAGATTAGTTTTGAGAATTTTGAGAGTTACTCCAACCAAACCCCATCTAATTAACTGATTGGATCCACAAAACCTGATCCAAAGAAGTGGATTAAGATTAGAAATCTCACAAAAGGCAACCCAACGAGCATGATGACAAACCCCAATGATCTACTCCTTTCTTTTCCTTCACCTCTCAGTGATCTATGCCGTTATGACTAGATTGTCATTCCGATCTACGTCCCAGTAGGGTAACCATCATGGGCACAACAAGGGAATAAGAATAATTGAGGATAAAAAGTAAGATAGGAGAAGATGCCAAACCGGTTTTAGGAAGCGTGAGGTTTAGGCTGAAGAGAGGTCAGCGCCCGCTCCCAACAGCCGCCGCCGCCGCCGCCTCCGTAGCCGCCGCCGCCTGACCCCCGTTCCTCTCGCCTCTGGCCTCCTACCGGTGGAGAGGAGGAATGGGGGTCCATCGTTTTAGTCGATCTCTTGTTTCGTAGAGTCTCGAGTCGAGTCCATCTAGGTCTAGGGTTTGCTCGTCGTCGATGTTCGGGCGGCGGAGTTAGGTTTTTACGAAGGAGTGCGGCTCCTTTGCGGCTTGTTTTTTTCTCGTGACGCCGGGCGATGCGGAAGCGTCGGGCGGCGCAGCTGTAATAATTTCTTCCAAAGATCTTTCGTTCTCGATGGCGATCTACTCCGACGTCAATGGAGAGGTTGGGGAGACCTCGTCCGTGAGTCGAGGGTCGGCGCATCGTTGTCTTCTTCAGTGATGATGGTGTTGACCCGATTAATCTCGAGGAACATGTTCTTTGGTGAAAATCTGAGCTTTGCTCGGGTTGCCGGCGATGGAATCGAAGGATGCGTCGTGGGTGCGGGAGTTGGCCGATGCGCCTGGGAGGCAGTGTCGGCTGATTCGCCTAGAAGTAAGTCCTCCTCTGCGGCCTCCACCTTGTGGAGTTTGGCTCTGGTGCCCAACGACGATTGGGAAGCGGCTTCGATGGTGGTGACGAACGGATCTCTGAAGGCTTCGAGGAAGACGAATAGAAGTTTCGAACTTCTTTGTAATTTTCCTTTTCTTTAGAGTCCTATTTGTAAAGGGTCGGTGTAATACGCTAAGATTAATAAATGTTCCTTCTAAAAAAAAACCCGGTTTTAGGAAACCTTAACTTCTCTCTTCCCCTTCCGTATTCTTTTCCCTTTCCTGTGTGGCAGGAAACAAAGAAGAGCCTTTTACTTGTATGCCATTAGAAAAGATGCTCTAATCGTCCATGTCCCTGAAAGATAGCCTCTACCGTGGTTATCCCTGTGTTTCAAAACTTTTTTCTCCCACGCCATTCTGTCCGCCTGCTGTTTGTTTTCCTCCGTTTGGGTGTCCTGCGAGTGGGGCCCGCGGTGGCAAATGACCTCAGTTGCCCCTAAGACCTGGAGTGAACTGGTATTGACTAGCTCATTGACTTTTGACCGCTCTCACTCCCCTCGTCCTCACTCCCCTCGTCCTCACTCCCTTCGACTCCTCCGCTTCCTCCTCTTTCCCATCCTGGTACCCTAACCCTAGAGGCGATTTTCGGGGGCGGATTGGGACCCAACGGCGTTGGTGGGGCTGCGGCGGCGGAGGGAAACAAACCCATCCCCGGTGGTGGCGGCTGCATGGGATAGTGGAGGAAGGGGTGGTTCGTCCCAGTTGGCGGCGGCACATGGCGGCGAACATGGCAGCGGCGAAGCGTCCTTCCTGGTTTCGAGACGGGTGAGTTCCACTTTCCCCTTGCTTGGTTATGATCGCTTCTTGCTTATTCGGTGTCAATCTTCATAGCTAAGAATAAGTCATATTCGAGTGATTTTTTGTTGTTCTTGGTAGTTTGTTTCCCCTTTGTAATTGTTGTTGTTAATCTGTAGGATGGACCCAATTAGTAGCTACAATCTAGAATTTCGGATTATTGCTGAAAATACTCGTTGGGGGAAGTGGTATTGCGTGAGTGAAGTTGTGGATGCTGATGTTGCCAATTACAAAAATGTGGTTGAAGGTATTGTGGATAAGTATCCTGGTCATTATGGCGATGCATACAGTTTGTTTTACTGGTGCCATGAGACAAAGATGAACATCCCTCTCACCAATGACCATGACTTAGTACGAATGTTTGCCAAAAATGAAGCTACCAAGTGCTGTTGGTTGAGCTTAGCCTACCATAAACCCAACACTAGCCCTCCTGTCATCCCTTCTTGGGATCCAATTGCTGAACAATCTGTTGAACCCACCATCACTCCTTCCTTGGACATTCCCTCCAATGCAGCTCCTATCATTGCAGAACCAACCTAGACAGAGAGCACAGCATGTGCAGATGATGACATGCTTGCTAACCCAAACCTAGAGAATGAGCATGTGGGTATTGATGATGAATACTTGTACCTTGACATTCCACCACCTCCAAAAGCACAGCCAGCAGCACCTCGTGTTGTTCAGACCCAATCTGCCACCACTGTAAGGGAGTGTCCAAGTCCTGAGCCAGATGGACTATCTGAAACTGACAGTGATGACAGTGATGCTAGTGATGCTAGTGATGCTGATCACACATTACAGTCTGAACACTCTGATGATGACTTTGACCCTGATGAGGCAGATGAAATGGTTAAAGACCATGAGCCTGACTTCATGGCACCTATTGACTATGATAAAAATGACCCCCCATGTGTGTTGGAAGCATGTATTCAGATATGTTTGAATTTAAGATTGCTTTAGCTAGTCATGCTGCAGTCAAAGAGAATAGATATTTCATTGAAAAGAGTGATACATGACGGTACAGAGTGTACTGCCAATGGAGGAATGATGGTTGCCCCTGGAGAATCCATGCATCAACCATGAGGGATGGCAAAATAATTCAGGTGATTTCCTCTCTTTCCTCTTCATGATCATTTTAGTGCTTCCATTGTGTCAGGGACCAAAATAAGGGCCCCTTTGGGAAAGCCCAACAAACGCCAAACTAGGCCCGGCCCGAGGCCGCTCGTTGCATAAAAATCCGGGCCACGGGCCCCAAAAGCGATCGGGAAGGCTCCTAGCCTCCACCTCGTCCGAACCCTCCCCAAGGGGCCTCGGGCGGGTGCCGATTCTCCGCCACGCCCGAAGCTTCGGCGCTTCCCTCGGGCGACCTGCAATTTCCGTCCGCCGAGCCCGGCAACCGAGGGCTCGGGGCGAGACGCTCCAAGTCAAAGCCGTACCATTGACTTGGCGCATATCCACCGCCGCCCATCCATACCATACCATGTCGGGGGGGCATCCCCTGCCCGGCATGGACACCGTCCGTCGCGACCCACACCGCGCTCCAAGTCTCCACCGAGTGAAAGGCCGCCCCGCCATCGTGGGGCGCCGTGCTACCTAACCTGTTGCCGCCAGTCATCCAGAACGCCATCCACCACGCCGGGCGACGACCGCCCGACGTCACCCCGATGCGAGGGGGTGGGCTGGACGCCCCCTCCGGTCAACAAAACGATCCCGCCCGTGAGCTCGAGCCCGGATGGGGCGTTACAGCGCCGGCGACCATCCATGGCCGTTCCAACCACTCCCCGTACGATGCCACGCTCTGAGGCTCCTCGAGCCTCGGATCCCAGGCGGGTCAAAGCTACAGCAAGCTACAGGGCTCGGACTCCCCCTCCATCACGCTCCACCAACTCCGAGCAGGGACGTCCGTCATTCCGGCCAACAGGGGGGCCGGGGAGGCGGCAGGGGGCCCCGTCACGTTCACGGACAACCTGCCCACTCCGGGCCTCGGGGACGGGGCGCACGGAAGCCCGTGACTTTGCTACAAGCACGACCACCTCTTGTAAGGCCCGGTCCTCCCCTTACGGCTATAAAAGGGGAAGACGGGCGCCCACACACGGGGCGACACGAAAAACACACATACGCCTGATATTGGCACTTCACTCAATCATCCACGAGACTTGGGACCCTGGTCCCTCTCTCATTGCTTGTACACCCTACCTATGAGCACTTCGGTGCAGGATAATACAAGTACATCCCTCCCCCACTGGACGTAGGGCCTTCTCTTGCCCGAACCAGTATAAATCCTTGTGTTCATCTTGCACACCATCCGGGAGTAGGGAGCACGCACCATAAATTCACTCGTTGGTGCAAGGGCCACCAGTTCTTGCACCGACAGTTGGCGCCAGGTAGGGGAGCTGTGCGTGTTTCGACTCTCTTCCCGCCAAACCTTCGGATGGCCAGTAGTCGCGATAACACCACGAGGGGGCCTTTCAGCCCCAACTTTCCTCCCCCCAGCCGCTGGAGCCAGGGACCCTAATCCGGTTCGAAGGTCTCGAGTTCTTGTCGACAGGCAGCCAATTCGACATGGAGCTCCTTCCGACCGGGGTCGGGGACCTCGGGCGAGGCCCCGGTGGACCCATCGCCCGGCCAGCGCAGAGAAACTGTCAGTGCCCGTACCACCCCGCGCGGCAGATTCGCCACGGCACCGGTGGCTTGGAGGAGGAACCCCGGCGCTTCGGTAGGCGGCGCCTCCCAGCGGCCTTCCGGCGGCCGCCCCGTCACCATCGGCCGTTTGGCATGACCAATGCCGCAGCCACGTCTTGCGCGTCGTTGGTCTCCACCACCATGGGAGCCCGAAAAGGCGCCAGCGTCGCCCGGCGGCACTCCACCTGGGCGCCCCGACGCGGACATCCCCGGCGGACCGCTCCATGCCTACGCCGGAGTACGTCGAGGCCGGCGGAGGCGGTGTGACCACCCGCGCACGCTCGGCCCACCCGATCCGGCGTTACCTCGAGGCTACAGGCCTAGGGGATTCATCCGGCACGCCGCCGCCTTCGGCTACCCGACTCCGACTCCCGGATGACATATGCGACCCGACTTCGCGAGATTGCTTCCATGTGGAGATCGGCGACCTCGGCGCCGGCGGCAACAAAGCGATGACGGCGACCGAGATCAAGATCCCTAGGCACACCGTCGAGGCCCGCCCGTGGTTGCGACCCCGGTGGATCCAGGCACCTCACGACCACGGGGCCGGGAAGCAAGACCCCCGCCGCTTGCGGTCCCGCCAGAGGCCGAGGGCTGGCGGCCACACCTCGAGAGCCACGCCGACCCACCATCGAGCAGTTCGCGAGCTCGGAGCTAAGCTCGAGCACGACCGTCTTCAGCTACGGCAGAAGATAGACGCGTTCGAGCAAGGCCATCGCGCGATGCGCAACCCAAGCCAGCGGCCGGGCGCAACGCGCCCGCAACGTTCACCGAGGATCGGATCGGCGGCGACGGGGGCGAGCACCCTCCCGTCTTCCAACGTGCAAGCCAGGAGCGTCGCCCCGCCGCCGCCCTTCTCCTCCGAGCAATGCCAGAGCCCTCTACCCCGAGAGGGGTGCATCCGCGGCGAGATGCGGGCTACATCGAGACCACCGCAGATCCAGCGAGCCACAAGCTCAGCCTCACGCCTTCACAAGCATAGAAGGACGAGGAGCCCGAGGGCGCCCTCGGGAGGAGCGGGGAGGCCTCGGTCTACCCGGACCCCTCGCGGAGACCGGTTCGCAAGCGCATCCACGACAACCGCGACAGCCTCAACGACGGCGACGCGTAGAACGCCATCAACGGGCGCCCGGGGGGAGGGGGTGGGCGAGGCGCGCGGCCGAATGCGACCGCCCCCCAGCGGGGCGGCGAAGGCGGACATGATGAGGACATGACGACGCGGACCCCTCGGGGCCTCGTGCCTTTAGCCGGGAGATCCATAGAACGCCCGGTTCCCTTCCGGTTCCGTCGGCCGGCCAACCTCACCAAGTACTCGGGAGAAACGAACCCCGAGGTGTGGCTCAACGACTACCGCCTCGGCATGCCCAGGTGGGTGGCGCGGACGACGACCGGCTCATCATCCGCAACCTCCCCGCTTCACTTGGGGACTCGGCGCGAGCTTGGCTGGAGCACCTCCCCCCCCGCGATCCGCGGCCGGGTCGATCTGGTCAAGGTTTTTCGTGGGGAACTTCCGAGGGCACATACGTGCGCCACGGAAACTTCGTGGGGACCTCCGCAGCTGCCGCCAAAGTCGAACAGTCGCTGCGTGACTTCATCCGCCGCTTCTCAAAGAAGTGCACCGAGCTGCCAAAGATGGCCGGCACCGCCATCATCATCAGCATTCCTAGACGGAACGACCTGTAAGGAGCTAGTCCACGAGTTGGGTCGGAAGATGCCCTCCACCGCTAACGAGCTGTTCGAGGTAGCCACAAACTTCGCCTCCTCCCTTCAGGAAGTGGGGGCGATCTTTTCGCGGCGCCAACGACAAGGGCAAGCAAGACAGGGCAGAAGGAGCCGAGGGAGCGGCAACCCGCAACCCCAAGAAGAACAAAAACAAGAAGGGCAAGCGGAGGGGGGGCAAGGCAAGAAGGAGGAGGACTCCGAGGATGACCTCGTCGCCGCGGCCGACCGCAAAAGCGCCCGAGGTCCCCCGGGGCCGGGGCGTTCGATGACATGCTCAAGAAGCCTTGCCCTTTCCACAAGTTCCCCGTCAAGCACACCATGGGGGAGTGTGACTTGGCCTGCCGATTCTACCGAAGCTCCCCCCCCGCCCGAGGACAAGAAGAAGAAAGAGAAGGAGGATGAAGGCAAGGGTGACGGATTCCCGGAGGTCCAAGATGTCTTTATGGTCGTCGGCGGCCTCCCGGCGAACTTCTCCCCACGCCAGATCAAGCGCGAGCGCCGAGAAGTGTTCTCGGTGCGCCCCGCCATACCGCAGTACCTGCCGTGGTCTGCCGACGCCATCACCTATGGCCTCGACGACCACCCGCTCTACGTGCTGAACACAGGGAGATACCCGCTTGTGGTGGACCCTGTCATCGGCAACGTTCGGCTCACCAAGGTGGCGATGGACGGCGGCAGCGCCCTCAACATCCTCTACTCCGAGACCCTCAGCCTACTGGGAATGGAGCGCCCGCATCTCCGACCCTCCAACTCCCCCTTTTCAGGGGCATCGTGCCGGGCAACGTGCTGGCCCCTCGGGCAGATCGACCTTCCGGTCGTTTTCGGGACGCCGTCGAACTATCGCAAGGAGGTCATCACCTTCGATGTGGTCAATTTCCGAGGGACCTACCACGGAATCCTCGGACGTCCCGCGTACGCGAAGTTGATGGCGGTCCCGAACTACACGTATCTCCTCATCAAGATGCCGGGTCCCAACGGCGTCAACACCGTCGGCTCCTCCTACGAGCACGCCTTCAACTGCGACGTAGAGGCTATCGAGCATGCCGAGGCGATGGCGCTGTCCGAGGCCCTCGACTCCAAGCGACACGCCGGCACCTTCGAGCCGTCCAACGGAGTGAAGGATGTCCCGCTCGACCCCTCCACCTCGTCCGGCAAGACGGTGAAGATCTGCGACTCCCTCGACCCTAAATAGGAAGCTGTGCTCATCGACTTTCTCCACGCGAACATCGACATTTTCGCATGGAGTCCCTCGGATATGCCAGGCATTCCGAGGGATGTCGCCGAGCACTCCCTTGATATCTGGGCCGGGTCCAGACCGGTGAAGCAGCGCCTGCGCCGATTCGACGAGGAGAAGCGTAGGGCCATCGGCGAGGAGGTGAACAAGCTTTTGGCGGTCGGGTTCATCATGGAGGTTTTCCACCCTGAGTGGTTGTCCAATCCTGTACTGGTTAGGAAAAAGAGTGGGAAATGGAGGATGTGCGTAGACTATACTAGTTTGAATAAAGCATGTCCGAAGGTTCCCTTTCCCTTACCACGTATCGACCAGATAGTCGACTCCACCTCGGGGTGTGAACTCATGTCCTTTCTTGATGCTTACTCCGGCTACCACCAAATAAAGATGAAGGAGTCCGATCAGCTCGCGACATCCTTCATCACCCCCTTTGGCATGTACTGCTACGTGACGATGCCCTTCGGGCTCAGGAACGCAGGGGCCACGTACCAACGGTGCATGCTGAGCGTTTTTTGTGACCACACCGGTGAAACCGTAGAGGCCTACGTCGACGACATCGTGGTCAAGACCAAAAGGGCGACGACCTTATCTCGACCTAAAGATCGCTTTCCGGTGTCTTAAGGCCAAGAGCGTCGAGGCTCAACCCGAAAGTGCGTCTTCGGGGGTCCCCCGAGGCATCTTTGCTAGGGTTCATCGTCTCCGGGCAACGCTGCATCGAGCCCAACCCGGAGAAGGTGATTGTGCGGTGAAAAGCATGGGGCCGATCAAAGACACGAAGGGCATGCAAATGAGTCATGGGCTGCCTTGCGGCCCTCGATCGCTTCATCTCACGGCTCGGCGAGAAGGGCCTGCCCCTATACCGCCTCCCCGAGAAAGTCCGGCGCTTCTCTTGGATCTCGAGGCCCGTGGAGGCCCTCAACAAGCTCAAAAGCTGCCCTCACCAGCGCCCGATACTCGTCCCGCCCGGCCGATGACGAGCCTCTCCTCTCATGCGTCGGTTGCGGCGACCAGTGGTCGGTCGCGGCCATCGTCGTCGAGAGGCGGGAGGAGGGCCACACTCTGCCGGTCCGAGGCCGGTCTACTTCATCGGCGAGGTGCTGTCCGAGACCAAGATTCGTTACTCACGGATCCGGAAAGGCGCTCTCTGGCGTGGTCCTAACTTCGGCGCAAGCTCGGCACTACTTCGACGCTCACCCCGTAACATGGTCTCCTCCTTCCCGTTAGGAGAGATCCTCCAGAACCGGGAGGTCTCGGGGCGGGTTGCCAAGTGGTCCATCGAGCTTATGGGAGAGACCCTCTCGCCGCCGAGGAAGGCCATCAAGTCTCAAGTCTTGACGGATTTCATCGCGGAATGGATCGGCGCCCACCGCCACCGCCTCATCTCCGGTCGGAATCTTTGGACCATGTACTTCGACGGGTCCTTGATGAAGACCGGGGCCGGCGCCGGCCTCCTCTTCGTCTCCCCCCTCGGAGTGCATATGCGGTACATAGTCCGTCTTCATTTCCCAGTGTCGAACAATATGGCGGAGTACGAGGGTCTGCTCAACGGCCTGAAGATTGCCATCGAGCTCGGCGTCAAAAGCGCCTCGACGTCCGAGGAGACTCGCGGCTCGTCATCGACCGGGTTATGAAGGACTCGGGCTGCCACGACCCCAAGATGGACTCAAATGCTGCAAGGCGGTGCGCACCTTGGAGGACAAGTTCGACGGCCTTGAGCTCAACCACGTCGTCCGGAGGCACAACGAAGCCGCCGACGAACTCCGCCAAGATCGCCCATTTGGGAGAGCCCCCTGTTCCGCCCGACGTCTTCACCAAGGACCTTGCTGCCCCCTCGGTCAATCTCGAAGGGGCGGGAGGAGGCCTCGGAGAATCGCTCCAACCCCCCCTCGGGGCGGGAGAAACTCCCCGAAGTCCCCTCGCATCCGAGACCCCATCGGTTTCGAGGCGTCCTCGGCGTCTAACACCGAGGTCATGGAGATTGACGGAGAGGACCCGAGCCGAGCCCAAGCTGGGCTGGAGGAAGCCATACCTCGGCCCCGATCGTCCGAGGAGCGCTCCCCCGAGGACTTCAACCAAGCCCGGCGCATCGCGAGAAGAGCAAAGTCCTACGTCGTTATTGAGGGCGACCTCTACAAGCGAAGCCCGCCGGGGTCTTGCAACGATGCATCACGATCAAGGGAGGGCCTCGCTAGTCCGCAAGATCCACACCGGCGTATGCGGTCATCACGCTGCTCCACGCTCCCTCGTCGGTGGCGCCTTCCGACGGGGGTTCTCTTGGCCGACATGGGCCGTTGCGCCACCGAGGTGGTGCGCACCGCGAGGGTTGCCCGATACTACGCTCGTCGGGCGCACCCCGGCTTCGGGCACTCCGGACCATCCCAATCACATGGCCTTTCGCCGTGTGGGGTTTGAACTGGTAGGACCCTTCAAAAATGCGCCCGGGGCTTCACTCATCCGCTTTCGTCGCCATCGACAAATTCTCCAAGTGGATCAAGGCGCCCCGTCACCAACATTCGGTCCGAGCAAGCGGTGCTCTTCTTCACCGACATCATCCACCGCTTGAGTCCCGAACTCCATCATCACTGACCACGGCACCCAGTTCACGGGGCGAAGTTTCGAGCCTTCTGCGACAAGCACCCGTCTGAATATGCGGTCCTCGGTGGCGCACCCCCAGACGAACGAGCAAGTGGAGCGGGCCAACGGGATGATACTGCAAGGGCTCAAGCCTCGGATCTTCAACAAGCTCGACAAGTTCGGCAAAAGGTGGCTCGAGGAGCTCCCCTCGGTCCTCTAGAGCCTCAGAGCGACGACGAGCCGGGCGGCGGGGTTCACACCCTTCTTTCTAGTGTACGGCGCCGAAGCCATCCTGCCTACCGACTTAGAGTTCGGATCCCCGAGGCTCAAAGCCTACGATGAGGCACGCAATCAAGTGGCTCGGGAAGATTCGCTGGACATGCTCGAGGAAGCGAGAGACGCTGCTCTCCTACACTCAGCAAGATATCAGCAATCCCTCCAACGCTACCACGACCGACGAGTTCGGACCCGAGACCTCAAGGAAGGCGATTTGGTGCTTCGTCTCCGCCAGGACAATCGAGGCCGCCATAAGCTCACGCCACCTTGGGAGAGACCCTTCATCATCGCCGAAGTACTCAAGCCGGGCACCTACAAGCTCGCTAACGAGGACGGTGAAGTCCTCAACAACGCTTGGAACATCCAACAGCTACGTCGCTTCTACCCTTAGAAATTCCAAGCACTTGTACATACTTGTACCGTACTTTTTCTGCTAAGAAAAACTAAGTCCTTTGGCGTTTGCCCAAGTCGTAATATTTTGTCCTCAATTGGACTCAGTGAGACTTGGTTTTGGCTCACCAAAACCAAGCCTCCCTCGGGGGCTAGAAAGGGGGGACACCCTCCTGCAAAGCACCCCTCGAAAAACTTTTGCGCTTTTCCGGCTATCTTTCGTAGACTATACGTTCCCAAAGGTCTCGCGTACTTAGGAAAAGGCACGACGTGATGTCATCCCGAGGCCGAGGATGGCCGAGGCACGAGGCCACCTACGCCCATGCGCTATGGTGCCTCCGCCTGCCGCCCTCAGCCATCGGAGGACTCCGAGCACTGCAGGGGGGTCGCTCATTACGAAAAGGCAACGGGGCCATGACAACTATTCACGCAGCCCTTACCCTCGGATAAAGAGTGACCCTCGGCTGCGAGCACCCCCCGCAAAAAAACTAAGTAACGAGTGCAACCAAAAGGGAAACACGAGAGATAACGAAAAAACCATCACAAAAGCATAGGGCCTCGACGGGCCGACTGACACAAAAGTGTTCCATGAACAAAAGTCAACATAAGTTTCTATTTACATGGGCATTCGAGCCCAGCTTGCGGGGTCTCTTGGGGGCGTCCGAGCCGCCCGGCACCTCGAACAACAGCGTCCCACGGCCTCGACATCCACAACCTCGGCGTCGCCCGGCTTCCTCGGAGGAGGTGGAAACGGCGGCGTGCGAAGATGCTCACCCGGCGGTTGGAGCCCCCGCTCGCCTCGGCCTCCTCGACCAGAGTTGGGCGAGCACCTCGCTCTCGCGTCCCATCTCTTCCTCGGCCTAACGAGCCCCCTCGGGCGATCCGAGGAGGTCGAGTCAGTGGGACATGGTCAGCGCTGCGGCGTATGTGACACGCCGACTCGCGGGGGCCTCCATAGGTAGCCAGCGCCTCCATCCCTGCGTGGCACCGTGGCCAGCCGTGTCACCAAGTTGCTTCCGCCGGCATCCTCCGCCTCAAAGCCAGCGCAGACGGCCGTGGCCTCTCGCGTCGGGGAGTCAAGCTCGCCTGCACGCCGGCGTAAAGGCGTCCGCCGTGCGGTGAGGCTCTCCTCGACTCCGTCACCACCGCCTGCGGATCTGCAATGACCCGAGAGTGAGACTCTCGGATAGCCTAATACAACGGCACGATGGACAATCACGATGCATACCACCTTAGGCGGCCGCGGAGGGGGTCGTGGCCTCGAAGATCCCACACATGACCTCGTCCTTGACTTGGGTACTCGGGCAAGGGCGTTGTTTTCATCCTCCAGCGGTCTTGACTTTTTCGGACAAAGCCTTGATGGAGTCTACGAGCGCGAGGCTTCCCGCGAGCATCACCTCCTTCTCGGCTCGGAGCCGGTCGAGGCTCGTGGCGTGACCAGCCCACCACCTCTTTGGAAAGAGCGGCATCCTCGCGCGCCCGTCAACGCCTCGGCCATCGGCTCCGAGGCGCGAGGAGACGGAGCTTCTCGAGCTCGGCGTCCTTCTCCCGACGAGGTCGTCGTCGGTGGGCCACCCCCGACCCTTCTGGCGAAGGAGCTGGGTTGTTGAGGCCCGACCGGCGTGCGGAGAATCCGACTTCCCGCTCGGCGTCTTCGCCGGTTCTGCGACGAGTGAGTCTCGGCCGTTTAGTCATGGGAAAGAAGTCCGTGGGGGGACAAGGGCCGCGTGAGTCGCCTACACCGGCGAGGGCGGAGCTCACGCCCGGCCCGACACGATGGTCGGGCGGCCTCCTGCGTATCGGTCGGCGCTTAGTGACACGCGCACCTAGAGTTTTCCCTCCTTGGCGTCGTCTAACGTGAAGACCTCCCATTTGCTCCGAGTGCAGCGTCCCTCTAAAGCGAGCCGGCCCGCCATCACGGTGCTTAGTGGCGTCACCGCCCTCGGGCGGCCGACCCTCGGCCTCGGCGGGCTCTTGGCGACAGCCCACCGAAGTGCCCACTTTGGCGGCGCCCACCCGCGGATGCCTCCGCACCTGCGCCTCCGTGGCCTCTTCCGCGACCGGGCGACCACCGCCTCGGTAGCCCACGACTTCAGCTGAGATGGGGCGGCGCTGTTCAGCCGCGCCCGCGTCGGCGATGGTGACCACCGCGGGCTCCTCCACTTGTCCCCCTCGGCCGGGCACCGAGACTCCACCACGGCCGACGCGGCCGGGACCGCCGCCGGCCTCGCCCTTGACGGACGCCTCCGCCGTGCCGGCACATTGGCTGGGGCGGCCCCTTCGGCCGGTGGCACCACGGTAGCACCCTCGATCCCTCCGGCGGATGCCTGCGCCGTTTCTTCCTCCATCGCCGAGGGCTGCTCCTCGGCAGCACCTCGGCGGCCTTCTCCTTCTCCTCGGTCTCGGCCGCTGCTTCGATGGCGGAACCGAGGCTCGCGCCCCCCCCCCGCCTCGCCCCCGCTTCGGGGGACGAGCGGTGCCACATCCGCTGCGGCCTTGCGCTTTAGGCTACGGATGGAGAGGAGGCAAAGTCAGCAGGTGGAGAAGAGGCGAATAACGAAACCAGCGATAAGGCGTGAACGCCACTTACTCGGGCACCTTAATCTTGGCGCTGGATCGGCTCCTCCCGAGGGCAGAGCCTTAGGCGCCCGCTACCCGTGCGCCCTCCCGGGCGTCCCGACCGCGGTCCTCCGACCCTCTCCCGGCCCGTGGGGTGCATCGGGCGACGGGCCTCGGCGGGGGAGGCTCGGCAGCCTCCTTCCCCCCGATGTCGCACCTCCCGCCGGGGAGACGCCCGGCGCCCCGGCGTCGGAGGGCGCTGCTAACTCCGGCCCGACCCCGAGACGGGCCTCTCCCCGACCCCCTTCCGGCCGCCTGCGCCTCCGACGAGCCGCCCGCCCTCACAGGCACCCGGCGTCACCTCCGGTGGGTCAGCTCTGTGTAGTGGCTCGGCTCGTCGTCCATCCATCCCTCCCTCGTCGTCATCGTCGTCGTCGTACTCGGTGGTGTCCAGGCGGCGTCTCCTCTCTCGGGGAGGCCCTCTCGCTCTGGCGGCGCCGCCGCCGCTCTAGGGTCCTCCTTCTCCTTCGCTTGCAGGGCATTACGCCCCGCAACCTCTCCTTCTCTCTCCTCCTCCCGCCTGCAAGTGGGTGGCGGTTAGCCTTCTTCTCCGCGGCAGGGGGCTTCGACGCCCTCGGCTTCTTCGAGAGCCCTGGCCGACACGGAGGGGATCGGGGGATTGAGGGGAGGAGAGCGGAATATGCGCCGAGCGGAGGAGCGAGGCTTACCAGATAATGAACCCCTTCTCTCGCCGCATGACGACCTTGAAGAGTTGCGAGTCCCACCGACGCCGCCGCTTCGTCCGGCCGAGGATCTCGGCATAGCCTGTGTCCTTGGCCGCCATCCGGTGCTCCTCCCAGCGCTTGCCGGGCCGCATGTCGCATTACGCTGTACGCGCCGCAAAGATCGGGCAGCAAAGACACGCCGCTTGTGGAAGGCGGCGATCACCACCGAGGCGTCCCAACCCCGATCGGGTCAGTGCGCCAAAAAGCGGAGAACACCTTCCTCGGCCGGCGCCGCCTTCTCGGCGATCAACCCTTCCGCCACGACGGCGGCGTCGGAGTCGAACACCTTCCCGTATAGGCCGGGAGGTGGTCGTTATCGCGGAGGTAGAACCACTTGCCGTGCCGGCCATGTGGTTCGAGAAGGCGAAGCCATGGGGATGTAGGCCCCAGCGGCTCTTGGACCCCAGGCGCAGCGTCGCGATTCCCGGCCCGGACGGCCAGCCGCTTCGCCTTCTCCTTCCCCTTCTCCTTCTCCGTCCCCCGGCGGGGACTTCGAGAACAGGGTGGCCTCGAAGAAGTAGAGCCACAAGTCGCGGTGGGCGTCAACGCCGAGGAATCCCTCTCACACGCCACAAAAACCGGCCATGGTGCGTGATGCGGTTAGGGGCGAGTTGTGGAGCTCCGGCCATAGTACTCAGTGCGCGCGGAGGCGACCCACCGGCATCCCGAACCCGCGCTCATGGAAGGCCGTGGCTCTCGGCGTACCCCCGGGGGCTGGAACTGATCACCCGGCGGCGGCACGATCCACTCTGGCCGCTCAGTGTTTGACCGAGCGCGCAGGAGCCCCTTCTCCACCAACGCCTCCATCTCCGCCTCCGTCACGGAGCACGACTCCCAGTCCGTCGTGCCGACGATGTCCACCCCCTGGCGCCATCGGGGGGGAAAGGCTGCAGGGGCGGGCGCCGAAAGTTTCTTCCTCCCTTCTCTCCGGCAAACTCGAGCTTTCTCTCCGGCGGCGAGGAAGGCAAAGGCAGTTGCAGCAAACGCAGGAGGAGAGCCAACACGGCCGCCACATAGGTATTTTTACCCGACGCGTCTCCACCGCTCCGTCTCCCCGCATTCAATGCGTATCGGCCTCCGGTGCGCCCACTCGATTGCACCTCGCACACGGCCCAAGGCACCGGCACACGGGCAGCCGCAGCCACACGGGCTCAGGGCGCCACACACGCGTTGCAGCGCGCGCACCCCACAAAGGATCCGGGGTCACGGAGCCCGGGGCCTTGACCGCGGTGGCCTCGGCGGAAGGCGCCGCGCCGCACATCACATCCCCTGTAGGACCCACAAGCACGCCGCGCACGGCACCGCCACGGCGGGGAAAATGGGACCCGCCACCTCCCGCGTGGCGCTCCACGTCCCACCGCGGCCGCCTAAAAAGGCGCGCCCACGCCTCACGACGGGGCAAAACGGGGGTTTTTTTCTTTTTCTTCTCCTCAAAGGAACCCGGGCGACGGCCCGTTTACGGTCCAGAGGTTCGTGGGCTGGCCCATCTCAGGGTTCGACAGCCAACCTCGGGGCAACAGAGTCGGGGGCAGCTCGGACGGCCTCATACACGCCTAGCCTAAGTAGGGGCCGTCCCTAGCAAAGATCCGAGGCTAGCATGGCAGCCGAGCTAAGGGGATCCCGCGTGGGAGAGCACCGAGCCCTCGGGACCCGGCGGATGGGACTCGAGCCCCGCCTCAGGCATACCGTGCGAGCTCTTGTGAAACGCGCCTGGCCCAACCCCCCAACGAGGCCGGGGCACGGGCGTTTCACTTGGATCTTCCTGTTAACAGCTCGCGGATCTAGTCGTGTTCGACGCGTCGACGATAGCACGACGAAATCCACCCCCTCCCTCCGGAAGGGACGCGGAGGTGCGTAAAAACTAGCGGCGAAAGTACCGATCGGATCCCCTCGTCATCACGAGGGTTCGGGGCTTCCCCAACACGAGGACCGACTTCGCCCAAAACGTCGCAAATCCATTAAACCCTCGGACAAGCCGACGGGCCCGGGGCTCGGCACCACAAAAAATGATTTGCTCACGAAAAGCACGCACATGCCCTCGGATGAGTGCACACACTCCTTTGAGGCCTCGGGGGCTACACCTGGCGGGTGCGCTCGCACGCCCCCGCCGACGAGTACGGCTCTAGAGACAGAAACAAAACACGCCGCGCGGACCAAGTACAAGCCCTCGGAGGAGTCCCAAGACTCCACCGAGGCCTCGGGCTACACCCCGCCCCAGGTGTCTTCCAAGCCGCCCCGCGAAAAAAACCCGAAGGTGACCGAGGAGGCGCGACCTTAACCTCTCGAACGAGTACTCTCACTCATTCGGAGGTTCGGGGCTACTTGTCGGGGACCAAAATAAGGGCCCCTTTGGGAAAGCCCAACAAACGCCAAACTAGGCCCAAAGAGGCCGCTCGTTCTATAAAACCGGGGCCACGGGCCCAAAGCAGTCGGGGAAGGCTCCTAGCCTCCACCTCGTCCGAACCCTCCCCGCAGGGGCCTCGGCGGTGCCCGATTCTCCGCCACGCCCGAGGCTTCCGCGCTAGGGCCTTGGGCGAACCTCCATTTCCGTCCCGCCCGAGCCCCGCAACCCGGGGCTCGGACGGGGACGCTCCAAGTCAAAGCCGTACCATTGACTTGACGCATATCCACCGCCGCCCGTCCCATACCCTGTGTCGTGGGGCATCCCCGCCCCGGCCCGGATGGGACACCGTCCCGTCGCGACCCACACCGGGCGCCACGCCGACGCGGTCTCCACGCTGAAGGCCGCGCCCGCCACCGGGACGCCAGACCGCCTAACCTCGCTGCCAGGTCACGCCGCCAAAGTCCCGAGCGCCATCCACCACGCCGAGCGACGACCGCCGACGTCACCCCCCCCAAGACGGGGTGGACTGACGCCCCTCCGGTCAACAAACAGTCCCGCCCGTGAGCTCTGAGCCCGGGATGGGACATTACAGCTCCGACGACCATCCACGGCCGTTCCAACCACTCCCGTGATGATGCCACGCTCCGAGGCTCCTCGAGCCTCGGATCCCAAAGCGGTCAAAGCTACAAAGAGCTACGTGGTTCGGACACCCCCATCACGCTCCACCAACTCCGAGCGGGGCGTCCGTCATTCCGCCAACAGGGGCCGGGGAGGCGACGCAGCGGGGCCCCGTCACGTTCACGGACAACCTACCCACTCCGGAGCCTCGGACGAGGATGCACGGAAGCCCGTGACTTTGCTACAAGCCACCTCTTGTAAGGCCCGGTCCTCCCCTTACGGCTATAAAAGGGGAAGACGGGCGCCCACACACGGGGCGACACGAAAAACACACATACGCCTGATATTGGCACTTCACTCGATCATACACGAGACTTGGGACCCTGGTCCCTCTCTCATTGCTTGTACACCCTACCTACGAGCACTTCGGTGCAGGATAATACAAGTACATCCCTCCCCCACTGGACGTAGGGCCTTCTCTTGCCCGAACCGGTATAAATCCTTGTGTTCATCTTGCACACCATCCGGGAGTAGGGAGCACGCACCATAAATTCACTCATTGGTGCAAGGGCCACCAGTTCTTGCACCGACACATTGTTATGTCAAAGCTGTTTTCATTGATGTTTTCATTGGCAGGTTAAGAAGAATTCCAAAAAGCATTCATGTCAGAGCAAGAAGAGGACTGGTGTTCCTTTAGGCTGCACCAAATATTGGGTTTGTGAGAAAGTTGTTGACTAGCTGAAAGAAGATGGGACTCTTGGTGCAACGGAGTTGATTAAGAAACTAAAGGAGCATTTTAAAGTGGAGATGCCATATATGAGAGTGTACAATGATAAGAATCTGGCCATGGACAAGCTTTATGGGCCATGGAACAAGAGTTTTGACAACCTGCATGTGTTTAAGGCACGAATAGAGAGTGACAGCCCGGGTCGGAGTTGTTGTGATTGATAACCACATAATAAACAACAAGCTCAGGTTCAACAGGCTTTTTTTTTGCAATGAAGGCTTGTGTTGATGGATTTCTTAAGGGATGTAGACCCTATTTGGCAAGAGATAGCACATTCTTGTATGGTAGATTCAGGGGGACGCTTGTGCATAGCATGTGCGCTTGATGGGCACAACCGGATGTACCCATTCTTTGTAGGTATCATAGACTTCGAAACCAATGAAAACCGGGTGTGGTTTATGGAGAGGCCAAGGAAGCAATAGGCACCCTAGATGGACTCTCCGATTAGTACGCATCGTGGACAAAAGATGCATGGAGTCAGTGAGGTTTTTCCTTCAGTAGAACATAGAGAGTGCATGTACCACCTTGTACAAAATTTTAAGAAGAGGTACAATGGCAAAAATTTTGATGACCATCTCTGGGCATGTTCTTATTCTTGGTCTAAGTACTGGTTTGAGAAGCATTATGCTGCAATGGCTGAAGCTAAACTAGAGGCTATGAAGTATCTGATACAGACTCATAAGAAGCTGTGGAGTAGGAGCCAGTACAGGCTTGGCAGCAAAGTTGACTATGTAACAAACAACTTGGCTGAATCCTTCAACAACTGGATAAAGAAAGATAAAGGCAAGCACCTTGATGACTTGCTGGATACTATTAGGCAGAAGATGTTGATTAAATGGAATATCAGAAAAAAAGTTGCCAACAAGTTTGAAGGGAGGATTCTGCCTCATATTGTGAAGAAGTTGAGGGAGGACAGTTACAACTTGGACATAGATATCATAACTGAAAATGATGGAATTGCAAAGCTATGTGCAAAGGGTAGCAGTGACAATGCATTCAGGTTTGTGGTAAACTTAAGAGAGAGGACCTGTGTGTGTAGGGTGTGGCAAGGGACAGGAATACCATGTAGACATGCTATTGCCTACATCACCTCCATTCCAGGTGCAAAGCTAGAGGACTATGTAGATGACTGCTACACAGTGCAGAAGTTCAGAGATGCATATGAAGGTGTGATCCTATCCATTCCAGACAAGTCCATGTGTCCTAAGTCCACACATGACTCCTAATTATACCATTAAGATTATTAACAGAACATCAAGAGATATTCTTAAGTTATTTCTAGCTACATATCAATGTCTACTATGATTAGTGCAATTATACTTAGTAGTCATCGCTAAGAGTTAACTTCATATATATTTATAAGGGACATTACTAGGGAAGTTTGAGAATATAGCTCGCCCTTCCTTCGCAACTACATCCTACTAGTCCTACATTCGGGGGTGGAATACATAAGACTCAACAGGAATATTACACTCGTGATCTACCAACAAAACCCGAAATATAGGGTGCATTCGTAGATAAACAACGTATAAGCACCACACTTACACAGTATTGACCACTCACCCAACGATCAATTAGATGAGCGCTATACGGACTTACAAATAATTATAATGATATTCTAGCTATACTAAGGATATAATCAGAGTAGACAATGAACACAGTAACTATGAATAAACACATGAAGAACAATATCAATTTAGTTGTAGTGAACATATAATCAAATGATACAAAGGCGAGAGGAGGTAAGAAGTATACTAATCCACACTCTTGATGAGATTAGGAATCTAAGCAAGTACTTACCTCCCTCTAGTTCTAACTAGCTATCTAGGCCCTAGCTAAGGAACTCTTATTAGTGTTTCTAGCCTATGATCTAACTCTGAATGAGAGATGAATGAATGTGCCTCCTCCCAAGGAGTTCTACCTCCTTTTTATAGCCTAGGGCAATGAATACAAGCCATTGGATTAAACTGACTTAATGGGACAACTGAGATGCATCCTCAAAGGCGGTGGAGCTTGGGCAGCGAAGCAGGCTGGGAGTGGGCCCCTCCCTAGACTGGCCACCCACTAGGGGGATCGGCCAATCCACCCTGGCGGCCACCTTGGCCCGCCTCGCCGTGGTGTATTCTCGCCTCTTGTAGAGTGTTCCTATGTTGCCGTACGGTCTAATTTCACATAGTATGCTCTGATGTGATTCCGGATTTATGCCTTTTCCAGTTTACACCTGCAAAAGCAGTAATTCACCAAAACTCGTGGAATTCTGTCAATGCAAACCCTATATCTATGTTGGTGATATCAAATGTGTCATTTTCAATAATTAGTTGATGGGTAATTTTGGTACTTAACGACCATCAACAATACTCCTCTCGAGGTGTGGATTGTCCTAAGGCTCTTAACTTTGTGCTTCATTTGAGACTTGTCAATTAATAGAGTCAGGAATTGGTACTCCTATTAATCTCGAGCCTTGATGACTTAAGGGCGGTCAACCCTTAGTGGGTGCTCCAATGTGTATTAGTGGATACTGGTATCTATTGGACACCATGGGGAGCTTAGCCCTTAGTGGGTGCTACAACGTGGATTAGGGTGTAGTTGCATCTACTGAACACCATAGGAAAATTCAGGTTGTTTCTTGTCTACTCTTTTCTTTCATAAGAAATTCTTTGGTTGTGTATCTTGTTGTGTGCTTGAGATATTGTATGATGCTTATGATATAGTTGGTTTTGTCATAGTTTGGTTCACTTGCTAGGTTTAATTTCTTTCGTATATAATTCTAACATATAAGGACTCTTTGCTCATGTGATTCAAATAAAGACATGGTTAAAAGTTGAAAGGTCCTTGGTTGATTTTGGTAATTGAGTGGCATCCTAAGTGGACTAATTATGTTTATATGAGATTTGCGAGATTTATCCATAGGTATACTTGTGTGAGCAACCTTTGTCATGGAGGTGAAGATGACTTAATTTATTGCAAGTCTAACACATGTGATGATGAAGAAGATTAATGCACATGATATATGACATAGAGTCATGTGGCTAGATGAAGAAGATCAAGACAAGACTTGGCTTGATGGACCATGTGCAATGGTGCAGGGCAAGTTAGAGGCTTTGAAGTTGTTGGTATACTTGAGTGTCGGGAGCCTTGAGCAAAGACTTGGCAATCAAGGACCGAAGCGATGATGAAGAATAAGTGAGGTCAAGATCGATGGACTAAAAACCATGTGATGATATAGAGTGGATCATATCATTCATGTGTATGGCTGGTGCATGTGTTGCATCGACACCAAAGGAGATGGAATGAAAAGCACAAGACAAAAGTATAACCTATAGCTTTTTGATTTCACCGGTCATAGGTGTGTTGAGAAGTTGATGACCGAATTTAGAATAGATGGCTGTACTATCAAGAGTAGCAAACTTGTTTGCATATCAGTCATCTAATGCCACTTGAGCGATGTAACTTCGTGTTTGCCAGGATTGATTGGCGTGATAAGAGCAAGTAAAAACCCTTTAAAAAATGATTGCAAAAATGCTAAATCTCTTGCACAAGGTGTGGTGGAACACTTTGAAGTTGGCATAGTTGCAAAAGGTTAGAGGAAGAAGAGTGAAGAATGGTCCTTCGGTCCCTCTCCCTTCTGCCAAGCTTGTGATGTAGACTTCAGCAATTTTCGAGGGGACCGGACCCTGATTTTGGGTGGTCCGGACCATGGTGTAGACTTCGGGAATTTTCAAAAACACAGCTGCGGTAAAAGTTACAGTAAGCAAACATGGCATAAGTGTATGTGTATGTACATATATTTCTCTTTAAAAGCTATTGCAGTATTTAATAACTGTCAAACTATTTCCCTAATTAAAGAAGCTAACAGCAAAAAAAAAAGGTTTGCTCTTTTTTTCCTTTTGTTCTGTCAAATATTTGTAGCGATGATTTCTATGTGTGTTATCTAGCCGTACTCTCAAGTCCGGTATGCCCGGTATACTCTGCTGCTACTTATACATACAATTTTGCCTGTTTGCAGTTATAGATTTTATTTGGTCAACGTAGGTCGATGTAACCAAAAAATCCATGGATTATTTAAATCTTATGCAGACGCATATGCACACGTAGTCGTTGATATAGACAGAAACGGCGACGCTAGCTTAAAATTGTCCCTGTGCCCATCTTTGATGGTTGCATACACATCCCAACTTTAGCTCACAGCTTCCGTGCAAGCAAAAGGCCGCGATTCCATTTCTTGGTGAGTAAGGTCAGAAGAACCAATTTGTTACTTTTTTTTATCTACTACTACATACTACTAGTTATATTAGCTAGGCCAATATTTCCTATATTTTCATGGTGGTAAAAAGTTGTTTTTCTTTTCATTTATCAGAAAATAAGAATAATCGTTATCCTTGGAAAGAATGAAGACAATTATGAGGGTGTAACAGAAGTAAATAATAGTTAGACTATATCAGTGGAAGTAAACATAAGCGTGTTAGCAATAATATACAAATAGTTTGACAGTTGTTTGGGAACAAATATATGCATCTTTCTTGGTCTTAGATTGAGATTTCTTAAATCCAAAACGAAAAATACATTGGTCACCTTTCAAAAAAAAAAAAACATTGGTCACAGGGGTGTAAATAGATCGAAATATAAACATTACATATAGTTATAGTTACTTTTGTTCTAAGGCTTGGTTAGGATATAAATAGTAACACTTGTACTAGAAAAGATGCATCATATATTTCTGACTTTTTAACATTTTAATTCAGATATGATTTGAATATTGAATGTCTGCATTCAAAGTATTCAGTTTGTACCTAAATTGTGTAGGTCAGATAATTTACTCGTGATTACAGTTGTACTGGTGATCCCTAAAGATCTGCTGTATACCTTAACATACTACTATATTATTATTATTTTCATAGTTGATATTAATCATGTGTAAGATTAATTTTCATCTTAATATAGTTTATAATAAACTACAACCTCTCATGACTCTTATAGCCTTATGTAAGACATTACTTAATATGACACGGTCTTTCAAATTACACTTTAACCATCTATATATATTTTATGTTATTTATACTCATGAACTTATGAAAATTGATAGTAGATTGAATTATAATTCCAACTATATCAAATTTATATTATAATAATTATTAATTATTGGTTAAATTATTGATATGAGATTTTGAAGTATAGAAGTAGAGATCTTATAATGTACTCATGCGTCTTAGAAAACACAATGGAGGTATTATTGTACAAAATATCTGACAACGTGCTAAGGGAAAGTTACATGTTTTTGCAACGTTATTATGTTATAAGATAGTTGTATTTTCTTTATAAACTTTATTTTTTGTGACACGTGTCTTTCTATAAATTTACATCTGTAATTTTTTTAATAGCGGTGTATGTGTCGGCGGGCCCAACGCCAAGCGGGACACAATGGCAGGCCCCTCCATTGTCGGGGCCCACATGTCATCGTCCCATTGCTCCTGCTCCACCTAGCAAGTATCGTACGCGGCCAGCAGGCGCCGCTCCCACCACCGTTGCCGGCGCCGCTCCTACCGCCGTTGCCGGCACCGGACCTACTTCTCCGAGAAGTCGAGGCGCAGCTCACCAATCTGACCAAGCGCGTCGCTAACATAATCTCCGACCGCTTCAGATTCTGCATCGCGGACCCGTAAGTTTTCCCGCCCGCTCTTGGTCGGCAGCGCCATCGATTAAACGGTGGAGCTCACCGCCTTTCGTGCTTCCCAGTCCCCATCGGGATGATTCGGGCTGTATTTGGTGTTCAGCGAGGAGGATTGGAACGCGGCATTCAATTACACATTCAACCTCGACTTCCTGGAGCAGTGCCTCGTCGAGACCAGAGGTAAATCTGCAAATCGTAACGGTCGCATTTCTAGAGATTTTCTTGCTGAATTCTTGGGTGCATTCTTCATCAATACAATAACAGGTACCGATGCCCGATGGCAAGAGGTTCTTAGTTTGACTGTTTGATAGATGGGAAATTTATAACTTTATGAAAAGACTAGTATGAATTCTCTGCACCTAACTGCGTCCATGATGAGATTTGGGATTTGTCTAAGACTAGTATGAGTTATCTGCACCTAACTGCGTCCATGATGAGATTTGGGATTTGTCTAAGACTGGTATGAGTTATCTGCACCTAACTGCGTCCATGATGAGATTTGGCATGTGTACGTGTACCTACGATATACTCCAGCATAGAGGAACTGTACGTATTTGTCTCATGTGCCTTTAGTAATTGATGGGCAAAGATCAAAATGCAAACACATTTGAATGACTAGCAGATGATATTCTTTTTTTTTTCTTTCTGACTTGAACAACAGTCTAATCTTACACTTGAGATCTGAAGTTATTCATTTGTTTGATAAAATTGAAGAGTTATACATGTAGAAGAGTATGCCCTTTTGAAGAGATATGCGATTTGCAAACAAGGATACATGAGGTCTTCTGTTCTCTTATAAGTTATATGTAAACTCAATGTAGCGTGGACCATGCTTCTTAGCTTGCTTCTTAAATTACAGAACTCTAAACTTCCATGCTCTACATACAGTACTTCGAACCCGTGAACTTACAGAGTATAAGAGATTTGTTATAATTTCTACTCTCTCAACTCTATGAGTGTACAGGGACAAATTTAAACTTGTTAGTTGTTTACTTGTTTATCAGTTGATTAAAAATATATCTAATGCGAACAAAATGATTCGTAAAGGTGATCTGGTTGGTCGTCTATGCACACCAGCAGAAGTGAAATTCTACTTCTCATGCCTCCATCATCAGAAAGGCGAGAACAATATCTTACTGAAGCCTACAATAAATTGCAACCAGTCCTCTTGGGTGCAGGGATGTGAGCCTGGATGGGCTTGCTCAGTTAGTCCAGATATTTTACTGAGCAACATCAACATCAGCACAATTCCACCAAGAAGTACCAACTGCCAACAGTGTTGTGAGGGTTTCTTCTGCCCTCGTGGTCTTACTTGCATGCTGCGTGAGTTTTTTCCAACAGTTCTGAGATAATTATGCTCATGATCAATTAATATTTTCTAGTGTGTGTTGAGCTTTCTGTTTATTGCCGTAGCTTGTCCACTGGGCTCATACTGTCCACATGCCAAAGTGAACATAACCACTGGTCTTTGCGATCCGTAAGTCGTCCTTTTTTTTCTGTTTGATTTGAATTTAGACCATGGTACACAAACAAATGTGTGACTCCATTCATATGAATTGCTGAACTCTGTACAGATACAATTATCAGTTCACCCCAAACTCAAGAAATGTCTGCGGTGGTGCTGACATGTGGGCTGATTATGAGAGGACGAAAGATGTATTCTGTCCAGCAGGTTACTACTGTCCGACTGCAACATCCAAAAATTCCTGTAGCAGCGGGTAAGGATCTTATCCTATCATTTCTCTGTCTTTCAACGAATATTCTGTAATTTTTACAAAATTGTTTGAATTGGTCATGTTGCTTCCTCTTTGGCTTTTATTTAGGCACTATTGCAGGTTGCGTTCCACCACTGAAGATAGTAAGCATTATCTGCCAGATATCTGATCCTGCAGTTTCATTTCTAATCTCACATTCATAAGAATTGTCCTTGAGTATGCTGAATTCTGATTAATTGCAGAATGCTTAATAAAAGGCTCCTGTAAAGAGAACACAAAAAACGAGAGCCTATTTGTGCTTGGTGCATGTTTGGTGGTAAATTCTCAAAAAATCTCATCATTTTACATCTTTGCTTCCATGCTACCTTACATACTATAGTACTGTTCTTTGCAAATCTCTTATCCATCAACCCTAGTAGATTTCAGTTCATACCCTGCTATGAGTATAAAAATTGAACATTGCAATTTGATGCAGGGTGCATTGAGTGTGGTGCTTCTCATCATATATAACTGCTCAGATCAGTTCCTCGCAATCCGTGAACGGAGAAAAACAAGATCGAGGGAGAAAGCCATTGAGATGGCTAGGCAGCAGATCAGGGCACAAAACCACTGGAAGGTGGCAAAACAGCTATTGAAGAGTCATGTAAACGGAAGGCAGTGTCATGTTCCTCACACGTTAAGTTCCTTTGCTGAACATGCTGATATAGAGAACACTACCCATAGAATGGAAGACACGCCAATGATTCCACTGAAGGCACAGGAACTATCAGAAGCTTCAGTGTTTGAGAGTGAAGGCACCAATGAGATAGCTGAATCTGCTTTGTCAGTTGTGGTGAATTCAAGTGGTGTTGGGGAAACTGCTGTTACCAAGAACAAATGTGTGCTGAAAGGGAAGTGCAGATCAGCACGCTCACAAAGATTCAAGTACGCATATGTGAGTATTGAAAAGGAGAAGGTCAAGGAGCAAGAAAACCTTTCCTCTAGTAGTGTCATTGCCACGGTGAGTGGACAGAATGAGATATCTAGGCCTTTGCTTAAAGTTGAATTCAAGGACCTTACCCTGACACTAGGGACAAACAAGTTACTAAGATCTATCACAGGGGAGCTCCAGCCTGGCCATGTTACCGCTGTCATGGGCCCCTCAGGTGCTGGCAAAACCACATTCCTTAATGCCATTGCTGGGAAGACAAACGGCTATAAGATTAACGGTTCAATCCGTGTTAATGGGAAGTATGACAAAATCAGGTATTACAAGAAGATTATTGGCTTTGTGCCACAAGATGATATTGTTCATGGAAACTTAACAGTGGAGGAAAATCTCTGGTTCAGTGCAAATTGCAGGTACTGATGCCTAATGATTGTTATCAATTATTCTTTTAGCAACTAGCACAACCTTGGCGAAAGGGCCTCTAGCTGAGTTGGTTAGGTGGTGTGAGTACTCCTCAGGTCCTGAGTTCGGCTCCTTGTGGGAGCGAATTTCAGGGTGGGGTTAAAACAAATCGCCTCGTCTATCCCATGCCAAAGCACAGGTCTAAGGCCCGGCTCTAGCCGTGGTTGTTTTGACATGGGCTATGGTGCCACTGTACATAGGTGGGGCATGGGTTAAGGAGATTCCTCGATCTGCGTGAGAATGTCTTCTTTATGCAATTCCTAGGGCATATCATACCCCCGCAGGAGTTTTTTTTTAACTAACACAACCATGTCTAAGAACATATATTTCAAACAAGCAGGCTATGCACGCGAATGCCACAACGCGACAAGGTCCTCACTGTAGAAAGGGTTATAGATTCCTTGGGCCTCGAGACAATTAGGAATTCATTGGTCGGGACAGTTGAAAAGCGTGGGATATCTGGGGGCCAGAGAAAGCGTGTTAATGTAGGAATTGAGATGGTCATGAAGCCATCCCTTCTTATCCTGGATGAGCCCACCTCTGGCCTGGACAGCTCTTCGTCGCAACTACTCGTCAAAGCTCTTCGCCGTGAGGCTCTTGAGGGCACAAATATTTGCGCTGTTATTCACCAACCAAGGTTACCCACAAAAATCCATGTTTCTAGAGATAATTTTGAGGTTTCTGTAAGGTCTCTCAGTATAATGCTTCTTTCTGCTCTGCAGCTATAAATTGTACAGTATGTTTGATGATTTGCTACTTTTGGCAAAAGGAGGTCTAATAGTTTACTGTGGTCCTGTCAACACTATTGATGAGTACTTCACAACTCTTGGGATCCATGTTCCTGACCGTGTAAACCCGCCAGACCACTACATTGACCTTCTCGAGGGAATTCTGGAGTCTGACTCAGGCATCAAAGCAAAGCATCTTCCTCTACATTGGATGTTGTACAATGGCTATGAGGTGCCAAGTGACATGAAAGATGACCTTGAGGCAATGCATGCCGGAAACAGGATATCATTGCCTAGATCAATGCCCAATCACCTTCCCAACATCAGAAACACATATGTGGGAGAGCAAGGCCAACTCCAGTGTGACTTATCAAGACCTAAGGATATGTTAGGAAGAAGGACACCAGGGATTCTGATTCAATACAAGTACTTTCTGGGCAGGTACACTTAAAAGTCAATATTCTCGGGCTTGTGATAATTTTGAACTGCTAGTTTACAACTTTTTAGTTTTACTGCCAACATGCCACTGCAGGGTCACGAAACAGCGTTTGCGCGAAGCTGGCCTGCTTTCAGTTGATTTCCTAATACTATGCTTGGCTGGGATATGCCTTGGGATACTTGCAAAGTTCAGTGACCCAACATTTGGGATGCCTGGCTATATTTATACTATAATTGCAGTTTGTAAGTTTAATACTTCAGTATCCTATGTGTTTGCACTCTCAATCTCTTGAAACTTCCTGATTGTAGTTAGTGTCATGCAGCTATTTTGTGCAAAATTGCAGCACTGAGGTCATTTTCACTGGAAAGGTTGCAGTACAAAAGGGAGAGAGAATCTGGGATGAGTTCTTTGGCATATTTCCTTGCCAGGGACACCATTGATCATTTTAGCACACTTGTGAAGCCGATTGTTTACCTCTCCATGTTTTACTACTTCAACAACCCAAGGTCAACGATGGCTGATAACTACATAGTCCTATTAGCACTTGTGTACTGCGTGACCGGGATTGGTTACACTTTGGCTATCTGCTTCAATCCTGCCTCAGGCCAGCTGGTTTGCATCATGATAAATTGATAATTACCATTCCTGTTTTGGCTTCTTGTATAAATTGTATTCTATGACTATTTTGCAGTGTGCTGCTATAATACCAGTTATCCTGACCTTGTTGTCGCCTCACCGAAGTACACCTCTGTTCCTGAAAAACTTGTGCTACACAAAGTGGGCACTGGAGGGCTTCATCATTGTAAATGCCAAAAGGTACTTCCTCTGTCTCAGATTTAAAGTCATTCTAGTTTTGTTCTAAGTGAAACCATCTTAAGTTTGACCAAGTTTTGACAAAAAATACCAATATTTGTGATACCATGTATCGTTAGATTCGTCATTGAAATTCTATTGCCTATTGCTACTCTTCTCTATAATTTGATCAAACTTTAGGTGGCTTGACTTAAGATTGGAGTAAGGGCTTTACACATATCACAATGGTTTTCAAAATAGATTGGGTGAAGACTATATTTATTTTGCAAAATTAGTTATTCATAACTAAAGTTTGGTGAGAATTTTGAAATTGTAACCAGTCATTACATGAATTAAATCATGTGTTGCCTATAAATTATTCAGTGGCTTTGACTGCATATTTGTACTAACCCATGTGCTGTTTACAGGTATCCGGGAGTGTGGCTAATAACTCGCTGCGGTTTATTGTTCGAGAATCACTTTGACATCCATCATTTCAATCTCTGTATTTTGGTTTTGTTTATGTATGGTCTGTTCTCCCGGATCGTTGCATTTGTGGCCATGATTTTACTGAATAAGAAATGATTGAATTCAAGATGTACACCTAGCTTCCTCATAAACATATTCATTTAACTTTATATTAGTTTTTGTTCTTTACTACTGGAAAAAGTTCAAAGTTCAAAGTGCAAAAACTTGGCTGAGGCTACAAGAGATGGGGTCTTCTTGGACCATTATCAAGATTTGGATCGGTCATAGAAGGCTAGTCATAAAAGATCTTCAGTGACTATCAGGCTAGTCACTAAGACCTTTGTGATCATTTTTATGACAATTTGTGGCAATTACAATGGTCACAGATAAAAAATAATCACAAAAATGGTGCCTGATAGTCACAGGAGGTCTTTTATAACTAGCCTTCTATGACCAATCCAAAAACCTTGATAATGGTCACGCAAACTTGATAATAGTCACGTAAGGCCTTATCTCTTATAGTTTTGCTTTACAAGGAAAGGAAGATGCTTGAGATATCTCAACTTCAATAATTATATAAGAGTTGATTACTATGCACAATATTCTTGCCGTTGTTATGATTTGCTTTAGCAACCTTTTGTAATAACAAGTTTTGGTGATCTACAAGAACGAAAAATGGAGAAATTTCCTAGATTTGATGATATAGTAACGAAAGGATTAAAAGGAAAGTAGATCCGTTAATTTCAGGCATGTATCATGGGCCGAGCTGCCATGGACTTGACTGGGCCGAGGAAAGTGGGCCAGAACTGGGCTGGGTTGAAGAAAGCGCTTCAACTGCGAAAGGAAGGATCCTAGTAGGAAGCGCTTCAACCTGAGCTCCTCCTCACTGGCCCAAAAAAAAAAAAGAAAGAAAGAAAAGAAAGAAAGAAAAACTGTTCATGCCATCTATCTTTGATTCCCTGCTTCACCTACTTAATTCCCCCTAAATCCTCTTAGACTGTTGCTGGAATTGAGTGAATCTTCACTACCGAATCCGCTCTTTGCCGAGTGTCAAATACTTTGCCGAAGTGTTTTTTTTTGGACACTTTCGGCAAAGAGCTCTTTGCCAAGTGCTAAAGAAAAAAAAACACTGCAAAAAAAAAAAAGAGCAAAATAGGCTTCTTTTGCCGAGTGCTAAAAAAAACACTGGCAAAGAGCTCTTTGCCGAATGCTTCTTTTGGCACTCTAAGAAAGAGCTTCTTTGTCGAGTGTTATTTTTTTTTGACACTCGACAAAGAAAAATCTTTGCCGAGTGCTTTTTCCTAAATACTTCGGCAAAGACACATTTCGAGTATATTTTGGAGTAGTAAATTAATTTAAATGAAAAAAATTTTTAACTACAAAGTTGTATAACTTTTCAAGATCTACAACTTTTATTTTAGCCATTTCTTAATTTATTAAAGTAAAATTAAATCTATTCATAAATCTTACATATCTCACTTGTAGTTTACTTAAACTACAAGAGAGATATATAAGATTTGTGAACAATATTTCTACCACTATGTCGGATGATCAAATGATCAAAATGAAAGATGTATGTTTTGAGAATTATACAACTTTGTAGTTGAATATTTTTAATTTGAATTAATTTTGCTAATGAAAAGTACACTTTCGCATTTTTCAAATTTAAAATTTGAATTTTTGAAAGTATCTCAGATGGGGAAACATCCAAAATAAAAGTTATAGATCTCGAAAAGTTATGAAACTTTGTAGTTGGTAACTTTTTCATTTGAATTCATCTTGTCATGCGAAACTATATCCGAATTCGCTCAAATTTAAAATTCAAATTTTATAAACGACCTTGGATGGAGAAACTCCTTAAATGAAAATTGTAGATCTTGAAAAAGGTATGAAACTTTGTAGTTGACAAGTTTTTTATTTGAATTCATTTAGAGCCTCAAACAAGCAATTTTCACTCGATTTTGCATAATATTTAGGGAACTTAAACGGAATATAGCCACATGTGAGTGTGTAGTGCAGTGGTAGGGGAGGTGTCGTCTTGAAGGAGATGTCATGAGTTTGAATCCCGCTAGACACATAGTCTTAAAAATACCAAAAAACCCACCTGACAAAGACGGATGGGTGCCGGTCGGTGGGGGGTCCTCCCCCGATTAAAATTTTTTTTACTATTATTTTTGGGTTTCTTTGTTTTGATCTTTGCCGAGTGTTGCCGATATTCAGCACTCGGCAAAGAAATCTTTGCCGAGTGCGCTTTGCCGAAACCGCACTCGGCAAAGCCTTTGCCGAATCGCATTGGGGGCTTTGCCGAGTGCCCCAGCACTTGGCAAAGCAACTGTTTCCTGTAGTGCTTAGTGTTATTGTTAAGTATTCTTGTCCGGACATCAAGACCTGTGACAACATGGCCTTCATTTTGTTTTTGTTTTTTTGAATGGCATGGCCATTTTTTTTGGTATAAACAAAAGTAGCGGTCGAAATGGATTGAATCCTCAAATGTGCAAAAGAAACCAAACAATTCAAATTCAAAAGTATGAATGTCTATTTTTTTTTAAAAAAACTCAGACTTGAAGAGCCCTTTTTATTTGTGCACATTCAGCCGAATCATTGGAGACACATAATGAACTTTTATAAATTCTGAAAGAGGATTAGCCAAAACATGATACTGATCCAGGCCTCAAGAATGGCATATATGCATGAGATCTACGTGTACAGAGTTTTCCTGCACTATCCCATATGCATCCACGAGGAATCTAGGGGTTGGAGTAGAATTGTAGCTAGAGTCGGATTCTTCTTGGATGCTAGAGATGCCCAACACCAATGCTTAAATAAAGTGTTAAAGTCATTTCAAACTCACCATCGCTTCAGCTATCACTTTATCATGAACTGCCGACAAATTCCGTTAGGGCCTTACGCTATGCATGCTTTACTGTTTCCTCTTTTTTCTCTCTAGAGTTGAGTCTAGATACATGTGCCGTCCCATATATTGACAACAAGGAAGCTGCAGCAAGATTAAATGGTCCCATATGGAAAGTTCGTCATTTATCTTTTTTATCCATTTTTTTTTATCAAAAGTTCGTCAGTTATCCATAGGTGAAAAATACAAAATGGTACATTATCGAATATTAAGTTTAAAATTAACAGCATGCATGCCATTTAATTTCTCTCCTGTCAGAATTGTGGAGTCTTCTTGGGCAAGCATATAAGACAAATTCATTGTTTTTTAAAAATAATAAATTTATTTGCAATCAAGGCCAAAATATAATGAACTTTCGGGGATCTCAGGGTTCTTAGACGAGTTCTGTATAAAACAGAAACATATAAGACGAAAACAAGGAAGAATTGTTTCAAATTTCAACAAGCTCCCATATAATGGCATGATCTATTTGAAATTTAAAAGGATGGATCTTATATAAATTTTTGATTGGACAAAGCTCCCATTAAAAGTTTTGTCTTGTGTGCCGAAGACCCTGAACAATTCAGATATGCCTATGATCATGTTGTACTCATATAGAAATAAAAAGTAGGAGCAGGTATCTTGCTTTTTAGTTGACATGGTATATACAAAAGTTGACATGGTATATACAAAAGTTGTCTAGAGTCCCAAATTTGTGTTTGAAATTCTTCAATTCTAAAAATTTAAAATTTAGAATTTCCAAACAACCTAGAATATTCATATGGTTATTTAATACCGAAGTTGTAGTGGCAGATCCAATCTACAGTTTATTATTGATAAGTTTTTTATTTGAAATCATTTAGTCTCGAATATTTATTTTAAATTCACACATTTTGAGATTAAAATTTTGAAAGTTTTAAACATTCTTTTTTTTGAATTTTCAAATGGAGACACATTCTATAACAAAGTTGTATTGTTTGATAAGATCTAAAGTTTTGTAGTTGAATTTATTTTGTAAATCTGTTTAGTATTAAAAATATTTAATTATAGCCTATGGAATGTCAATAAAAAGGATAGCATCCTATATATACTCATAAATGATTCCATAGTTTAGTAATAAAGAGGTGGTTATACATGCGTAAAAGATATTATTGTCTTTGAACCCTAAATACACATTTTTAGTTTTCTCAAAACCATGTGAAGCTTATGATACCTGCTTGTGTTTACCATCTTGAAAATGGTTTTCTCTAGTAATGTTGAGAGAAAAGAGTGATCGGTAAAATAATGTGTTAGTTCTATTGGATACAGACTTTCTAATTTCATTTTATCACGAAGATTGATGTTTTAAAACTTTGAGGGTTGTACACTCACTACTACAGATTTTAACTTTAGAAGCAACTGAGAGATCTCTGCTCACTACTACAGATTTTAACTTTAGAAGCAACTGAGAGATCTCTACAGAGGCATGCATCCCAGCTGCCTCTAGTGTCTTTTTTGCATCTACAAATCGGTGATAAGTAGAGGTG